>OV788323.1:848051-1280551 GCA_928718305.1 Tetramorium bicarinatum
TCTAGTAGCAATAAGCGCTCTTTCAAATATTTAAGAGCATGTAGCCTTATGCGGAATTTTTCTAAAAAATGTGGTGCACAGATACCACATGCATTAAGGGGTACTGAATTACGCAAGCATATTGCTACAACATGCATTACATTAAATTTATCTGAAAATGAAGTGGATGATTTGGCAAACTTTATGGGACATCACGAAAAAATTCATAAACGCCACTATCGACAGTCGATACCAGCAATAGAGATTGTTCGCATGACAAAGTTTCTTGAAGCAGCATTAGGTGAAAATGTACAACTGTCTAGTAATAATAATTCAGGTATGTACTACTTTCAAAATTCTACATTTACATTAATTATTATTTACATTAATTTTTCTAAAATAAATTAATTGGATATTATATTCTTCTTGTCTTCGTATTTACGTTATATGTATTTATTACCAATTATCATAATATTATTATATGTACATTATTAATAATAGAAGAGATAGTACAAGAGTCGAGAGATAGTACGTCAAGTAAAGAGACTTCAAATGAAGAATCAGACAGCCATTCCGAAACATGTCCAAGTTCTAAAAAATCTAAAAGCAAAAGGAGAGTTATGCATCAAAATAATGATGATAATGATTCCGATGAGATTTCTATTCCGAAAACAAAAAAACGTCGCAGTAGTAAGTTTTTATTTTTATTTTATAAATTTCAATTAATTTATCAAATAACCTATCATTTAAATGTTTTGTATCTTTTCTTGGCCATGTTAAAACATATAAGATATATCTCTTATTTTAACCAATCTCTCTTCAATATCTTTCGAAAACTGAGTTTGGCAGGCAAAATTGTTTCAGATGAACCTTATATTGCTTTGAAGAGGACATCTTAGCATGAGCGTTTTTTTAAAGTAAAGATACGTCTAATATTTCAAGATGATTATTGTTTCAGTAAAATTTCGTATTTTTAGCTACTAATTGATGCATTTTTTAAGTATAAATTATAAATTTAAAGTATAAACTTATACTTAAAAATTGTTAATTTAGAAGTTATACTTTATATCGATATATTTTGATATACAATGTGAATGATTTTTTTATCATAATAGTTTTATACTCAGAATAATAAGACATCAAATATTGTGTCATATAAAGAAAATATTTATTTGTTATTTAAAGGATATACAATTTGGAACTATTTTTAAAAAAATTCATTTTCTTTATGTTGATCTTTATGATCTATTTATTTCATTATTCTGCATAAAATTATGAAGATATAATCATAAGAAAATTATATTTTAAATCAACATATATCAATATAAAATATATAACTTTTTTAAATTAACTTTTTAACAACGAGTTTATTATTATATGTCCATAATTTACTATACAGAAAAAAATACATATTTAATTAGTATACATATTTCAAAATCGGAAGTTTAATGAAATAGGTGATTTAAAAAGCTAAAGTACTTTAAAATATCGAAAATACTACTATCTAGAAAATAAACATTTATCGTAAAATATCCTCCTTGAAATAATGTAAAATTCATGTAAAATATTTTTGTTTGTTTGGACTCTGTTTTTGGAATATTCGACCAGACTTTTAAAAATGGGGTAGGACATATTATTAAAACGTAATATATAAGGCTGAGATTTTATACATCCGACAACGACATTGTCGGATGTAGCGATTAGCTACGAGATAGAAAGTTTCTAGAGTTTCGAGAAAGTTTTTATCCCGCAGCCAATTGCCTATGTCCGACAATGTCATTGTCGGATGTATGAAATCTCAACCTAATACATTTTAATAGAATATTTTTAAATATGCGTGTTAATGATATTTAGTATAAGAAAAACAATAGTTTACTTAACTTTAATTTTCATTTCCACTTATTTATATATTTTTTTTTTTATTTGATTTTTATTTATTTTCCAAATTATCGAGTAAGGAGTAATAATTTTAATTTTTATGCTTGATTTATTTTAGCATCTCCATTTGGTGTAACTAAAAGAAAACGTTGGACGGAAGAAGAACGTGATACAATATTCAAAGAATTTCAAAAGGAAATTACCATTTTACAGTTACCATCTAACAAAAAAATTTTGCATATAAAAGAAAAAAATAAGTGTTTGGCCAATCGATCTATTGCTCAAATTAAAACATGGATTCACAATTATATATCGGGCAAAATTAAGCGTTCTTAAATGCATACATGCATACTGACAACATAGTAATATATAAGTGATTTATTTAGAGTTATATACATTTATATATTCTATTTTGGTAAAAACATTACATTTTCTTTATATTTATGATTTTTATTTCAAAGTGATTGAGATTATGTTCAATATATATAAATGTTCATTTAAAGGTAAAAAACAAACATGTTTTAGTAGATTATTATATTTATAAGATTATTATCTGTAGATTTTGTATACAAATCTATATAGTTTTATATAAAACTACTTTATTTTATGTTTTTGAAATCAAATAAAATATCATATGTACTACATTTATTTCCCGTAAAATTGTTACATTCTATTTGTATCTGTAATAATCTTATTTATAATAATATACATTAATATTCCTTTATAAGTGTATAATAAAAGATGTGCATGCCATCTTTACTCCTGCTGACTAATTATAGAACTTGAACACGTGCTCGGTCTATATATGTACACTCGCGGACAGAAATGCCTTTACACATCAAGTTGGCGCGCTCAAAGGTTATCTTTTTCCTTCTATTGCCTTCCACATTGGAAAGAAAGAGATAAACTGGACGCGGCCATCTGGATGTGTAAAGGCATTTCTGTTCGCGAGTGTACATATTCGATTCCTCGAAGAAATATGTTAAAGTGTATTTCCTATATATTTATTTATTACTAAATCAATTACTTTTTATATATTAATTAAGATATTTTAATATTATCTATCTCCAAACATGATTAAATTTATTATATTATATTCCATATTTTTATAATCATATTGATTGATATAAATCATACTCAAGCCTCATGAGAATTTGATTGTATGGACCTAAGCACATAGACATAATGTACTAGACTGCGCGTTTCCTATCTTTCCCATTGTGAGAACATGTCCCCAAAATAAAAAGAAATAGGTGCTGTTGAAATCCTATTTTATTTTTATTTAAAAATGTGATGGGGGAAAGGCAAGTGGTTGTTGGCGAAATAGGTGTTGAGTGATAAAGAGAGGTTTGAGGCACAAAACATGTCTCTTTCTAATCTGGGGACACTGCTTGTAAAGCGAAACACGCAGTCTAGTATACTATGTCTATGCCTAAGCACAAGCATTGGCGTAACCATTTACGATGGAATCGTGAGTCGTGAATCGGAGACGTAGAGCAACGCACAATGATTTGATGTGAACCGTGAAGTCGTAAACTGCGTTACATCAAATTATTGTGCGTTGCTCTACGTCTCCGACTCATGATTCCGTCGTAAATGGTTACGCCAATGCTTGTGCTTAGGCTCTAATGGCTGCGTTCAGCAGAACAAACCGCTTAGTAAGCGCTTTGTGATTCTTTAATACGATTGGTTTCTACACTTAGATCCAAAAAAAAACCAAAGGTAAGAGCCAATTATTTTAAAGAATCACAAAGCGCTTACTAAGCGGTTTGTTCTGCTGAACGCAGCCAATGATTCACTGGGTCTTGTAATAGTTTTGATTTATCGATCTGATTTACCCGCAGGATCGATCAGATAAACGCGCATGTACTTCGGAAAGTCGCCCATTGAAAGGATGTCATTTTAGCAGTAATGTAGAATAATAAGGTTATAGAGTTATTTATTATTTTAAATTACTGCTAAAATGTCCTTTCGACATGCGCCTTCCCGAATAAGTGCATATGCGTTCATCGATCCTGCGGATAAATCAGAAATCGATAAATTAAGACTACTGCAAGAATCAGCGAATCATTGACGTGCAGTGTACTACAAAGTCAGATGTCGTATGGTAACGTTGCAACCAATCATAGTCAAGCCTCATGAGAAAGCTTTGATTGTAATTGGTTACGGTCTTACGATGCGACATCTGACTCCGTCATACGAAGTATTGTAGAACCAGCCTAGGCCGGTTCCACAATCAGTCGTAATCGTAAGGGCTATAGCATACAAAATTGCATAGCCGCAAATGCATAGCATAAAATTGTCTGGATCAAGGCCATCACACGTACATTTCCGTAACCGTAATCGTAAGATTTTAACCAATTACATTATTCAATCTGGTCGTCCGTAACCGTACCCGGCCGAATCGACCAATCGTGTTGCTCAATTTCTTACGATTACGGTTGCGGAAATGTACGTGTGATGGCCTTCAATGAGCATTAAGCATAAATCAATATGGCGACTTTATGCTTGACGTTCATTGGTTCAGACAGTCTTGTGCTATGCATATGCAGCTATGCAAATTTTGTGTGCGATAGCCGTAAGATTGTAACTAATCTCAATGCATTCTTATAAGGCCGCTATACAGACTTTTGCATAACGCATAATTAAGACCGCAGCACATATTTTTGCATAAGGCATAATACATAACACATAAGGAAATAAACTAATCGGAGTTCTTTATTTTCACCTCGCAGAGAGAAATGTAGGACTCAAATTGGTTGATATTCTTATGCGTTACATATTGTTGCACCTCCGCCGACGATCCACGTCGGCGCTACGACTCGCAACTTCGTGTGCGAGGACACTCACTCACACACAACATCCGCGACTCGCGCGGAAGAAAGGATAGAGACCGTTTTTACAGAACAACGCCAACTTTATTAAAGAAACGGGTACAAAGGCCGAGACGCGTCCTCCACGAGAGGAGTCCAGCGTAGATCTGACAGGCGGTTTGTTTTACAACAAGCGCCCTAGCAACCGTGGCTCTTCGTCCGCAAGTTCGGATCTCGCGAACTTCACGATTCAGACTCGCGCGGCCGGAGAGTATACCGGGAGGCCGCAGCTCGCAACAATATTATGCGTTATGCAAAAATCAGTGTCGCGGTCTCTTGTTTTAAAGTAACGCACAATACTGTCTTAGGCTGGTATTACATACATTCGACAATGACATTATCGGACTTAGTGATTGGCTGCAAAATAGAAAATTTCACGAGTCTCTAGATATTTACTATCCCGCAGCCAATCGCAGCCTACGTCTGCAATGTCATTGTCAGGCGCATATAATATCAGCCTTAAGGTACAGACGGGGTCATTAATGTCTGGACATCGTAAGCTAAACGGGTTTTGGAACACATCCGAAACGCGTGCAATTTCTAAGCATTCGTGTATTATAACTTGGCCGGATTGAGTTTTATAAGACCAGGAGCCAATAAATTAAAGAAGAAAAAAGTGTATCATGACTCATGATTCACGAATGCTTAGAAATCGCACGCGTTTCGGATGTGTTCCAAAACCCGTCAACTTTATGATGTCCAGGCATTAATGACCCCATCTGACAACTACATCTATCGCAATCGTAAGGTCGTAAGCAAATCAATCAATTATAGTTAAGTTTTTTTATTAAACTTAATTATAATTGGTTGATTTGCTTACGACTTTACGATTACGATAGATGTAGATGTACCTTTAAAGCGTCGTCTACAATGAGTTGTAGTCGTAAGGTCGTAAGCAAATTGACCAATGACAATCAAGAATTTGTAAGAAAACTTGATTGTGATTGGTCGATTTGCTTACGAACTTACTACTACGTTCATTGTAGACGATGCTTAAGACCGGTTCTACAATCAGTCGTATGTCGCTCGGATGTCGTATCGTAAGGTTGCAACCAATCATAGTCAAGTTTCATGAGAATATTTTGATTGTAATTGGTTGCAAACTTACAATACAACATCCGACAGCGACATACGACTGATTGTAGAACCGGCTTAAGCGTCATCTACAATGAGTCATAGTTGTAAGCAAATCGACCAATCACAATCAAGTTTTCTTATGAATTCTTGACTGTCATTGATTGATTTGCATACGACCTTATGACTACGAATCATTATAGACGACACATTAAGATCATTCTACATTAGTCGCAAGTAACTTGCGACAACCAATGAATGTTGCTTTTGTGTTCAAAGTTCGACACTCATTGGTTGTCGCAGATCGCTTGCGACTAATGTAGACTGACCTTTGTGTCTAAAGTCTTAAGGCTGGAATACATGATGCTTTTTTGTGCTTTTTTTGCCTGCTGAATTGCTTGTTCGCGCCTATACTACGCGTTCTGATTGGTTTTTATTGGTTACAATCATAAGTGACAATCAGGAGGTCGATTATGTATTTTTGAAGAAGTGAAAATATGAAAAGGGAGCAGTACTGATTGGTGTATACCATTAATCCTAAAATTATACACCCATTAGTAGAGACAATGACTACATTTACACGGTATCGTTAATCGGATTTTATAATTTCGGTAGTTGTCAGGCAAACCAATCGTAATCTTTTTTCAGAAGAATGGACGATTGGTCCATTCTTGTGATTGGTCTGCCTGACAACACGGATTTTATTAAACCCCCTTTAACAGTGCCGTGTAAACGTAGTCACTGAATGTTGGTACACAACTCTATTAATTGGGTTTCATAACATCGGTAGTTCTTAGGCCGGCCAATCACAGCTATTCCATTCTTCTGAGGAATATTTACGATTGGTCTGCCTAACAATTACGGATGTTATTAATGGTGCCGTGTACCAGTACTCAATGTTGCTCACTTTTCGTATTTTCAATTTCTTCAGAAATATATCAATGAACGCATAGCATAGGAGCGAGCAAGCAATCCAGTAGATAAAAAAGCACGTGTGCACTAAGCTTAAAGTTGCTATCTGTATTCATAAGACTTTAGACATAGGACCTAAGCAGAATGGCTAACTTATTTTAAGACATGTTTTATGATCTAAGTCTTTGTTTTAAAGTAACGCACAATAATGTGATTGGTCGAATACTTTTTAATGTCTAAAGGCTTAGGTCTTTAAGGCTATAACACACGAATTTCCGTAAGAGGTAACAGTAAGATTCAACCAATTTAAGCAATCGAATTGCTTAATTCAACCGTACGTAACTATAACAATAAGAATTGATCAACGCGATTGGTTGAATCATACTGTTACCTCTTACGGAAATCGTGTGTTATAGCCTTTAGCACATAAAGGTGGATTTATAAAGGCCGTAAACTGTTAATTTATGCCAAAACCGTAAAATTGTGACCAATCCGTGGTTATACACAACGGAATCGGAAGATGTGATTGGTCAATCCTTTCATAATTTAGAGAGCTAACCAATCAGAATGATTCCGTTTTTGTTCCGTTCCGTTAAAATGTTTGCCATGGGGAATCCAGTCACTAAAATACGGAACGGAATTAAAACGGAATTACTCTGATTGATTGATCTCCCACCATGTCTTTTTTCCGTTATTGTTCCGTTCCGCTATTTCTTTATCCATCGGGATGCACCCTTACACCATGTTATGTGCTTAAGCCCTTAGGCCCTTAGTATATTACATACATCCGACAACGACATTGTCGGATGTAGCGATTAGCTATGGAATAGAAAATTTCTCGAATTTCTAGAAATTTCTATCCCGCAATCAATATCAATGTAATAGTATCCTTAAGCCCATCACGTACATTTCCATAACCGTAATCGTAAGAAAGTGTGCAACACAATTGGTCGATTCGGCCGGTTACGGTTAAGTCTGTATCAGACTACAAATTGAAATTGAGATTGAATTGGAATTCAGCCAATCAGAACAAAGCTAATATGAAGTAATTTTTTTGATTGGTGAAATTCCAATCTAATCTCAATTTCAATTCGTAGTCTTGATACAGGCTTTACGGACGGCCGAATTGAATAATTGGTCGATATCTTATGATTACGGTTTGAAAATGTACGTGTGATGGTCTTAAGAGCTACCGCGCAACCGTAAGCATTAATTTTCCGTAAAGCATTAAGGCCATGAAGCGTCGTCTACAATGAGCGTAGTAGTAAGTTCGTAAGCAAATCGACCAATCACAATCAAGTTTTCTTACAAATTCTTGACTGTCATTGGTCAATTTGCTTACTGCTACGGCCATTGTAGACGATCCTTCAAGGCTACTGCACAAGCTCTTTCGTAAAGCATATACATATATAATCTTAAACTTCAATCAACGCACAAAGAAAAACGTAGAATACGTAGAAAACGTAGTCTTAAGCGGGGAGCACAGACTTTTGCATAACGCATAATACATAACGCATAAGGAGATCAACCAATCAAAGTTCTCCATTTCTCTCTCCAGGTAGGAAATAAAGAACACTGATTGGTTAATTTCCTTATGCGTTATGTATTATGCGTTATACAAAAGTTTGTGTCGCGGCCTTTAACGTAGACTACGCAGCTTACGCTACGATTTTCCTTATGCTTCGACTGAAGCCTAAAGGCTATCACAGACTACGTTTACACGGCACCTTAATCGGGTTTAGTAACATTCGTAGTTGTAAGGCAGACCAATCACAGATATCTCATTCTTCTGAAAAATGGTTATGATTGGTCTACCTGACAACTACCCGATGTCATAAAACCCGATTAACGGTGCCGTGTAAACGTAGTCACACATACATTTCCGTAACCGTAATCGTAAAATTTCAACCAATTATATTATACAATTCGGCTGTTTGTAACTGGTCGAATTGACCAATCCTGTTGCTCAATTTCTTACGATTATGGTTACGGAAATGTATGTGTGATTGGCTTAAGTTTACGTACGTATCTAAGTTTAAAATCAGTTCTTAATGTAACGTAATTTTATAGAAGAACTTGTGCGGTAGCCCTCACACGTATATTTCCGTAACCATAATCGTAAGACATCGATCAATCAAATTATTCATTCCGGTCATCTATAAGGTCGGCTTCACACCTTGGCAGAAAAGCAGAAGCAGAAAAGCAGAAGTCCAATCAGAACTCTCAGGCCGGCTTCACACTTTGGCAGAAAAGCAGAAATCCAATCAGAACTCTCACTCATAGTAGACAGTATGTGTTGGTATATACCACTACACTACTGCTTACTATGAGTGAGAGTTCTGATTGGGCTTCTGCTTTTCTGCTAAGGTGTGAAGCCGGCCTAACAGTAACCGGCCGAATCGACTAATCGTGTTGCTCAATTTCTTATGATTATTGTTACGGAAATGTACATGTGTGGCCCTTACGTTAAGTACTGATCTTAGACTTATATATAGGTACGTCATTTTAAACTTTAATCAACGCACAAAGGAAATCTTAACGTAGATTACGCAGCTTACGTTATGATTTTTCTTGTGCGTTGACTGAAATCTAAAACTGTACTAGACTACAGATTGATATTGAGATTATATTGGAATTTAACCAATCAGAACAAAGTTAATGTGCAGTAATTCTGCGAACTTTGTTCTGATTAGTCAAATTTCAATCGAACCTTAATCTGAATCCGTCGTCTGATAGAGGATTAGGGCTGTGACACACAAATTCCACAAGTCTAAAAGGTCTTCTACAATAGTCGCAAATCGCGAGTTGCCTTTTACAACCGCCAATGAGCGTTGAGCTTTACATATGAACCTGACGGTTATTGGTTGTCGCAAAAAGCAACTGACAACTTGCGACTATTGTAGAACGGGCTTTAACGTAACGGTAAGATTACAACCAATCGTGTTGCTCAATTCAATCCTCCGTATTTTTTAGAATTACGTAACGCGATTGTTCATAATCTTAAGGCCGGCTTCAAACCTTGGCAGAAAAGCAGAAGCAGAAAAGCAGAAGTCCAATCAGAACTCTCACTCATAGTAGACAGTATGTATTGGTATATACCACTACACTACTGCTTACTATGAGTGAGAGTTCTGATTGGGCTTCTGCTTTTCTGTTTCTGTTTTTCTGCTAAGGTGTGAAGCCGGCCTAAGGCCGCGACACAGACTTTTGCGTAACGCATAATACATAATGCATAAGGAAATTAACCAATCAGAGTTCTTTATTTCCTACCTGGAGAGAGAAATGGAGAACTTTGATTGGTTGATCTTCTTATGCGTTATGTATTATGCGTTATGCAAAAGTCTGTGCTCCCCGCTTTACTGTTACGTCTTGTGGAATTTATGTTCCACGGCCCTTAAGGTAAAGGCCATTCTATAATTGCGTAAATGTAGTTGTAAATGTAAGGTTGAAGAAAATGACCAATCATAGTCGAATATTCTTCTTACAATCGAAGAATACTCGACTATGATTGGTCAAATTCTTACAGCCTTATATTACAACTACATTTACGCAATTGTAGAATGGCCTTTACGTTCGTACTTGAGAGTTTAAAGCGTCGTCTACAATGAGCCTAGTAGTAAGTTCGTAAGCAAATCGACCAATCACAATCAAGTTTTCTTACAAATTCTTGACTGTCATTGGTCAATTTGCTTACAATCTTACTGCTACGGCCATTGTAGACGATCCTTAAGATCAGTACTTAACATAACGTAACGTTTTACGGAAGAACTTGTGTGGTAGCCCTAAAAGCCCTTGCACGTATATTTCCGTAACTGTAATCGTAAGATTTTGACCAATTACATTATTTAATTCGGTTGTTCGACTAATCGTGTTGCTCAATTTCTTATGGTTACTATTATGGAAATGTACGTGCAATGGCCTTCAGGACTATAACACACGAATTTCCATAAGATGTAACGGAAAAGGCCATCATTTAATATCTTGCTTCACAGGTGAGACCGACACTTTTTACTATCAAATTTATCTGTTTCGTGCAAAAACGTGTCGAATAAGCCTAATTTCATTGATTTTTGAAGTGAGGCCTTTAAACCAAATAATTACCGAAATTTTGATACACGTATGAAGAGGTTAAAATGCATACATGTGTGTTACTGGACATAAATCCTTTTAAAGGCTATAAGGCCATGGCACACAAATTTCATAAGACGTAACAGTTAGATTACGACCAATCACGTTGCTCAATTCAATCATCCGTAATTGAATTAAGTAACGCGATTGGTCATAATTTTACTGTTACGTCTTATGGAATTTGTGTGCTACGGGCCTTTAGGACCGTAGCACACAAATTCCATAAGACGTAACATAATCACACATACATTTCCGTAACCATAATCGTAAGATCTTGACCAATCACATTATTCAATTCGGCCGTCCGTAACCGTAACCGGCCGAATCGACCAATCGTGTTGCTCAATTTCTTACGATTACCGTTACGGAAATATACGTGTGATGGCCTTAAAGGCCATTCTACAATTACGTAAGCATTGTTGTAAACGTAAGGCTGTAAGAATTTGACCAATCATAGTCGATTATTCTTCGATCGTGAGAAGAATATTCGACTATGATTGGTTATTTTCTTACAACCTTACTTTTACAACTACATTTACGCAATTGTAGAATGGCCTTAACACACAAATTTTCGTAAGATGTAACAGTAAAGCTAGGTCTACATTGGTCGTATCGCAACATCGCGAGCGTCGTAATCGTCAGGCTGTAACTAATCACAGTCAAGAATTCTTATAAAACTTGATTGTGATTGGTCACGACTTCACGATTACGATGCTCACGATGTTGCGATACGACCATGTAGAGATAGCTTAAGGTTCAACCAATTGCGTTGTTTAATTCTTACTGTTATGGTTATGTACGGTTGAATTAAGCAATGCGATTGGTTGAACCTTAAGGCCATCACACATAAAATTCCGTAAGAACGTAAAACGTAACAGTAAGAAATCGATCAATCCCAATCCAATATTTGGCAGTGGAGGGGTTACGGAGAGTCAAATATTAGATTGGGATTGGTCGATTTTCTTATTGTTACATTTTACGTCCTTACGGAATTTTATGTGTAATGGCTTTAAGATTCAACCAATCGCATTGCTTAATTCAACCGTACATAACAATAACAGTAAGAATTAAGCAACGCAATTGGTAGAATCTTACTGTTACATCTTACGAAAATTTGTGTGTTAAGGCCCTTGCCTTAATATCGAAAATTCTGTTTCGACCAATTGGATTCCTTATTCCTGTTCTTATTGCCTGTTGCCTGGCATTGTGCAAGGGCCTTTAGGGCCGTGGGACACAAATTCCATAAGTCGTTGCAGTAAAATTACGACCAACCGCGTTACTTAATTCGATTACAGATGATTGAATTGAACAACGCGATTGGTCGTAATCTTACTATTACTTCTTATGAAATTTGTGTGCCATGGTCTTATAGCCTTTAGAAGGATTTGTGTCCAGTAACACACATGTATGCATTTTAACCTTTTCATACGTGTATCAAAATCTCGGTAATTATTTGGTTTAGCGGCCTCACTTAAAAAATCAATGAAATTAGGCTTATTCGACACGTATTTGCATGAAACGAAAAAATCTGACAATAAAAAGCGTTGCTCTCACCTGTGAAGCAAGATATTCATTGCTAAAGTTGACGTGTTTGAGGGTCAATCCAAACAAACTTGCATAAGTGCATAAGCATAAGTATAGGCATAAGAAAATTGATTGGTCCATAAACGTGCATAAGGCCGGCTTCACACCTTAGCAGAAAAGCAGAAGCAGAAAAGCAGAAGCCCAATCAGAACTCTCACTCATAGTAAGCAGTAGTGTAGTGGTATATACCAATACATACTGTCTACTATGAGTGAGAGTTCTGATTGGACTTCTGCTTTTCTGCTTCTGCTTTTCTGCCAAGGTGTGAAGCCGTCCTAAGGAAAATAGATCAATCCATTCTCTTATGCATATGCTTATGAACTTGTGCAAGTTCGTCTGGATTGACACTTAAGGCCGCGACACAGACTTTTGCATAACGCATAATACATAACGCATAAGGAAATTAACCAATCAGAATTCTTTATTTCCTACTTGGAGAGAGAAATGGAGAACTTTGATTGGTTGATCTCCTTAAGCGTTATGTATTATGTGTTATGCAAAAGTCTGTGTCGCGTTTACGGCCTTCGCACACAAAATTGCGTAACTGCATATGCATAGCACAAGACTGTCTGGACCAATGAACGTCAAACATAAAGTCGCCATATTTACAATTATAGTATTTTGGAAAGCTCTCGAGATAAGCTACAAGAATTTGCAATGAAAAATAAGGTGTTCTATTGAAGAAATTGAAGGTGTGAAAACTAACTGTTTATATAAAACAGGTAGCAATAATAGGGCATAATTCAGGACACTATGATATTTGTATAATTAACAAATAGTAAATGCCATATCATATGAAATTTCAATTAAAATTATTAAATCCTCTTTCTTAAAAGTATTTCTATTAGTAGAAATTGATTTTATACGATTATAACGTAATATATACAAAGTAAAGGGAAGGTCCTGAAACCTACCTATCTATACATAATTAATTTGGTCAAAAAATATACAACATACCATATATTTAACCTTCACGTTATTTTCAAGCGGCTACGCAAGGTCAAACCAATAGCATCATCTTCTGTCTCCCTTCAAACCAAAACACTTTTGTCTAAAACATTTTTCTCTAAAATGTATTCTTTAAGAGATATTTAAGGTCGTCATTTACAATGGGATACCCTGTATTGTCGAAATAATAGAAAGAATTAATTTCGATATTATATGATTGCCTTGATATCACGCTTAGTTTTCGAAATATAAATCTGGACTTTAATTTTTTTTAATAGTCCTGAAAATTATTACATATCATAAATAATGACAGTTTTCAGGACATTATTATTTTCAATAAGTTTAACAATAAGTTTTTTACAACGTTATTTATGAAAATAATATTAATATTATATAGAAAAAATTACATATAATTCTACTGTGACAATAAATTTAAAAAATATTATTATGTCCTGGAAAATTAACTGTTTATATAAAACAGATAGCAATAATAGGGCATAATTCAGGACATTATGATATTTTTATAATTAACAAATAGTAAATGCCATATCATATGAAATTTCAATTAAAATTATTAGTTCCTCTTTTTTAAAAGTATTTCTATTAGTGGAAAGTGATTTTGTACGATTATAATGTAATATATACAAAGTAAAGGGAAGGTCCTGAAACTTACCTATCCATATATAATTAATTTGGCCCAAAAATATACAACATACCATATATTTAACCTTCACGTTATTTTCAAGCGGCTACGCAAGGTCAAACCAATAGCATCATCTTCTGTCTCCCTTCAAACCAAAACACTTTTGTCTAAAACATTTTTCTCTAAAATGTATTCTTTAAGAGATATTTAAGGTCGTCATTTACAATGGGATACCCTGTATTGTCGAAATAATAGAAAGAATTAATTTCGATATTATATGATTGCCTTGATATCACGCTTAGTTTTCGAAATATAAATCTGGACTTTAATTCTTTTTAATAGTCCTGAAAATTATTACATATCATAAATAATGACAGTTTTCAGGACATTATTATTTTCAATAAGTTTAACAATAAGTTTTTTACAACGTTATTTATGAAAATAATATTAATATTATATAGAAAAAATTACATATAATTCTACTGTGACAATAAATTTAAAAAATATTATTATGTCCTGGAAAATTAACTGTTTATATAAAACAGATAGCAATAATAGGGCATAATTCAGGACATTATGATATTTTTATAATTAACAAATAGTAAATGCCATATCATATGAAATTTCAATTAAAATTATTAGTTCCTCTTTTTTAAAAGTATTTCTATTAGTGGAAAGTGATTTTGTACGATTATAATGTAATATATACAAAGTAAAGGGAAGGTCCTGAAACTTACCTATCCATATATAATTAATTTGGCCCAAAAATATACAACATATATTTAAAAACGACAAGCACTATCTAGTTTCTATTAATGTCGTACATAATATAGGATGACAAAATTAGATTGTATAAAAATGTCCCGATAACTGCCTCTGGACATATATATATATATATATATATATATATATATATATATATAACATTATCAATACGCAAGGACGCTCATAAGTAAGCGGACACCACTTGAGTGGGGACCACAATTTGTATGGGCGGCCCTGCATTGCGTATCGAAATGAAATAAAGACTCTCGAGCCATCTCGGATCGCCGAGAATCATACAATAGGAGAAAGAAGGACAGAACGTATATCTGTCCTCTTCTACTCTAAAAATATCTCGAGGCAGTGAGCACACATAGACATAGCGCCTCTTCAGGTGTGTGTGTGTCACATACACATTTTTCTCATAGGATAAATCCTGAGATAAAACAAATCGCGGAATTAGAAATGTCAATAAGTTACCGACATTTTTAATTCCGCTCTATGGTATCGACCTCGATCAAGTTCGAGCGTCGCTCCAGCATCCCCTTAAGTACGTCCAGGATCGTGAGTCGAATGATACAGAAGGGATGGATGTAGGTAAGATATGAGCTGCCACTTTACACTTAAGGGAATGCTGGAGTGACGCTCGAACTTGATCGAGGTCGATATCGTAGATGCGAGAAAATGTCAGTATTATCGACATTTCTAATTCCGCGTTCTGTCTACGACTTATCTTAGGAGCGAGAATGTATATGTGTAGAATTATTTCTGCTAAACTTATATATATCCCGGTAAAAAATTATTTAGATAAGAACATATATTTATATCTTGTATATACATATGTTATAACATTATCAATACGCCAGGACGCTCATAAGTAAGCGGACGCCACTTGAGTGGGGACCACAATTCGTAAGGGCGGCCCTGCACTGCGTATTGAAACGAAATTCAGACGCTCGAGCCATCTCGAACGTCGAGAATCATACGATAAAAGCGAGAAGGACAGAACAACAAAGCATCTGTCCTCTTCTACTCTAAAAATAGCGAGGCGGCGAGCGCACATGCACATGGCGTGCGCCCGCCGTCTCTTTAGTGTGAGTTTCACGCATACATTCTCGTTCCTAAGATAAGTCGTAGACAGAACGCGGAATTAGAAATGTTGATAATACTGACATTTTCTCGCACCTACAATATCTTGTAATTATTGTTGCATGCCCGACGGGAAGTTGGAAAGTTACAAGTTACAAAGTCCATGGGAGGGGCCGTGGACAGTAGAGAAGAAGCTTAGTGACGTGGTGTTCTGCATCCGAAAGTCTCCACATCACAAGAATAAAATTGTTCACCTCGATCGTTTAGCTCTTTTCTCAGATTAGGATAAAATAGAGATTTTTGTCCTTAGAGATTCGTACCGACACTGAGCCCGAATCCGTTTATAGATAAGTCTTTTGAATAAGTTAATTCTTTTTGAGTTTGGTTTCTGTTCCTTATGTTTAATTACAGGAAACTCGGTTCAAGATGGAGAGATCATCATCTCCAAGGAAAAGACTTCAGTAGACGCGCAAAACTATCCCCTTCGTTGAAGACTCTAGACTGTCTCGCCCGCGGTTTTTGACCGTGGTTTTCCCGCGGGACGGAGGGCAGATGCCGAGACAGGGGACAGGGAGCTCTTTGAGCGTTGGGATCACGGATCACAACATCTTCCCCCCCCCCCCTGATCCCGAAGAAGGAAGAGAGAAGCTCTCAAGAGAAGAGCGATGCTCTCAAGACCGAAGGTAGAAGTGCCAAGCGCGTAAAAGCAAGTGACAAGTGCACAAGATGGTCGGCAAGATTTCTTCGAACGGTGCCGTGTGGACGCAGCTTGGTAACCCGTAGCAGCAGCTCGGGGTAGAGCGAGGAAGACGCGGACCGCCGACAAGAAAGCTGATGGAACGGAGGCGCTGTCCGGTAACCTGTCGCAGCAGCGCAGGGTAGGACAAAGAAGACGTCCTCCGGTGCACGAGAAAGAACTTCCCTTCTAAGAAGAATTGTCGGGACGACAATTTCGAAGAGGGAGGGAAGTGTTGCATGCGCAAGTCTCGTACGAATGTGAAAGCGAGCTTAATCGGCTGATGCGAGCGATCGATGTAAATCGATCGCCTCCGTCAGCTGCGAGAAGGAAGCTGCGTCGCTAGGGAATTGTTTATAACGAAGTCTTTCTCTGGACGTCGACTCGCTCGGACGTGCCAGCTGATTCTCCAAATAATACCGCTTGTATTAACGGCAAATAAAGAGCCATATTCTTTGTTCAATTTTCGTGTATTTATTTACGCGTTTGATCGCGAGTGATTGTGCGCGAGTGTTAAGGGCGACTCGCGAGCGCAACATTATGTATCAAATATGTCCATACATGCTCATATATGTTTTCTTTTTTGTATAATCTTTCTTCGCATATTTACGCGAGAACAAGTAGGTATGATCAGATGTGTAAATGTGTATAATTAGATGTAAAAAGATCTTATAAAATTTATGATTGTATATAATAATATATGAAATTAGCGCGATATAATTTTTTCTTTATATTATTATATTATTATATATTATCAGATGAAATTACATATGTCATTAGATCTTTTTGGATTTAATTATATATGGCCAATTATACATGATCTTATATAATTACATAAGTTGAACTTTTCTCGGATATACTCATTATCACTTCTTATGTAATTAAATATAAAAAGATCTGATGACATATGTAATTTTATTTGATAATATGTAATAATATAATAATGTAAAGATAAAATCATATCGTCAAATTTCGGATATTATTATATACAATCATATATTTTATAAGAGTTTTTCATATCTAATTATATATATTTATTATTATATATATATATATATCTAATTATATATATTATATATATTTTATCTGATCATAAAACTCATTTTTTCTCGGGTAGAAAGTAAGAATTAAAAAATAATAAATCATTTTCGCATATATTTTTTATAGAAAAGGAAGTTTGAAGGAGTAAGAAAAAATTATTTAAATATAATCTTGTATAAATGTAATTTACATATAATTATATATATAACTGTCATTATTACATTTATAATTATATATAAACAATTTTTTCCCAATTTTTCAAACTTCCTTTTCTATAAAAAAGAAATGCGAAAATGATTTATTTTTTAAATAATTTTTTTCTTATTATTGTTCTTCTTATTATTGTTTCTTATTATTGTTTCTATGCGAGGAAAGATTATATAAAAAAAAGAAAACATATATGAACATGTATGGACATATATATATGTTTTATATGATAAATTCTTTACCGCCCGAGAAAAAATTCATATATGGATGTGTGTGTGTGTGTGTGTGTGTGTGTGTGCGCGTGTGTGCGTGTGTGCGTGTGTGCGTGTGTGCGTGTGTGCGTGTGTGCGTGTGTGCGTGTGTGCGTGTGTGTGTGCGTGTGCGTGCGCGTGCGTGCGTGTGCGTGCGTGTGCGTGCGTGTGCGTGCGTGTGCGTGCGTGTGTGCGTGCGTGTGCGTGCGTGTGCGTGCGTGTGCGTGCGTGTGCGTGCGTGTGCGTGCGTGTGCGTGCGTGTGCGTGCGTGTGCGTGCGTGTGCGTGACGGTGCGTGCGTGTGTGTGTGTGTGTGTGTGCGTGTGTGCGTGTGCGCGTGTGCGCGTGTGCGCGCGCGCGTGTGTGTGTGTGTGTGTGTGTGTGTGTGTGTGTGTGTGTGTACATAATTATATACGAAATATGTTCATATATGTTCATACTATTTTCCTTCCTTTATAAAATTTATATTTTTATAAGAAAAATAATAATAGTAAGAAGATAAAAAATAATTAAAAGGATAATTTTCTTACTGTTTTTTTCTTACAAAGAGAAGTTTGAAAAAATGAGAAAAATTTGGCCATATATAATCAGACACATATACTTCCAATTATATCCTAGCAAACACAATATTACATGTATGTTACATGTATGTAACACTGTGTTTGCTGAGATATGATTTTTTCAAGATTTTATATATAATTGAAAGTATATATGTACAATACATGATTATACACGGGCAATTTTTCTTATTGTTTCAAACGTAACTTTTGACAAAACAGTACACAAATTATTATATATATTATATATATATATATATATATATATATATATATATATATATATATATATATATGTCTGTATGTGTGCGTGCGGCTCGCTTCATGCACGAACCTGAATTGAATTGTACCTTCAAACTCCTACAACTTATATTTTCTCAGCAATAAATTACGTAGAACGATAATTTTTTTTTTAAATCTGGGATAGCTCGTCGAGGTATTAATAAATAATGCAATTACGGTAAATGTGCCAATTACTGTGGGTCGACCGATTACTGTGCTCTTAATTTATTTTTCCATATAGTAAAATTTAACATTATGAAGTTCGTGATATTTAATTTTTTTTATAAAGCTCAATTTTTTGTTTACATATTAAAATTAAATGTATAACATACTTATAATTTTTAAGTATTGAAAATAATATTTAAAATTTTGGAAACCCAATTTAACTTATTTTTCTTGTTAACCTTGTCAAAAAGCTTAAGAAATAGTTAATATTTACACATTAATATATAATAGATTAACGTATTCCACTATATAAAAAGTGTATAATATATTAAAGAAACTCGAATAGATTACAAAAAAACAATACTTTGAGCGATGTTTCAAACATATACTTTTTATTTTTAATGTATTCAGTAACCGGTAAGAATTCCGTGTTTATTTCTATTACTGTATCCAGTAAGTGGACAAGTTTTTATTATTTTGTGACAGTTACTGTGGTGTCCTCTCATGTGACATGTAGGTATACTTAACCTAAATTTACGAAGAAGTATCGCAAGTAGGCATTGTAAATATCATATACCTATTTTATAAATTATTTAATAAAACTTTTATGTACAACATGAATAAAATAACCTTAAGTATTTGTCAGTTTGAGATTTTTTTAAAGTGTGTCATTTAAGGATTGACAGTATTTAAGGCACAGTATACAGAATTGCTTTCTAGTATTTGAAGCACCATATTTGGAAAGAGAGCACAGTAAATGAGGCACAGTAACGCAATTTTATGATTTCTTTTTATCCAGTAACTAGCTCAAATCTTTTTTTACCTTATTTTAATTATTTTTTTAAGTTTTTCTTATATTATATTAACGAAAAAATTCCTAATATTGTAAAAAATATTGTATTATAATTTGAATACCATAAGAAGTAAGAAGAACGTAGTAAAATTCTTTAAATTAACAAAAATCATGAAGGTTTAGAGGGCACAGTAATTGGGCACATTTACCCTATTTTTTTCTAAAACTGTTTACAAGCTAATAATTTTTAATTTTTTGATTTTTGATATTTTATTTTTCTTGTTTATTATTAATAAATGATGTTTTTAGAGTTAAAAACATAATGCGATAAATAGATGTCGTATAAAGTATTATTATTTAAATTTTAAAAATATGCAATTTTTAAATTTTTTCGTATAACTATTACAAACTTTCCACATACAACAAGCTTACACTTTTCTATTTTAACTTTATAAAATAATTTCTACATTGATATCAAAATAATATTTGTATATCTCATAAGTGAATAAACTAAGTATGTTAAAATAGAAAAGTGTAAACTTGTTGTATATGGAAAATTTGTTATAGTTATACAAAAAAATTGAAAAATTGCTTATAATAAGACGTGCTTTATGCGACATCTATTTGTTATCGCATTATGTACTCTAAAAGCATCATTTATAAACAAGAGAGATAAAATATCAAGAATAAAAAAAATGGAAATTTTTTTGCTTGTATAGTTTTAGAAAAAATTAATTGCGTTATTTGCGACAACCTACCCAGATTTTAAAAAATCATCGTTCTATTGCTGAGAAAATGTAAGTTGTAGGAATTTGAAAGTGCAATTCAATTCGAGCTCGTGCACTCGGCGAGCCACCGCGCTGGTGCGAAAGCAACACGCCGCTGGGCCGAAAGCAACACGTCGCTGGCTAAAAAGCTACTAAACAATTAAAAAAACATGGTGCTCGCATGATTTTGATACCAAAATTTTCTACAGACAATGCCCTTTCGGAATATGTAAAAATCCGATTTGGTTGCTCGTTCCAAAGTGCAAATAAAAAATAATTTATCTCGGCCGTTGAGACAACTAGCTATAACACTTCAACGCTTAGATGTCATGTAAAAAAATTTGTTTTTCGCATGATTTTGGTTCCAAAATTTTCTACAGACAATGCCCTTTTGAAACACATTGAGTCCAACGAAGCATTATACCTAGGTGCCTCAACGGCCGAGATATATAATTTTTTATTTGCACTTTTGAACGAGCAACCAAATCGGATTTTTACATATTCCGAAAGGGCATTGTAGAAAATTTTGGTATCAAAATCATGCGAGCAGCATATTTTTTAAATTGTTTAGTAGCTTTTTAGCCAGCGGCGTGTTGCTTTTGGCCCAACGGCGTGTTGCTTTCGCTCCAACATCGAAAAGTCGGTCAGCGGCGTTTTGCTAGCCGAGCGCTGAGCGCACACGTGGCAATGCTGGATCGAGCGTTGCCATGTGTGCGCTCAACGCTCGGCTAGCAAAACGCCGCTGGCCGACTTTTCGACGTTGGGGCGAAAGCAACACGCCGCTGGGCCGAAAGCAACACGTCGCTGGCTAAAAAGCTACTAAACAATTTAAAAAATATGCTGCTCGCATGATTTTGATACCAAAATTTTCTACAGACAATGCCCTTTCAGAATATGTAAAAATGATCTCGACGCGACGCTGCACGCTGGACACCCCGGTTGACGGGGGTCGCTTGGCACGGTCTCTACGCCTACCCCGGTGCCGCCGAACCCGTTGGTTCTCGTGGCGGATCCCCACGTCGCGATCTTCGCGACCTGGACATCCTGGTTGACGGAGGTCGCTTGGCACGATCCCTATGCGAGCCCCGGTGTCGCCGAACCCGTTGGTTATCGTGGCGCACCTCTGTCTTACATAACTATGACTTTTTTTGTAACAGACTGCAATTCAGAGTGTACTTTTTCTTTCTATTGACTTTCTATTGACGTTTGAAAGTGACAAGGATGACAGGAAATCATCTGGCCTTGATTGAATTCCTTGTCTATGTGCCATCGACCGCGCCATCGATCGCATTGCGAATAATAGCGAAATTAAATTTGCTGTTTTTCTTACTCTGTAATACCGAAATCTGAGGTTTGCGTGACTCGAAATTTTAACTTTCTTGCCAATTTTTTTGGCTTTATAGAATTAAAAAACTTTTTCACAGAATTAAAGTAGACATTTCAAAAAAATAGGAATGATAGTTGTTTTGTGCCTAAAATCTACTAAACTTTTATACGAAGCTGTTAGATTCACATGTCAACAATTCTAACCATAATGTTGTAGGTAAATAAGCTTGTTTTTATAAATTTTCTCTATTTTTCAGCGTAAAATCTATCAGCCCTAGTGTATTTCAGTGCGTACTTTAATTCTGTAAAAGGATTTTTAATTTTGTAAAGCCAAAAAAAATTGGCAGGAATGCAAAAATTATTTATCTTTGTTGGTAAAACAGTACAATCCAGCATCCCCTTAAAGTTCAATTTGTAATGCGGAGTAATAACGAAAGTTGCATATCCTCTTGTCCTCGTGGATTTTTTCGCTCCAATGCCCACAAGTGGAATGGTGGAATGTGTCCGTGGTAATTTCAATCGTTGAGCTAGTCGCTCAGTAATTAAGGAGATCTCAAACCCTTGATCGATGAGCGCTCTTGCGTTAGATGTACTTCCGTACGGTGTGATGATCTTAACGGAGGCTGTAGCCAGCAAAACCCCGGAAGTACTCGTGAGTCTTTCAACAGTCGAATGTAAGACTTTCGTTGCACTTTGATTTTTAGCGGCATCCTTTTCGCCTGTAGTCTTTTCGCCGTTAGTCGACTTCGCTTTATCGTCCTTTGCACTAGTATGATAAATAGAAGTATGGTGCTTTGCCGCGCACTTCTGACATCGTTTCGTTACTTGACAGACAGACTGTTTGTGATTCTCGAGACAATTGAAACAAAGCTTATATTTCTTAATAACGTTTAATCGCTGTTGTACTGTTTTGTTTGAATATTATGGGCAATACAGGATATGATGCTTCTCCGAACAGATTGGACAAGACCTTGCATTAGCTGAAGAACTATCCGATGACTTTCCGTGAAAGTACGATTTTGCAGAACTCTGTCGAGAGTGAGTGTCGGATTTCGCGGAGTGAGGTTTCTCATATGCTTTTAGTGTTAGAAATCGGGAAACAAGAAATTCGTTAAACTGAATCCACGTAGGGAGCTCCCTAAGGAGAATCTAAATGAGCCCAGATTCTGTTCCCAATTCTTAACTGATTCTGAGTAGAGTCGTTGTAATACGATAAAAATTAAGAAATGATCCCAGTAGGATACCGGGCGATTTAAGCTTTCAAACGTTCTATAAATTTGCGTAACGGAGGTATATAATTTTTCCAACTCGGCTGCCGATTCCTTCACCATGCGTTTAAGAGATAGCAGTGATTGTAGAGCGCACTAATTAGCAATCGTTTATTCTCATAAAATGAGTTTAACGCTTCCCAGGATTTTTCAAAGTTGGCCGCGGACAAAGCTGTATTTTTTAATAAGGAAGAGGCCGATCCTGTTAGACTAGTTTTCAGATGTTGTAGTTTCTCTACAGCAGATAAACTTGGATTTTTAATAACTAATGAATTAAATAAGTTTTTGAACGGTAACCACTCCGAAGGAGCTCCGTCAAATTTTGGTAGATCAATGCGCGGAAGTCGCGCACGGTGAAAGAAAGCCGGCACGCTGGAAGAAACCGTTGTTACATTTTGAAAAGATGACGTACTTGGAGCGCTTTCCTGTTCGCGATCGAGTAAGCTATTTAATTTTTCAACGGACTCAGCATAACTCTCATAAGTTGATGCATAGAGCGTAGACGTGAAGTAAGAATTTTCTTGAACTTTCCGTTTCTTTCTGGAGCTTAATTCTGCAACAGTTAATGTAATTGCCTTGTGTTCGATGGAGAAGTGCTCCCAAAGTTCTTTAAGAGTAGAGATGCGAGTTTGTACGTCATTGTTTGTTACGTCATTCAATTCAATGGTTTCTGTAAAATTGTCATACGATTTTGAAATAATTTCCGAGAGAGATTGTTGCTGCTCAATATGACTGAGAATGTGGCTGAGTCTCATTTTTGTTTTTATTTATACTGGATCAGTGAATATCCGGCTCGAAGGACCTTAAAATGTTAGTATATATTCTCAAAACTAAAATAAATTTACAGCACACTCATGAAACAATAAAGGAAATGTTGTACAATAGAAAGTCTTATTAAAAAGAAAAGGATGAATATTTTATCTTAAATTAATTACGTTAAAATAATTGTTATGAACGTTATAAGAAAAAAACTCGAGAAAGAAAAACAAGAACTTCACTTTTCTTTTATCGAAACACAAATTTGAAATCAAACAAAATCAAGTTTATTTTCCAAAACATGAAACTCAACCGCACTCGCGTTAATACATATAATATAAATAGAATATCACATAGAATATAATATAATGTCACATATAGGGTAAATGTGCCAATTACTGTGCCCTTTTAGCTAAACTTTCATAATTTTTGTTAATTTAAAGAATTTTACTACTTTCTTCTTATTTCTTATAATATTCAAATTATAGTACAATATTTTTTACAATATTAGAAATTTTTTCGTTAATATAATATAAGAAAAACTTAAAAAAATAATTAAAATAAGGTAAAAAAAGATTTGAACTAGTTACTGGATAAAAAGAAATCATAAAATTGCGTTACTGTGCCTCATTTACTGTGCTCTCTTTCCAAATATGGTGCTTCAAATACTAGAAAGCAATTCTGTATACTGTGCCTTAAATACTGTCAATCCTTAAATGACACACTTTAAAAAAATCTCAAACTGACAAATACTTAGGGTTATTTTATTCATGTTGTACATAAAAGTTTTATTAAATAATTTATAAAATAGGTATATGATATTTACAATGCCTACTTGCGATACTTCTTCGTAAATTTAGGTTAAGTATACCTACATGTCACATGAGAGGACACCACAGTAACTGTCACAAAATAATAAAAATTTGTCCACTTACTGGATACAGTAATAGAAATAAACACGGAATTCTTACCGGTTACTGAATACATTAAAAATAAAAAGTATATGTTTGAAACATCGCTCAAAGTATTGTTTTTTTGTAATCTATTCGAGTTTCTTTAATATATTATACACTTTTTATATAGTGGAATACGTTAATCTATTATATATTAATGTGTAAATATTAACTATTTCTTAAGCTTTTTGACAAGGTTAACAAGAAAAATAAGTTAAATTGGGTTTCCAAAATTTTAAATATTATTTTCAATACTTAAAAATTATAAGTATGTTATACATTTAATTTTAATATGTAAACAAAAAATTGAGCTTTATAAAAAAAATTAAATATCACGAACTTCATAATGTTAAATTTTACTATATGGAAAAATAAATTAAGAGCACAGTAATCGGTCGACTCACAGTAATTGGCACACTTACCTTAATAGAATATTAATAACACATAGATGATAAAGTAATATTTACAAGGTTAAGAATGATTAATAAATCAGCAAATAAGACAGTTATTACATGTAAGTACGAGGAGAACACAGAGACAATTACTAAAAATAATAGCCAAGACCAATAACTATAGCGCGGCCACACGTAGTTAGAATCAATGCTATTAGAAATTTGATATAATTACAATAAACGATAATACGTTCTTATATTAGAAATAAATCATAATAAAACGCAAATAAGAAAAGACAGAAAAGATAGATTAAGGAACTTAAGAGTGATAATATCTTCTTTGGTAATCAAACGAGTCCCGCATGTAATGCGTAATGATTACTTACAATAATAATTCGCAATAATAGCGTGTAATTCGTGGACTTAATAATACAGACCAGATATTATTGCGACTGATTTAATTTAGAAAGAGAACGGACACGCTACGTCATTCACGTATAGCTAGACTTTCTTCCTTTTTATAGATTTTGTAGTAGCGTCGTTATCGTTCGTACAATTTTACAGCGTAGCTACGTATCTGAGTCGCAGACTCCCAGGATGCAAAGGCGAGAACGCCTAGCGTCATAAGGCGGTTTACCTTAGCTAGTATAGCTCGTAATAAAATACGTGGTATATTATTGCCTAGTATAGCTTTTCCTTCAGTTAGTACAACTGAGCACAGATCAAATTAAGAGTGAAACTAACGAATCTTTTCACGTATGAAAACTAAACTCTTATGCAACGTCGTCCGAGCTTCACAGCACTCGTTCGTAACTAATTACTTTTTTAATAAAAGAAGAATATATTTTCAACTGAAAATCACAAAATAGACGCGCCACTTCGCTCGCCTCGATAGTCAACCCACTCGTATTACTGTCCCTGCAGCATGCAGCGATCTATCGCAATCCTACCAACTTTATTCTAGTTGGTAGGATTGCGATTCTATTCGGTTCTAGCGCCGATCGAACTATAAGAACGAGCTTTTAACACCGTTAGATGATGTTTTGAATTCTGAGGATACTCCGTTTTCTTGGCAAGAATGGAGCAATCACTTATATGCTAAAGCAAATGATTTAGCAGTGCAATCCAAAGATGGAAGTACGGTTAATGCGATTTACAATCCTACAGCTGCAATGAAAATAAAAAGTTTAATTCAAAATTTGCCGCTGTGGACAGGTGTAATGCGTCCTCATTTTAAAACTGGTGCGGAAGTGTCGACATCATCCTCAGTCGAATCAATTTTCGCCAAGTATTAAACACAATTTTTTAAAGGCTCTCTCCCGATGAGAGTTGATAAATTTGTAGGTAGTCACCTCAATTATCTAGACGGAAGATTGCGTTTAGATTACGCCGCAAACGCTTTTCCAGATTTCGAAACATCTCTGAAACAAGCTCAACTAAATGTGTACGAATCTGATCAATTCGACGTTGAGTTGAAACAGGAATTATTTAAAAATAATAATTCCTGTCTTCATTCAACATCAAATTCTAGTATTCTTGATAAAATAATAGATAATTCTATTACAAGTAATCAAGATTCTATTCTTGATGAGTCTCACAGCACTCAAACTTGTTCCAGTATTGGATACATAATCCTCTGATGAGACAGATTCTCTAAATTTTCAAGAAAATTGGATGGGATTAGGGGAACATTCCAAAAGATCTGGCCTTAAGAAAGAATCTTATTTAGATAAATGTCCTGAATGGGACAGTATTGAATCAAAATATTGTATTCATTCCTGTAATAAAAAATGGAAATTTATGTCAGCCTGTTAAATTGGAAGGAGAAACTATAATGCTACAAAATATATGCGCTTTTGACACTCTTCTCCATTGCACAGTACACATGATAGATATGAAATACAAACGCATTATGTAAACCATCATAGATTGCAATTTCTTGCAATTAGCGTTAAAAATTGCAAATTGTGGAAAAATAACGAAAAACGAATACGTTGAAAGAGCTTCCGTCCTTCTCAGCTTGCCACTGTTTGAACAAACAAAATACATTAAAAATTTCCACTCATTGGATACAATGTGCAACACTACCCACCTAGCGAAACATGTATTCGTATCATTACTTAATTTGCAAAGACAAAAAATATTTACTTCGTGCAGTTACATTAAGAGAATTTACAAAGTTCGTATCGACACCGTTCACTTCGATACCGCTCATTTCGACACCGCTCATTTCGACACCACTTATTTCGACATCGTTCATATCGACACCATTCAAATCAACATCTTTCAAATCGATACCGTTCAAATAGACACCGCTCAAATAGACACCGTTCAAATCGACACCGCTCACTTCGACACCGCTCATTTCGACACCGTTGATATTGACACCGCACGATTCGACACCGCACGATTTGACACCACACGATTCGACACCGCTCTATTCGACACCGCTCTATTCGACACCGCACGCGTAAGGACCGTGCTAGGTGACTCCCGTCAACCAGGATGTCCGGGTAGCGAAAATCGCAACATAGAGATGCGCCACGAGAACCAACGAGTTCGGCGGCAACGGGGTACGCGTAGGGACCGTGCCAAGCGACCCCCATCAACCGCATGATTCGATACCACACTAAATTTTCTTCTGTTTTTCATACAAAACTAAGTCCACGCTGTTCCGTTTGGGAGGGTCCCGATAGCGTACGGTGCGATAGCACACATCCCGGTAGCACACATAAAATTTAACTCATTTCCCGATAGCTCACATCCCGATAGCACACGTCCCGATATCGCACAAGATAAAAAACACATTTTCCCGATAGCGCACAAAGAAAGAAACATGTTATCCCGATAGCACACATTCCCGAATACCCTTTATCCCAATAGCGCACATCCCTATAGCGCACATCCCGAGAGCGCACGTCCCGATAGGGACCGTGCCAGGCGACCCCCGTCAACCGGGGTGTCCAGGTCGCAAAGATCGAGACGTAGAAATCCGCCACGAGAACCAACGGGCTCGGCGGTCCCGGGGCACGCGTAGGGACCGTGCCAGGTGACCCCTGTCAACCGGGGTGTCCAGGTCGCGATCTTTGCGACCTGAACACCCCGATTAACGGGAATCGCCTGGCACGGTTCATATGCGTGCCCCGGTGCTGCTGAACTTGTTGGTTCTCATGGCGCACCTCTGTGTTGTGATCTTCGCGATCCGGACATCCCGGTTGACAGGAATCGCCTAGCATGGTCCCTACGCGTGCCTCGGTGGTGGATCCCTACGTCTCGATCTTTGCGACCTGGACACCCCGGTTAACGGGGGTCGCCTGGCTCAGTCCCTATCGGGATGTGCGCTATCGGGACGTGCGCTATCGGGACGTGCGCTATCGGGACGTGCGCTATCGGGATGTGCGCTATCGGGATAAAGGGTATTCGGGAATGTGTGCTATCGGGATAACATGTTTCTTTCTTTGTGCGCTATCGGGAAAATGTGTTTTTATCTTGTGCGATATCGGGACGTGTGCTATCGGGATGTGAGCTATCGGGAAATGAGTTAAATTTTATGTGTGCTACCGGGATGTGTGCTATCGCACCGTGCACTATCGAAACACTCTCGTTCGTTTCCACGTTGTTGAATGTGGGGCTCTCTAGTTATGCTATAATTTTTATGCAGGGATGCAGGGGGAGGGCGAAGCCTGTACCCCGCCCACGTGTTATTATTCAACCTCACTACTTCCACATAGGTTTACAACTTAAATTTTGCGCGTTTTCGTGCGGTGTCGAATCGTGCAGTGTCAAATAGAGCGGTGTCGAACAGTTATTTTTTTAGATGTGTTTTGAGCGCGTGTACTTGGCGCTTTTTTTACCTTTTTTTTAAAAGGTAATTTTGTTGTGATTTTAAACATTTTGTAGTAATTATTATTTTGTACAAAAGTTCTTTTTTGAGGCGTTTTCTAAGCGCTATATATTTGATCTATTTCCGTATCTATTTAATAATTTTGTTGTGATTACATACATTTCGTAATAATTGTTATATATGGTGCACAACAACCGGTTTTTGTAGGCGCACAGCAGCTTATATCGACGCACAATAACCAGTATTTTAATATCAATGTCCAATATTCATATACAAAATAAAATACATATTATGCTATTTTTCTTATACTATTTTATTTATGCGGTTGGCGGGAGTCGCCTGACACAGTCCTTACGCGAGCCTCGATGCCGCCGAACCCGTTGGTTCTCGTGGCGGATCCCTACGTCGTGATCTTCGCGACCTGGACAGTATAAAACCTTTCGATTTGAGCCCCTGGACATATCACCGATATCGACGACAACACCAACCGCGACGACAACAGTGGTACAATCACCCGAATTGCTTGCGAGCAACAAGAATGTTTTCGAGACCACAAATGATTCGCTCGTGACGACCATTCGAAAACAGTTACAAACGTCGGAGGAGGACCAAGAAACGTTGCGCAATAACCTGGGACCGCTGAGTCAAAAGTACATCGAAGCCGTTCTGAACGACGATCGAAAGAGCGGTTTAGATAACGTATATGGTGTTCGTCTGAGCAGCGATGGAATGACGCTCGGTAATAAACACATTGACGTAGATAATGATGACAACATAATTATCGATGGCGTGCGGTACGTCGGTACACCCGGTCTTTACGAGCTGATATTCAAGAAATTGCCCGATGACGCCGTCTATACGGAGCAAGATGCGCAAAAGTACAAGAACATACTGCTGACGACGAACGCGCATAGGTACAATTACGATGCGCATGGTCGAATAAAGGGCAACAGAGGATACAAATATATAATCGCACCGTTACTATCGATCGAGTCCAAATCTGGAGAAGGATTACCTCGCGCTATGACATTGAATGACAACGCGATCGATTACGTGCACTGGGACGATCCCAACGAGCTGGTGGATCGTCTACGGTTGCTCGACGCTTCGCACCGAGCCGGTCATAACGCTCACGAGATGCTGTCCAACATCGAGGAACTTCGCGAGGCTGGTATCATTATAAATTAATCGGAGTATCGTTGAAACGAACCAGTCGATCGACATCACTTGCATTGAAGAAATGCCCGTCAATAAATTTGGATTGTTTGATCGGAGAAACGATTCGTTCGACGGCGGCCGGAAGAACAGACGTTGAGAAGTTACGTGCGCCATAACGCTCTGTGCCGTGTTGGTACGGAGTTTGACGCAAAATCGCGCAAGATTCGTCGTGTAGCGCAACCGGAGGCTGACGATGACGCAGCTAACAAACTGTACGTGGAACAGTGCGTTAAAATTTTGAGAAACAAATTTGTCGAGAGACTTATCGCGTTCGAGAAGGACGTGCACGCGTTACGAAATGCGATAAGCGACGCAATCACCGAGTCGAAAAGAAAGAACAAAGTTAAATCTTCGCATGTGCCAGTGATCAATGATCGTACCGCCGAAACATGAGTGTCAGTTTGGAGAGGCGACGACTCGTCGAGGAACTGCATGCTCCGGCAAGAAGAAATTTTCCACGAAGACGCGTCATAGTACGAGGATACGACTTGTGGTAGGCAGATATCGTCGAGATACAGCCGTATTCGCGTTTCAACAGAGGCTACCGCTATGTAGCGGTCATCGACGTGTTGAGTAAATACGCGTGGGCCGTGCCGCTCAAGAGCAAAAGTGGAAGCGAGACGGTCGAAACTATCGCCAAGATAATTCGAGAGAGATGTCCGAAAAATTTGCAGACCGACAAGGGAAAAGAGTTTTACAACGCCGACGTGCAACGACTCATGAAGAGACACAACATCAATCATTACTTCGTATTCGGTATTGAAGGCATCGGTCGTCGAGCGATTCAATCGCACGCTCAAGAACGATATGTGGAAGATGTTTATGCTCAACGGAAACTACAAATGGATCGACGCGCTGCCGCGTCTCGTATCAGATTACAGCTCGCGAAAACATCGAACGCTCGGTATGTGACCCGCCGACGTTACACCCGCGATCGCCGAAAGACTCTTGGCTACGGTGTACAGCGCGATAAAGATTGCAGGACCGGCAAAATTCAAAGTAGGCGATTCGGTGCGTGTGAGCAAGTACAAGACCGTTTTCAAGAAAGGTTACACGTCAAATTGGACCACCGAGGTGTTTAAAATCGTTAAAGTGCAGCACACAAATCCCGCGACGTACTTGCTCGAGGACTATCGCGGAAAATCTATCGCTGGAGCGTTCTACGAGCACGAGTTGCATCGCGGCCGATCCCGACGTGTATCTCGTGGAGAAGGTACTGCGCAGGAGAGACGACGAGGTTTATGTGAAATGACTAGGATTCGATGGATCGCACAATTCGTGGATACATAAAGACAATGTGATTTAATTTTCGTTTATTTATTTTAAACCTATATAAAATGTATACAACAATATAATATATAACAATATGAAATGTACACAATATATAAAATATAAAATATAAAATATATGAAATATATGAGATATACAAAAGTGATTATTAATATCCCTTACGTAGTAATATATATTACAAAGGTATAACAATATAAAATGATGTGTAAAAAAATATACAAAAATGATTATTAATATCCCTTACGTAATAATATGTTACAAAGGTATTTTATAATGCCCCCATGGCAGAGTATCGGTCGATTCTGGTACGATATACCGATTGTCGTCGTACGGACTCAGAGCGATTTTTTTCTCGGACACTGTATACATTTCGTGCAGCTTGGATCTTATACACGATTGCTGTCGCATCATTTCGATCTCATCGTTGAGACACCGCGTGTAATCATCGAACGTTATCGTTCGCGCTACAACATTACTTTTGACACTTTTCGCCTTTTTGGTATCCTTCTTTCCATCTACTCGCAAAGAGTACATTTTCGCTTTGAGCACGACTAATTCCGTCATTATAGCGCCGTTATTCTCGTCCTTCATTAATCCCGGCACCTTCTTGTTCGCAAGCGGTATACCGTACACATTATCAGCGGGATAATCGCTCATGACGAATCTGTTTATATCGCGTTTTATATGCGTAAATCTCCTCGCACTCGATGTGGTAAATTAGACTGTCAGTGTCGATATACATTATTCTAACAAAATTACCTTTTCAAAAAAAGGTACAAAAATGCGCCAAGTATACGCGCTCAAAAAATGCCTAAAAAATTACGCCTCAAAAAAGAATCCTTCTACAAAACTACGCCTAAAAAAAGAACTCTTGTATTAATTACCTTTGTACAAAAAAGGTTTTTCCTACAAAAAATGTGATATCAAGGAAGTGCGCCAACTATAAAAATGGATAGTTCATAACCTTTTTGGTTAGTGTTTATAGTCTGTAAGAAATAAAAGAGATAATATAAAGCAAACAAATAAGTATTTTTATACAAATAATTATTTTAATACAAATAAATATTTTAATATATAAATATTTAAATACTATACATAAATCTTTTATAAATAAATATTTGATCACACGCACGTACGCACGCACGCAGTAAAAGAGAGAAAGAGAGAGTTAGGTAATTAAGATATTTATTCGGTTTGGCGGCGCCAAGTATTTAAAAAAAAAATTTATTTGTATTCAAATAATTATGTGTTAAAATTATTATCTTGTACCTTTTTTGTACAAAGGTAATTAATACAAGAGTTCTTTTTTTAGGCGTAATTTTGTAGAAGGATTCTTTTTTGAGGCGTAATTTATTAGGCGTAATTTTTTGAGCACGTATACTTGGCGCATTTTTGTACCTTTTTTTGAAAAGGTAATTTTGTTAGGATTTCACACATTTTGTAGTAATTATTATTTCTTTTTTTTCGTGCGATTTGAAAGAATCTCGACGTCGATTATTTCGATGTTTCTATGTTTTTACAAAGTATTATTTAAAGAACATTTTGCTACGTCTACTTTTCATGTCAAAATGGGATTCGTTAATATATATTATAAATAATAATTCTATTTAAAAAGTACCAATTTATGAATCTGATAATTGGCGACAAAAACAGTAATATCACGAAAACGTGCACATGAACTACATAGCCAATGTACACATTTAGGCTGAAGGGTAACACGTATGCGCACAATTCTGATTCTGTTCCGTGCTATGGTAAGACGGGGGTTGCCTGGCATAATCTCTACGTGTGCTCAGGTGTTCTGGTGCCGCCGAACCCGTTGATTTTTGTGGCGGACCTCTGTGTCGTGATCTTCGCGACCAGGACATCCCGGTTGACGGGAACCGCCTTGCACGGTCCCTACGTGTGCTCAGGTGCCGCCGAATCCGTTGGTTCTCGTGGCGAATCCCCACATCGCAATCTTCGTGACCTGGACACTGCAGTTGACGGGGGTCGCCTGGTACGATCCCTACGCATGCCCCGGTGTTGCCGAACCCGATGGTTCTCGTGGCGCATTTCTGTGTTGCGATCTTCGCGACCCGGACATCCTGGTTGACGGAAATCGCCTGACACGGTCCTTACACGTGCCCCAGTGCCGCCGAACCCATTAGTTCTCGTGGCGCATCTCTGTGTTGCGATTTTCGCGTCCCGGACATCCCGGTTGACGGGTGTCACCTGGCACAGTCCCTACGGGTGCTCCGGTGTCGCCGAACCCGTTGGTTCTCGTGGCGGATCTCCACGTCGCAACCTTCGCGACCTGGACACCGCGGTTGACGGGGGTCGCCTGGCACGGTCCCTACGCGCGCCACGGTGCCGCTGAACCCGTTGGTTCTCATGGCGCACCTCTGTGTCGTGATTTTCGCGACCTGGACACCCCGGTGGACGGGGGTCATCTGGCACGGTCTCTACGTGTGCCGACGAACCCGTTGGTTCTCGTGGCGGATCTCTACGTCACGATCTTTGCGACCTGGACACCCCGGTTGACGGGAGTCGCCTGGCACGGTCCCTACACATGCCCTGGTGCCGCGGAACCCGTCGGTTCTCGTGGTGCACCTCTGTGTCGTGATTTTCGCGTCCCGGACATCCCGGTTGACGGGAGTCACCTGGCACGGTCCCTACGCGTGCCTCGGTGCCGTTGGATGACACATTGAGATTATGGGTCGGTCTTGTTATAACTGCACTAAGTTGCACTAGTTCAGAAGTGCAGCTCAGTCAGTGCAGACGCCGCGTAACAGTGGCGTTCTTGCGTTAAAAAGGCGAAACTGGACATTTTCCCACCACTAGTCAGAGTGGAGGAGGAGACGACGACGACGACGATGACGTTTCTTAAATGAAAATTACCCATTTTAGACTTTTTTAAACTTTACATCGCGATATCTCCGCTTATAGTAAAATAAAAAAAAATAAAAATAAAAACACTTTCGTTATATAATTCGACCTCAAGCTTTCGATTAAGCTTACTTAGAATTCGATCGGTTCAGTCGTTAATGAGATCCGATAATCGAAGGAATTCTCAATACGACGTCTCGCGTATAAGAGGCACGGCCATGTCCCGGCGCCCCGCTGCGCTTAACTTGGCGCGCGAGACACTACCGTGCCTCTTGATTTTACACGTGTCTCGATATGAAGGTTGCATATACTCATGGTGAAATTCATGAATACAAACAGACCTTTGATATGTCGAGGATGCACATACCTACATAGATCGGTTTGTCGAATATCACCGCGAGTTTTCGTAGTTCTACAGATTTTCTGAAAAAATGCTTCGACTATCGAAATTCGGTTTCGCGATCAGAGCTTCCACGCCGTATCGTCCATCCCATTTAGTTAATAATTTCACGTCGACGTGATTACGAACGTTTTCCATTGTCTTGCCAAATACGGCGTTGTTCATTAATTTATACAAGTTTTTCTCAAAATCATTTTTGGCGTGTTCTAAATTTCGTATTCAATTCGATGTATTTACGGAGTCATGTGGATTGTGCGAATTGTAGCACGCGATGAATTTTTGTGACGCGAAGACCATGACGCGTGCATTGCTGCAGGTTACGATAGTGTATAACGTATCGTTTCTTATCATACAGTGTAGCTAGAAGTTTAGCCTGCCGCTTGCCGGGCGGCTTATCGCGCGTCGGGCAGAACGGTAGGTCAGCGTGTGCGTCGTGAAGATGTTGCGGGTACTTGAGATCGACCTCGAGAATGTAACCCGTGGGCGAATCCGAAACGATCGCGCTGTAATCAAAGTTCGCGACATCGTCGACCCATTGAAAATCGGCGTACGATAATGGCTGACACATTGCCCAACCGTACAGATTATTAACATCGAAATACATTAAATATGAGGAAGATTTCGATGGGTCGTACGACTGCATGTACTTATTGTTGGCTCGAGCGTATCTGTTGGAACATTGACTCAGTCCACCACGTATACCGCGCTCGATAAACATAATCATATCAATATCAGTGAGCAGTTCGAAATTGACGCGTGTATGCTTTAACATCACGTCCCACGTAAAACTAGGTAAGGTGTAATAGTACGCAGAATCGATCCGTAACTCGTGACACAACTATCGCGAAAATTTTCAAATATATCAGCCAACAACAAGACATCGGTTTTTAAATAAATCGCCCAGGGTTCGAATGGAGAACCGTTGCCAGACGTTCGCGGCGTGCGCGTAATCGCTCTCGGATACAGTGTTACCGGTCAACGAGCTGTAGAATGATTCGCGCGGTGGTAGACACGAGTCCTCCAATTTCTCAATGCAATCCACGTATTCATATGGAAAGACCCCTTTTCTCGTCAACAAATCGAAATCTTCGTTCGACAGATTTGAGAAATTGGAACGTAAAATTTTTAATTTATCCCTGTTGAGAAAAGATGCTAATTTTTCTAGACTGGCAGTGAGAAATTTATATCGAATTTTAATCGAATTAGAAATTTGAATCGATAAATCGTAATTTTATGTGATTTCGCGATTCTGACCTATCGGCTGTGTCTTCAACATGCTTTGTGAAAGATATGTATTTTTCTTTCGTTATAGGCAACAGATCAATATTGCCTTTGTACGTTGTAGCAATTTCCTTTATGATAAAATGTGAATCGTAGCCTGATAAGTTGTGGAAGATTACAGGAATATAATATGAATCTTTATAATTCAGATTACAGCTCGAATGCGCGGGACCTCTGTATCGTCCGGTCAGGTGGCAATGATCGCGCACTCTTTCATCATCCGGTTTCTCGCATATATGACAATGTGTAGCATTACGATATGCTATCCATTGTTGCTTCGATAAGATCTTCATGGGGACATTCGCGGGCAGAGTACCTTTTACGCGATGTGCCAAACATTTTAATTCCTCTGTGAACCACGCGATGCAATTCTTATCGCGATAACATCGGTACGCGGATAACGATTCATTGAACGAGCAACGCACGTAATATGCAATGCTGAATGCCTGATGGTACGTCGATGTTGTCGAATCTGTTTTCTCTAGTGTACACTCTAGATCGGCATATACTACAAACGGCATTTGTTCTTTCCTACCGTAATTTTTAAATTTCAGCCATTTGTTGATGTCGCTGGGTAGTAGGATAGCGCAAGTGTTCATCTGTTGACAATCGATGCTGTGAGCCTCCAACTTGTCGCTTGAATGGAGGTAGTGCAAGCATCTGGAAAATTATTAATCATTTATATTATCTTTATATGCATATTGCGTAGACTTGTATACATACCGATCGCAGAAGAATTTCTTGTAATTATTCTTATTGAGTTGCGACCCCACGAGGCGGGATAGATTTTTAATACAGGCAAAATGCCCGATGTCGTCGTCATCCTGCACGTAAAGCAGATTTACGTGTCTCTCCCTCTTTTGGTTGGTGAGTCGTATTGGCAGGATTACCTTTTCTTCTTCTATCCCGTACACGTTGATGGATATATCATTGCATTGTTCAAACTTTTTTATTTGATTCAATGTCATTGGAAAATCAATGTTTTTCAAATTTAGCACTGTAGTGTAGTGTGGGTACGATGATACTCGATCCGCATTTCTTTCGGCTGGATATAGAGCAGCGACCACTGACCACGCGAAACACGCATTGTTATTAGATAGCACGTTGATCATCGCTTTCTTGAGTTTTATCTCTTGTGGCAAATGGATGTGACACCCCGCGTGCAATGGGTTATATTTATTCACATTAATTGTCAGATTAAGAATTCGCGACAACGCCCAGCCACTGTCGCGTTCCTGGAATTCCTCGAGCGACGCCAGAGTAGACTCGATGACGCGCTGCTCGTACCACTCGCGCAAATCGGATGTACGAAATAATTCGCAGTTACGCGTATTAATACTTTTATTTGCGCGTTTGTCACCAGCAACAAATTCACCGTTGAAAATGGTGTTTACTTTAACGCTGTTGCGTATTCGCAGAATTGCACTCGCTCGAGCACTACGCCACCAGTGTCTTCCAAGAATTGACGCGGCTCGATATAGTCCGCGTTTATCACCGCACCGGTCACAGTACGATTTTCAAACGCGGTATCTATCTCTCGCCAAACGAGTTTCTTCGCGCTGGTATTCTCATAGTCACCACCACCGAAATGTATAAATCGTCTTTCCAACTGATTTTTCACACTCGCGAGTCGCGCGATTCTCGCCATCAAAGATTGTCTGTGTCCGATCGAGAGCCGCGGACGCTTGACCCGACTTTGCTCTTCGAGCCGTTCCACGCACTCGTCACATCGCTGTGCCCACGTGAAATAATCACTCAAAGTTGCGACTCGACTGGATTGCTCCAGCAAGTCGCGTTCGATCTGCTTGAATTGTTCCATGTTTTATTATATTACATCACATTCCTCGGTAGAACACTTGCACGTAACTCGTGCACACGATACGCAATAGCGTTTATTGTCCTGAACTTCATAATGTTCCCGCTTCAAGCTGTGCGGATGGAAACAAATACCCGGATAATTTCTCCAATCATCTTCCGAACTGCCTGGCATTACATCGTTTGGATCTTCTCGACGATAGAAACCCGAAAAACGTACATTGCCGATTACTATTAGTTCGACGCATCTGCCGATACCTGCAGGAATCGCGATGTAATGACATCGAAAGCTAATCTTTTTAAGGATTATACGAATATATCTATCTTTCACATCATCATCCGCTTCTTTATAGTGCGATACATCACAGATTTTATTCAGTTCTTGTATAAGCACTCTCTGCTTCGTGGTATATGACCAATTAAAAAGAGGCACACTGCCGATTTCAATGTCCTGTTTCATGAAGCTGATTCCATGTATACCGAGTTCTCGATCGTGAAAAAATTGCACCGGCGAGATTTGTTTCACATGCGTTTCACTATATGGATTTCCTCCTTCGAGAATATAGTTAATCTCATCCAAATCGTCTCTATCATCATCGCATATAGAATACTCGTAAAGGGTATCATCCATGGCTGTGTTCCAAAATTCACTGTCAGCGCTGCGAGCGTTATACATTACGTTCCAAAAATCGTGGCAGCACACTGTAGCAGCACTGTGAGGAAAGAGTGACGTCATCAATTTTTACGTCACTTCCTGCCCACGCTAATAAGTTGAGGCAGTTACAGTGCAAAGATGGCGAAAATCATAGGCGAATCACTGACATTGATAGATGCCGAAAAAAACAAAGAGTATGCGATAATTGTTTCGGATGAAGATGCAACAAGAGCAAGGAATGGTAAACATACAGTTTTTGTAAATAATATTCTTATTTTAGAAATATTTTACAATAGAGTTCATACTTAACCTATACTACCGGCACTTCTATAGCCCAAACTTCTTGTTATTATTTTAATTGAATTAACATAAGTTAGATAAGAGCTAACGAACCACGCTGGATCTACGTGCTTTAAACATTCTTATATTAAATTAAACATACGATTAATGTAAAACGTCGACTTCGTTAATATATTATATGTATACAAAAATCAGCATATATTTTATATAGATTATTATCTTTTATATAGTGTTAGTTATAACGATTTTCTGTCACACTGAAGATGACCTCATTACAGGTCGAAACGTTTGTGTATACATGTTTTTAATTTAATATAAGAATGTTTAAAGTATGTACATCCAATGTGGTTTGTTAGCCCTTGTCTAACTTATGTTAATTTATTTATCGAATCTAAATAATTACATATTTGATTATTTTAATTGAAAATTTGTTTACAGATCACATATTTGCCTACTCATTGCTGCAACAAGCAAAGAAAGACGCTACACAGCAAGTTACTAGCTACACAGCAAGCACTACAAAGCAAGTTGAAACCGGTAAAAAATTTATTCTAATTTGTTGGCTGAAACGCTGATATTTACAACTACTTACAGAGAATATTTATTTACAGAATGCGCGATTCCTACTTGCAGCCGGAGTGATGCATTAAATGATGATGCAGGTTTAAATAATAAAGGTAAAAACTGAAATACATCATTTTTGAACAAAGTAATATTTCATTTTTTTCAGAACAACACATATGGAGTCGCGCAGAAACATTACTGCTAGTAAATTTATATAAAGAGCACGAAGAGGAATTTTACAACCCAAAAATATCATCCAAAAAATTCTGGGAAATAATTTCCAAGAAAATGGCTGTTCAAGGTTATATAATATCAGCAACGAAATGTGCGACCAAATTATATAATATCAATGCTTAAAAAGAACATACAAGACGATCAGTGATCATAACAAGAAATCTGGGAACAACCGAAAAAAGTGGGAATATTATAAGGTATTAATTACGACTATTATATATGATGTATACAAAATCAATTTTTTATTCGAAGTTGAAGTACTATTGTATCCCAATAAGTTACTAATCAAAATAAATTGTTTTGATTACTGATGCTTAAAATTATTTTATCTAAAATATATTCTAATCAAATGAAATTTTTTGTGTTATAAATTATGCATGATATATTCAGTTTTCAACCATGGATTGAACCCCTAGCAATTGCTGGAAGTAATGTAACTGTCACTAATGAAAATAAAGAAAACATAGACAAAAACAACCAACTAAAACCAGGTATTATATTATAAAACATAGTTATATTATGTATTTTCATCAATATATATATATATATATATATATATATATATATATATATATATATATATATAACATAATTCATATGAAAATATGCTCCATTATATGCTTACTTATGTGTCAATATAAATTACATTGTATTCAATGTAATTTATATTGACACATAAGTAAGCATATGATGGAGCACATTTTGCGATATTCAATTCGATAAATTCTCTGTACGTTTTTTTTTCAATCTGGCTGCTAAGAACCTGAGCAGAATGACTGACTTGTGATTGATAATATTTTACTATGTTTTTGTCTCAAACACAATAACTATCTTGTCCTAAATCTGAATACGATAATAATGTTTGTAAGGAAGACATCTATGTATGTAAACACATGAACAAGTAACAATTTTACTCTATTACTAATTAGAGATAAATATTTTATTAATATTTATGACACAAAACTTTTAACTTTTGAGAAATAAAATATTTAATCAAACGTTCTATGAAATAAAATGTTTGATACAATATTATACGTTTCAATAATCTTGTTACAGTACAATATACGGTAAAACTGTTACTTGTTCATGACTTTACACACATACATTTATTCCTTACGAACGTTATCGTTTTCACTTGAGATAAAAACATAAATAATACAATATTATCAATCACAAGTTTGTCATTCTGCTCAGTTCTTTTGCAACCTGATTGAAAAAGAATTAGCGCACTGAGAATGGAATTGAATATCTGGTGATGTTTATATAATTCATATACATATACAGGGTGTCCCAGAATTGTGGAACAAATTTTCGTGAGCAGGTAGAGCGGACGAAACTGAATCGAAAAGTCCTTTACCATTTTGCAATTTTTGCAATAGTTAACAAGATATTAATGATTAAAAATTACCGTATTAGCCCGGCCCTACACCGAATATAAGCGCGCGGCGCAAGACGACCGCCCAGCGTTGCTAGGCACTCGAGGAATTGTTTACTACACGCGACAATGCCTACGAGCGGCGGTTTTGAACTGCGATTGTCTCCCTGTTTTTGTAGAAAACAACTCCTCCTTGGAAACAATGACGCTGGGCGGTCGTATCTCGCCGCGAGCTTATATTCGGCGGAGGGCTGGGCTAATACGGTGATTTTTAATCATAAATATCTCGTTAACTATTGGGAAAATTTCAAAATGGTAGAGGACTTTTCGACTCAGTTTCGTCCGCTCTATCTGCTCAAGAAAATTTGTTCCACAATTCTGGGACACCCTGTATACGTAAGTGAGCATTTTATACATAAGCAAGTGTCGAATATGAATTATATTTTTCCTATATATGTATGTATATATAAGAATATGATTAAATATAAATCATATCGAATTGCTTACGTATAAAATGCTTACTTATGCACGTCAATGTGAAATACACGCACATATATATGTATATGAATATATATATATATTTTTTTTACCTTTTTATAATTATTTGGAATCCTTGCCATTGGGGCTGTCATGAATTCTGGCGTCGGCGCCGAGGTCGCCGTTGCTGCTGACGCTGATGATCGCGCCAGTTCCGGGGCTGTCGATGTCAATGGCATTTGTACTCGCCCCGAGAGGTCCGAGGTCGGGGCTGATGGCGATGCTAGCTTTGGTGTTCGTGCCAATACCGGATATTTTTGTTTCTTGAGTCACGGCTGGGGGTACGCCATCTAAGCTTTTTGCTGAAATAAATTTAAAAACAATTAGTAATTATAATAAAATTATCTCTTTTTCTTATTTTCTCGTTTGTCGTAGGAGTGAGAAGGCGAGAAAAAGGATGAACGAGCGAATAAGTGAGTGAGCGAGTGAGTGAGTGAGTGAGCGAATGAGCGAGTGAGCGAGTGTGCGAGTGTGCGTGTGCGCGCGCGCGCGTGTGTGTGTGTGTGTGTGTGTGTGTGTGTGTGTGTGTGTGTGTGTGTGTGTGTGAGAACGGAAAAGAAAACGAAAGATAGGGTGAACAAATAAGCAAGAATACGAGAAAAAGGTGAAAGAGCGAATGAGGGGAAGGAAGAGAGAGAGAAAGAGAGAGAGAGAGAGAGAGAGAGAGAGAGATCGGAGAAGAAAACAAGAGTTATGATGAACGAGTGAGTGAGAATGCAAGAGAAAGAATCATTTGTCGGTATTCATCGTCAATTTTTATTTCAAGACCGATAATGTCAATATTCTAATACAGCTCTGTAATTGATTTAGAACCACGATGATCATATAAGAATTGACGGTGAATACCGGCAAATGATTCTTTCTCTTGCATTCTCACTACTCGTTCATCATATCTCTTGTTTTCTTCTCTGATCTCTCTCTCTCTCTCTCTCTCTCTCTCTCTCTCTCTACTAATTACACTACTATTACATAGTGTAATAATTAATATAATATATTTATTGTAATAAATACTTACATTTTTTTCTTGTGCTAGATATATCTCGTTTCTTTGCAGGCTCGCACAGCACGCAGCACGACATGTGTAAGACAAGCACGGCGCACTAAACTCAGAGAGAGAGAGAGTGGCAAACTGAGTCACGTGATCGCGTCTCTTCTGATTCGTTCGCATAAAGAAGGATCTTGACCAATCAGTATATCGGTTTAGCGGCTAATTCCAGTAGATCATACGTAATAAACACTGACTTGATTCTTTTCATAAATTCTTGTTGTCTGAGAGCCGCAAAACCCCTGATTAGCTAAAACAAGAATGAGATGAAAAGAACTCTCAAGTCGGTGTTTACTACGTATGATCTACTGGAAATAGCCGCTAAACTGATATTCTGATTGGTCAAGACACTTTATTACCCAAACGAATCAGAAGAGACGCGGTCACGTGACCCAGTTCGCCACTCTCTTCCTACCTCACTCACTCGCACGCAGCGGTTTTCCGCGTACGACACGGAATCCAGCGTTGCCACGTGTGCACTCGGCGCTCGGCTAGCAAAACGCCGCTGGCAGACTTTTCGATGTTGGGGCAAAAGCAACATGTCGCTGGGCTAAAAGCAACACGCCGCTGGCTAAAAGGCTATTACAATAAAAAAAAATATGCTGCTCGCATGATTTTGGTACCAAAAATTTCTACAGACAATGCCCTTTCGGAATATGTAAAAATCCGATTTTATTGCTCGTTCTAAAGCGCAAATAAAAAATAATTTATCTCGGCCGTTCAAACAACTAGGTATAACACTTCGACGCTAACAAGAGAGGGTGCGAGATGTGGGTCACCGATTTGAATGTCCTTTTTCTATAATGTAGTACTCTATTATAAGAGTACTTGAGTAAAGCCATACAACGCACTTATCAGCCGTTCGCGAGAAAAATAAATTAAAAAATACAGCGGTATCTTCAGTTCCGTTATAGGCATTCCAAAGGGCATTGTCTGTCGAAAATTTTGGTACTAAAATTATGCGAACAGCATACTTTTTTTATTGTAACAGCCTTTTAGCCTGCAGCGTGTTGCTTTCATCCCAGCGCCGAAAAGTCCGCTAGCAGCATTTTGCTAGCCAAGCCGGCTCAGCGTTCGGCTAACAAAACACCGCTGGCCAACTTTTCGAAGTTGGGGCGAAAGCAACACGCCGGTAGGCCGTAAGCAACACGCCGCAGGCTAAAAGGCTAACAATAAAAAAAGAATGGGGTTAGCATAATTTTAGTACCCAATTTTCTACAGACAATGCCCTTTCGGAATATGTAAAAATTCGATTTCATTGCTCGTTCCAAAGTGAAAATAAAAAATTATATATCTCGGCCGTTAAGGCACCTGGATATAATACTCCGTCGGATTCAATGTGTTTGAAAAGGGCATGGTCTGTAAAAAATTATGGTACCAAAATCATGCGAACAAATTTTTTTACATGACTTGCGCCGAGGCAATATACTTATTGTTAGCTGTCTGAACGGAGATAAATTATTTTTTATTTGCACTTTGACACGAGCAATAAAAGCGGATTTTTACATATTCCGAAATTGTCTGTAAAAAATTTTGGTACCAAAATTATGCGAACAGCATACTTTTTTTATTGTTAGCCTTTTAGCCTGCAGCGTGTTGCTTTCGACCTACCGGTGTGTTGCTTTCGGCCCAGCGACGGCGTGTTGCTTTCGCCCTAACATCGAAAAGTCGACCAGCGGCGTTTTGCTAGCCGAACGCTGAACACAAACGTGGCAACGCTGGATCCAGCGTTGCCACGTGTGTGCTCAGCGCTCGGCCGGCTCGGCTAGCAAAATGCTGGCGGACTTTTCGACGCTGAGACGAAAGCAACACGCCGCTGGACCGAAAGCAACACGTCGCAGGCTAAAAAACTATTACAATAAAAAAAGTAAACTGTTCGCATAATTTTGATACCAAAATTTTCTACAAACAATGCCCTTTCGGAATATCTCCAACGGAACTGAAGATATGGACCGCTGTACTTTTTAATTTATTTTTCTCGCGAACGGTGCTCTCGCTGAGAAGTGCATTGTAAGTTTGTTTACTCAAGTACTCTTATAATAGAGTACTATATTATAGAAAAAGGATATTCAAATCGGTGTTCCACATCTCGCACCCTCCCTTGTTAGCGTCGAGGTGTTATATCTAGTTGTCTGAACGACCGAGATTAGATAAATTATTTTTTATTTGCGCTTTGGAACGAGCAATAAAGTCTGATTTTTACATATTCCGAAAGGGCATTGTTTGTAGAAAATTTTGGTACCAAAATTATGCGAATAGCATACTTTTTTTCTTGTTAGCCTTTTAGCCTGCGGCATGTTGCTTTCGGCCCAGCGGCGTGTTGCTTTCGCACCAGCGCGGCGGCTTGTCGAGTGCACGAGTCTGAATTGAATTGTGCCTTCAAACTCCTACAACTTACATTTTCTCAGCAATAAACGACGATGATTTTTTAAAATCTGGGATAGCTTGTCGAGCTACAACTAATGCAATTAATTTTTTCTAAAACTATTTACAAGCCAAACATTTTTAATTTTTTGATTTTTGATATTTTATTTCTCTTGTTTATTATTTTTAGAGTACATAATGCGATAACATATAAATGTCGCAAAAACACGTCTTATTATTTAAATCAAGATGTTATTTTTAAATTTTTTCGTATAACTATGACAAATTTTCTATATCAAGAGACGCGGTAGCGTCTCCCGTCAAGTATGTTTTATAGGGCAAAAGTTCTTTTAAGATGTAAAGTACTTAAGTGATTCATTTTTTCGTAATCGTGAGTGATTTTTTATATAAGCTTTTTTATATAAGCAAGACGCTACAGCGTATCATTTACAGGAAAGAAGACGCTTCTCAAGAAAGAAATCAGTGTTCTTTCCAAACAAATCGGTATTATCAAAAAATGTATATATTGATCAGGAATGTAGATTTTTACAACTATAATTATATAACAATGATACACATAAATGCACTTAATGCAAAGATATAAAATATGCATGCATTTTTTTGCACGATTTATGTCATTCAGATACGTCGTCGTCGTCGTCGTCTTCTTCTTCGCAAAATTTTTCTTGTCCCCTTCACCTATTTTTCCTATTTTTCAACAAATAACGCATGTAAATGAGAAAGAGCTGCATTACGCGGAAAAATTATTGATCTAAAAACGTGTTACAGTCCCCGCAAAGGTGATTCCATAAGGGTTGATGCCAATCCTCCACCCTTCACCCTTTTTTTTAAAGAAAGGGTTAAAATTTTCGAATTTTAGTTAAGGTTCAATTCAAACGTAGTTTGTTATGATTCGGATTTTGATGTAGGTCCGAGTTCGATTCGCAACCCCTATATGCCCTATAAAGGGATGAGAAGGGATGAAAACAGTTTTTCGAGAAAAGAAAAAGAAGGAGTGATGGGCGGTGATTGGTATCTGAGAACGGGTTGTAGTACGTATGAATTGAACTTTAACTAAAAATCGAAAATTTCAACCCCTTCTTAAAAAAAGGGGAGTGAAGGGTAGAGGTTCGTATCAACCCTTATGGAATCATCTCCCCGAGTACTACAACCCGTTCTCAGATACCAATCACCGCCCATCACTCCTTCTTTTTCTTTTCTCGAAAAACTGTTTTCATCCCTTCTCATTCCTTTATAGGACATATAGGGGTTGCGAATCGAACTGGGACCTATATCAAAATCCGAATCATAACAAACTACGTTTGAATTGAACCTTAACTAAAATTCGAAAATTTTAACCCTTCCTTTAAAAAAAAGGGTGAGAGATAGAAGTTGACATCAAACCTGGAATCACTTGTGCGAGGATTACAACCCGTCTTCGGATATGTATACCATTTACAGCTCATCACTCTTTTTTTCACGAAAAATAATTTTCAACCCTTTATAGGCCACATAAGACATGTGAATCTATGTCAATATGCAAATTATAATAAAGTATATATTTAGTCTTAACTAAAATTCGAAAAAATAAAATTCGAAAAAATTTTAAACCGTAGAAATTTTACACCGCAACTGTATTATATTGAAGAAATGAGAAAACGTTATACGACTAAAAAAAATAATATAATTTTAAATTAAAAAATATATTTAAATACAAGAAAATAAGTGTATATATTTATATATTTAATACTACACCTGCTCACTGAGCGAGTAAATATTTTTTAATACTTCACCTGCTCTCTGAACGAGTAAATAATTTATAATTATACTCTATTGAGTGTATTTGTGCGAACTAGTTTTATTATATTCACAAATTATTATTTGTGAACTGTAAACTTCTCTTCGCGCAAAACAGAAAATAGTATATGCTTTATACTATTTATTTATTTATTTAGTAAGTAAATTGACAATGATTTATTTCATTCATACATCATAATATCTATATATTGGATGAGTTTTTATATTTTACATTTGAGAGGTTATGTTACATACAAGAAAAAACGTATGTGCTTTCACATGTATAAATAAATGTAGAATTGTCATGTATCTTCTATTATATGCATATATAATGATGTACATGCCTTTCTTGCAGATACATATCAAGATAACAGCCTCTCCAGCCAAGTATGTTATACAGACAGTGATAATTATTGACACAATACTCGAATGTAGATTGTCAATACTCAATCGAAAAATTCTATATCATTTTGCAATTTTCTTAATAGTTAATGAATTATTAATTATTAGAGATCGTGAAATGTAATTGTGTGATGAGATACAACCATTTAGTTGTCACTTTTAAGTGCACGATGTGACTTTTCTACAATGACTATGCACAAGTAATGCATATTACTGGAATTTTACTCTAAGTTATAATTGTTACGTCGATAAGTGTCGATAAATTTCAATAAAGGTCGGTAAATTATACGATTAAAGACTATGCTTACATGATTAGAACGTATTTACGCGGAATTATTTCCCGATCGTGAGCGGCATCCGTCAAGAAGGACAATAAGAGAGTGTTTCCGACGCGCAAGAGAGACTGGAGTTCTTCTGATGCCCCGGAATCACGACGTACCTGTACGTCGTGAAGTCAATGTCGATGAAAGGATTCTGAATGCATTTGAAGAAAATCCGAGGAACAGCACACGACTTGTAGCTCGTGCACTCGGTGTTTCTCAAACAACGGTGTGTCACGTCCTGCACGAGAATGGGTTGCACCCATATCATTTTCAGCGTGTGCAACAACTTCTTCCGCGCGATGAAATACAACGCATTTATTTTTGCGAAGGTATTTTTATTTCTTTTTTTGACTTTTCTCTAATATTTATGTTTTCTATTCTAGCATACAATAATTATTAATAAAACTTACACAGGGTTCCTCGCACAGTGTCGGCGAAACCGATCCTTTCCCGACCGTATTTTATGGACGGACGAGGCCACGTTTACGCCGAATGGCGTATTTAATTCGCGGAATTTTTTGATTTGGCAAGATGAAAATCCTCGCGCCATTCGTACGTCCGCGTTTCAATATCGCTGGTCGATAAATGTATGGGCAGGCGTAATTGCGGACAGAGTGGTAAGCAATCTTGTAAATTAACAAATCTGCTTCATTGTTTTCGTAACGTGTTTACTGATATGATTTTCAGATCGGCCCGTATTTTTTTCCGCCACGTCTTAATGGAGAAACATACGCAGCGTTCATTGAGAACGAGTTGCCGAGACTCCTGGAAGACGTACCTCTTCGCATGCGGGAAACGTTGATCTTTCAACACGACGGAGCTCCCGCACATTTCTCGCGTCAGGTACGCGAAATTTTAGATACGCGTTTTCCGGACAAGTGGATGGGTCGAGGTGGCCCAATCATTTGGCCGGCACGGTCGCCAGATTTGAACGTGCTCGATTACTTTGTTTGGGGCTTTATTAAAGCTTCAGTCGAGCACTTACGTGAAAGTACTCAAAATGAAGTACGCGAAGCGATCATAGCGGCATTTAATTCGATCACGCCGGATATGGCGCACCGTGCAACGCAACAAATAACTCGAAGAGCCGAACTTTGCTTACAAGGGAGGCACTTCGAACAGTTATTACACTAAATGTGTAAAAGTGGATTAGGCCTACTGGGGAAACCACTTAAAAAAAAACGCGCCAAGCTATCTACCTCAAGGTGGTGTGGAAACGATAGTGTTTCCCTACCATAAAATAATTTTATCTCGAGAACGTAAAGAATCAATCATGATCGAATTCCGTTAATTCATGATTCGTAGAAAAGAAAACGATAAGAAAATATTATGTTGCAAATAATATATTTACGAAAAAAAAAATATTATAATGAGAAGTATACTATGGTCGAGAATTAATCTTTCATAAATATACTATTTGCAACATGACATTTTCTCATCATTTTCTTTTCTACGAATCGTGACTTAACGGAAATCTATCGATTATTTTCTAATTCTTTATATTATATTCTTGTAAATATTATCATTTCCAATTTAATTATTTTTACTTTAATTTTATTAGAATAGTACTCTCGTTCTTATAATCGCAAGTGTGCGTAACAGCCATCGACGCGAGCTACGGCGCGGCGCGGTGCGGCGAGACGTGGGAGGGGCCACGCTGTAAGCATGAGTCTCGGCGCGCTTCCCCCTTGCCCTCCCGGCGCGCCGGCAGCCTATACTTCTTATGCTGGGCCGTGCTATCGCCGGGCGGGCTCGCGCGCTCTTCACGGCGCGCTCTCATTAGCACAGCTTCAAAAATTAATATCTCTGTTATTATTGTGAATTTTGGAAAATGGTATAGGACTTTTTTACTTGTCTTAGTTTCTTCTATCTTACCATAAAATATGGCACAACAATTAAAATTCACCCTGTATATATATATATACAGGGTGTCCCAGAATTGTGGAACAAATTTTCTTGAGCAGATAGAGCGGACGAAACTGAATCGAAAAGTCTCTACCATTTTGAAATTTTCCCAATAGTTAACGAGATATTTATGATTTAAAATCACCGTATTAGCCCAGCCCTCCGCCGAATATAAGCTCGCGGCGAGATACGACCGCCCAGCGTCATTGTTTCCAAGGAGGAGTTGTTTTCTACAAAAACAGGGAGACAGTCGCAGCTCAAAACCGCCGCTCGTAGGCATTGTCGCGTGTAGTAAACAATTCCTCGAGTGCCTAGCAATGCTGGGCGGTCGTCTCGCGCCGCGCGCTTATATTCGGCGGAGGGCCGGGCTAATACGGTAATTTTTAATCATTAATATCTTGTTAACTATTGCGAAAATTGCAAAATGGTAAAGGATTTTTCGATTCAGTTTCGTCCGCTCTACCTGCTCACGAAAATTTGTTCCACAATTCTGGGACACCCTGTATATATATATATATATTTATCTTCAAAAATTTGTATTATTTTTTAAATAATGGCTAGAAAACAGATAATAATAAAATTATCATCTAATGATATAAATATTATAAAATCAGGTGAATGGCTGACAGATACACATATGGATTCTTTTGGCAATTTATTGAAAAATTGCTCTTTCTTTCGTCCTCGTGATACATGGAGAATACAACTTGCAGAAACGATAGAACCTATTTCAGTACATGAAAAACATATACAAATTTTACATAGCAGCACGACAACACATGATGGTCATTGGATATGTAAACGTTTTTTATATGCACCTTTTCTTCTGCTTTCTATTACAGCTAATGGTAAAACCTGTTTAGGAAGACTATAAGTTAAATCTTGTGGAAAATGTTCTATAACATTAGTCTCAAATATTTTTATTAAATGCTGCCTCATCACAGAACATTCATATTTAATTGTATTTGGCTTTAAAGCGTATTATGATAATAAGACAGTTTATATTTACGATTCTTTAAATTATAAACAATTACATGCTCATCATGAAATATATTTAAAAAACCTATGTCCATTTTTAGTATTGAATAAAAATACGGTTAAATTTCCTAATGTACAACAACAACAAAACATGAATGATTGTGGAGTGTTTGCAATTGCATTTGCGGTATCATTATTATTTGGTTTAAAGCCAAATACAATTAAATATGAATGTTCTGTGATGAGGCAGCATTTAATAAAAATATTTGAGACTAATGTTATAGAACATTTTCCACAAGATTTAACTTATAGTTTTCCTAAACAGGTTTTACCATTAGCTGTAATAGAAAACAGAAGAAAAGGTGCATATAAAAAACGTTTACAAAGGAGTCGTGAAACGAAAGAACAACATTGTGCTCGTCTTGAAAAACAAAAAATATATGATAAACAAAAGAAAAGCAAGAATATTATATGTAATATGTCTGCAAAAGACACCATGTCTACAAGAGACACCATGTCTGTAAAAAACACCATGTCTACAAGAGACACCATGTCTGTAAAAGACATCATATCTGCAAGAGACATCATGTCTGTGGAAGACACCATGTCTGTTAAAGATATCATGTCTAAAAAAGTCATCATGTCTGGAAAGATTACAATATGTATAAAGAATAAAAAGCTATTTGTAGAAAATATGTCATCAGGTATTAATTTAGAAAATAAAAAAGATGTAGTAAAGGATGTTACTAATAAAATAGATGAAATAATAATTAATCTTAGTCAAGAAATGAAAATTGTACTTTTTATGATAATAATAATGAAAAAATAGAAAATGATGAAATTGTAATTCTTAGTCAGAAATTAGAAAATTGTAATTTATATAAAAATTCATCTATTTGTAAACTCAATAACAATAATAATGACAACATTAGTAAAATGATCATTGGAGTCACTGAAATTCCTACTTCCTTGTTTGATGTTAATAATAAAATATTTACCGAAATCCCTGTTCCTCAAAATAAAGAAATTCTTTCTATAAATTTAAATAAAAAATTATCATCCACATCATTGGACCACAAAGAAAACGGAATACAATTTAAAACGACGATTGCGTTATGTTTCAAATCCTGAATTAAAACGAATGTGTGAACGTATGCGATATAGAGATCATATTTACTATAGGCGAATGCAAAGTCGGTTAAAATATAATCAAAAAGCAGATGAAATATGTATGAAACAACGTCAAATATATCAACTTAATATTATAAACAAACGTGCTCAAAAACGAAAAAATTATTATAAAAATATAATTAATAAACGTACCAAAAAGAGAGAAAATTATAATAGAAATATAATTAAAAACCGTGCTAAAAAGAGAGAGAATTATAATAGAGATATAACAAATAAACGTACTAAAAAAAGGGTAAATTATAATAAAGACATAGTAACTAACCGCGTACAAACTCGGAAAAGATACAAATATTATAAATTATCGTGCTAAAAAACGTATGAGGTATTCGTTTGACATAGCAAAACCTCGTGCAATGAAACGAAAAGCTTATCAATATAATTTAGAGGGAAATCGAGCTGTCAAACGTATAAAGTATGCAGAAAATAAAAACAATAATCGTGAAAGGAAACGGAAATATTATGCTTCACATAAATTACATGAAAGTAATCGAATACAAGAATTTTACAAATGTAATCCAAAAAACAAGAAAATATGTAATGAAAAATATTACAAAAATCATAAGAATTATATAAAAATAATACAAAAGAAAAGTTTAGCTAATAAAATTATTTGGAAATATAAACGAATGTATGTAAAAGCTAATAAAATAAGAGTTATACAATCAATAGAGATATAAATTAAAATTCTTTTAAAAAATATGAAAACATCTGAAATAGCAGCACAAAGAATAGAAGCTGAACAAATAATTAAATGGTGTATACATGCAAGAGACAATTATGTAAGTATTTTGAGAAAAACTTTGTCATTATTGTGGGAAACGCAAGCGAACCTTCCCGCGGAAAGTACAGCGACGTTCGAAGGAAACGATAGAGAGGGAGTTAGCGGCAGAGAGGAGAGGGACGTCCGTCGGTCGTCGAGGCTAAGGGAGAAGAAGAAAGCGTCTAGAAGCGAGATATAACCGTTACGATTATCACTAAATATATCTTTTATTATTAACACCAGACGACGAGTATACTCATTCATTTGAGCCTTTCCCACAAATTGGGGGCTCGTCCGGGATACAAACCGAAGAAGACGAGAGGAAAGGCGACGACGAGGGTGAAAGACGAGAAAAAGGTTAAGGACGACGACGAGGTAAAAGACGAGAACGAGGAAGGACGACGACGAGGTAAAAGACGAGAACGAGGAAGGACGACGACGAGGTAAAAGACGAGAACGACGAAAGACGACGACGAGGTAAAAAAGACAAGAAAGAGGAAAGACGAGAAAGCGAGGTAAAAGACGAGAAAGAGGAAAGGCGAAGACGAGGTAAAAATACGAACGAGGTTAAGAGCGAAGGCGTTTCTATTTTCTTTCTTCGCGATCGAGACTCATTTCGGCGGGAACGCAACGTGGTTGCGGAATTCGTAATTGCCGCAAGTAACTGTTTAAGTGTCGGGTCTATACAATCCAGAATGACGACGCTTGGAAATATTTCCAGAGTGGAACGGAATATCACGCGGGCTCCAGTCAAAGCAGTTAGGGTTCTCCATCAAATGATATACGATCAGGAGGGAGACCGGCAAAATCGTAAGAGGCTAAGACAGTTCAAAGGATTCACTTTTGATATTGATACAGACGAGTACAACAATAAAGTATCGGCTCTCGAAGATTTTGCTGTAAATGAACTTGTAACTGCGTGCAACATGCTATGCCTGGATGAGGAGGGAGGAAAAGCAGATCTTGCGACCAGGATAGTGGACGGGCTACGGAACCTTGATGCAATCGAGGAGGCCGCTGAAGAAGAGGAAGAAGAGGTCGAGGACAGCGAATCGGAAGAGGCGGACGATCAACGACCGGGAAATGAACCCAAAGACGAGGAGAATGATACGGACGTAAGACGACCCTCAGATAAGAAGGGAGGTTATCAGTTTTCATTTCATTTCAGAGATATCGAGAATACCGTCCGACAGTTTGACGGAGGCAAGGGGGTACGTATTCGTAAATGGATTGAAGAATTTGAAGAGACAGCGAAACTTTTTAAATGGGACGACATGCAGAAACTCATTTTTGGAAAGAAGTCATTAACGGGAATAGCGAAGCTGTATATACAGAGCGAAACAGGTATCACCTCGTGGAAAAAATTGAAGACGGCCTTGGTAGAAGAATTCGACACTAAAATTACTGACGCGGATGTCCATCGACAACTGTCGAAAAGAAGACGAAAGAAGGAAGAAACAGTACAACAGTATTTCCTTATCATGAAGGAAATCGCCAGCAGAGGAAATATAACAGACGATTCACTGATGAAATATGTTATTGATGGAATAGACGATACCCACAACGATAAGACGATATTGTACGGCGCAGATACGATTAAGGAGTTCAAGAACAAATTGAAACATTACGAGAAGATGCGGGAAAAAGCGACTAATAAAACGACGAAAGACAAAGAAGCGAGGAAGTCGGAGAACAAAGAGAACCAAGTTAAACCCAAGAATAAGAACCAATGTTACAATTGCGGTGAGCTTAACCACAAATCAGCGAATTGCCAAAACAAAACCAAAGGTCGAAAATGCTTTAAATGCAACAAATTTGGTCATATTGCGTCTGAATGCGGTAAAACGGAGGATGCGGAAGGGACTTCCACCGCTCCAGTAAACAATGTAATAACGCAACTAAATCGAATGAAAATAGCGGTAGCTATAGAAGGTAAAGACGTGGAAGCATTAGTGGACACTGGTTCGCATTTAAATTTACTACGCGAAGATATTTATCGAGCTATAGGGGAACCGGATCTCAGACGAACGGACGTAAAACTAGTCGGGTTTGGTCAAAGTTACGTCTCACCCAGAGGATATTTCTCGGCTCAGCTCAAAATTGATAAGGACGATTTCCAGACTAACTTTTACGTAGTTTCCAGGGATATGATGAAATTTCCAGCAATGTTGGGCAATGATTTATTGGACCAAGCAGAACTAATTATTAATCAAAACGGGGTACAGATCATTAAATCTAACCCAGACACTAAACCCCCTACAGCGGTCATCAACGTAATAGAAAGGATGGAACCGGAAATCGGAGAGGATGTCACTGAAGTCGGGAGACAAAAAATCAAGAAGATGATTGAGGAATACAAACCAAATAAAACTAAGGATACTAAAGTCGAAACGATTATTACTATGAAGGATGAAGAACCGGTCACATGTGCACCGAGACGCCACTCCCCGTCAGAGAAGAAAATCGTCGATGACCAAGTCCAAGAGTGGATCGAGAAAAAAATTGTGGAACCTTGTGTTTCCGAATATGCCAGTCCAGTGGTGGTTGCTTCGAAGAAAGATGGATCTCCGAGGGTATGCATCGATTATCGTCGATTAAATAAGAAGATATGTAAAGATAGATATCCCATGCCGTTAATAGAAGACATACTCGATAGATTGTCCAGGATGAAAATATTCTCGGTGATTGACCTAAAAAACGGATTCTTCCACGTCGCTGTGGCTCCGAACAGCAGAAAATATACGGCATTTGTAACAAGGAACGGACAATACTGGTTTCTAAAAACATCGATGGGTCTTAGTATAGCCCCACCTATTTTCCAACGATACATTAACGTCGCTTTCAGGCCTTTGATGCAGCGAGGCATCGTCCTCATCTACATGGATGACATTATTATACCTGCACAGACTGAATCTGAGGCGTTGGAACGATTGGAGATTGTGCTAAAGACCGCCAGTGAATACGGATTGGAGCTCAACATGAAAAAATTAAAACTAATGAAGAAGCGAATCGAGTTCCTGGGATACATAGTCGGGAATGGATCCATCTCCCCGTCACCTGACAAGACGTTAGCCGTTACCAAGTTTCCGGAGCCAAGAAGTTTTAAACAACTACAGAGTTTCCTAGGTCTCACTGGATATTTCCGCAAATTTATATCTGGATATTCGCTCATCGCCAGACCACTCAGTGATTTATTAAAAAAGGACGTTGGTTTCAAGTTCGAGAGAGAACAACGAATCGCATTCAACAAGTTAAAGGAAGAGTTGTCCAAACAGCCGGTATTGCAGCTATATAACCCGAATTACAGAACGGAATTGCACACGGACGCCAGTAAACATGGGTACGGAGCCGTGCTCATGCAAGAATTACCAGAGGACAAAAGGATGCATCCCGTCTATTATATGAGCAGAAAAACGACCGCGGCCGAGGCTAAATACAGCAGCTACGATCTCGAGGTGTTGGCTGTTGTCACAGCGTTGAAGAAATTTCGGGTGTATCTGCTTGGAATTAAGTTCGATATAATTACAGATTGTTCAGCTTTTCAGATGACCATGGATAAAAAGGATATAGTACCGAAAGTCGCCAGATGGGCATTGATGTTAGCCGAGTTCGAGTATACTATTAAACATCGTGCAGGAACCAAGATGCGACACGTAGATGCTTTGAGCCGATCTCCAGTGATGTATGCCGTACCTAGTGAGTTGACGATACGAATAAAGAAGGCTCAACGCGAGGATGAAGAAATTCGAGCTATCATGGAAATCCTGCGGGAAAGACCATACGAAGATTACACTCTTATTGACGGAGTTTTGTTCAAGTTTTGTAACGGACGCGATCTGTTAGTAATACCAAAAAGATTGCAAACGGAAATCATCAAAGACGCGCATGAGAAAGGTCATTTCTCCGTGAAGAGGACTACGGAAGCTATCAAGCAAGAATACTACATGCCGAACCTGGATACTCGAGTTGCACGTGTTATCGATAACTGTATAAAATGCATTATCGTTAACCGAAAAGCTAGAAAGAAAGAGGGATTGCTCCACCCACTTTTTAAAGAAAGCTTACCCTTGCATACATATCATCTGGATCACGTCGGTCCACTGGAGTCAACGCATAAAAGATATCAGCATCTCTTGGTCGTGATAGACAGCTTCACGAAGTTTGTATGGTTGTATCCAGTCAAATCAACCACGAGCAGCGAAGTCATAGCAAAACTGGATATACAGAAGACGACTTTTGGAAATCCATTCCAGATAATTACGGATCGAGGGACCGCGTTCACTTCGCGGGAGTTTAAAGAGTACTGCTCCAGTGAGAATATTGAGTTGAAGTTTGTTACTGCCGGCTTGCCCAGAGCAAACGGGCAAGTCGAACGGATCAATGCCACCACCATAAATGTTCTAGCAAAGCTCTCCGCGGAGAATCCATCCAGGTGGTACCAACACGTGGCAGCAGTGCAGCGAGCTATAAACTCCACGTATCAACGCAGCATCAAGCGAACACCATTCGAGTTGTTGACCGGCGTACAAATGCGACTCAATGCCGATCAAGGAATAGCCGAGCTGCTGGGCGACGATGCTGTAGAAAATTTCGACGCCGACCGAACAAGGATGCGAGAGGAAGCTCGAGGACAGATCCGGGAGGTTCAAGAGGAAAATCGAAAGCAATTTAATAAACGACGCCGACATGCTTCTCAATACCAAATCGATGATCTGGTTGCCATAAAGCGGACTCAGTTCGGTCCAGGACTGAAATTAAAACCGAAATATCTTGGGTCCTACCGGATTCAAAAAGTTAAAGCTAACGACACTTATGACGTGGTCCGAGAAGGAGTACACGAAGGACCTGGCACTACCACTACGTGCGCCGAATACATAAAACGTTGGAGGAACGTAGAATCCTCATCCGAGTCGGATGATTCGCAAGACGGCCGAATGTGGGAAACGCAAGCGAACCTTCCCGCGGAAAGTACAGCGACGTTCGAAGGAAACGATAGAGAGGGAGTTAGCGGCAGAGAGGAGAGGGACGTCCGTCGGTCGTCGAGGCTAAGGGAGAAGAAGAAAGCGTCTAGAAGCGAGATATAACCGTTACGATTATCACTAAATATATCTTTTATTATTAACACCAGATGACGAGTATACTCATTCATTTGAGCCTTTCCCACATTATTAAATAAAAAAGTAATTGCATCGTTAGATCGCATTCCTAAATGTAGTACTATTGATATTATTTTTAATAATAATCATTATACTCAAATTCTATGTGGCTTATGTAAGCATACATCTACCACTGAATCATACTTTTTTGAAACTGCTTATAAATTTGTTGAATTTCATTATACATGAGCCGTTGATAATGAATGAAAACGGACAGGTTATTACTATTTTGCCAATAACGAAAAAAATGCAATAAACAAAAAAAAAATAGAATGGCAATGTGGATCTCTGTGTAAAGGAAACGAAATGTTTCTAATTAATCGATTTAAAGATTTTCTTATCGCAGTATCCAAATGTTCAGTAGTAAGAAACATTCCAAAATTGATTAAATCGATTGGAATATGTACAGTTAAACAGTCAAGTAGACTAGGACACTCACAAGCGTGCTACGTAGATCACAAGTTATGTAAATCTAAAATGCTAGTATTACATTTTCTGTCACCACATTATCCCAGAGTGAGAAATATACAAAGACTTACGTATCGTTTAAAGCAATATTATGAAAAACTTTTGAATCTAGATGAAGCTTTAGAACTTGGAAATGTACAAATTTTAAAAGAAATTATGAAAATTACTTGTGGCAAGTGTACATTAATTAATATCGATAATAAAAAAATGATAAATTTAAATGAAGATGAAATAATATCAAAACATTCGAAAGCTTTCACTTTATTAACTAAACGGACTATAGATACACCACAATTTATGTGTTTGTCATGTGAAAAATTATGTTTCCGGAGAAATGTTGTTGATGGAACCAAATGTAGGAAGCCTTTATCAGGGATATATTGGAAAAAATTAATAAATTATTTAAATACCGATTTAAAAAAGACTTTCTATATTTGTAAGTATTGTATGATATATTTCCGTAAGGATGGTTTACCACCGACTTGTGTCTTAAATAATCTGCACGTTGATAAAGTACCTGGCATGATAATGACATTAAATGATTACGAAAAAATGTTGATACAAAGAACCAAAGCCTTTCAAGTAATACAAAAAATGGAGACAGTATCTAAAAAAAAAATGCCACATTCACATCTTCAAAAAAAAATTAAAGGCAGAACATTTCATTTGCCATTACCCATAGAAGAAACAATGAAGAAGATTTGTGCACCAGCAGACGTAATAAACTGTAATCATGAATTGTACATTTTAGTCCGTAGTATTCCAACTAAATCTAAAATTAAACACTGATACTGTACTTCGTACAGCATTATTAACATAAATTAAAGATCCTGAAAGGTATTATGAACAATTCACTATTTATCCTATGTACGAAAAGAGAATAAACGAGAGTCCAACAGTATTATATCAAATGTTAAAAGTACAAGATATGCCAATAGATAATCGACATAAAACATTAGACCTTTTATGTTTCCCGGATTTGTATCCATATGGTAAAAATGGTCAGCATGCAGACCGACAAGTACATCTTTCAGACAGTGAATTTATTAAATCACGATTAATGTCAGTACATTCTCAATTTCGTCTAAATATACAATATCTATTTTATTTATTGAATGATACAAATATTCGACAGTTGAATAGCAGTATTTAACATAAAATGAACACGACAAATGTTAAAGAACGATTTACAGCAAAGAGCTTTTTGGATGCAATATCAAAAGATCAGTTAGAGGGAGATATCAGTACAATTTTCTCAAGACTGCGTAATACAGCACAATACTGGCGTAAACCAAGATGTGATTTAAATTGTATGATTCACTATTACGGACCAGCTACTTGGTTTTTAACTTTAAGTCCAAGTGAGTGGTTATGGTCACATATGATTGAGTATTTGCGAGAGGTAAATCCTGAATTGTCGACAAAGTCTGCAAATGAACTTATTGCTTCTGATCCTGTTTCCGTGTCGAGATATATGGAAAATAAATTTAACGCTATCCTCGATTTCATATGTTCGAGTGATCATCCAATCGGAGAAGTAACACATTACTTTTGGAGACGTGAATATCAAGGCAGAGGTACACAACACTTTCATCTATTAATATGGATTAAAAGTGCTCCTACAATCGGTGAATCTTCAAATGAAGAAATAAGTAATTTTCTATTGAAATATATAACATGTTCGTTGCCTGATAAAAACATTTCACCTTTATTATATCGTAGAGTAAATACGCATCAACGTCATGTTCATAACAGTTACTGCCTACGAACAAAAAATGTAAAAATCATAATGTTACACGTGTCTGTCGATTTGGATTTCCACGTCCAGTCACAGATACATTAATCTTGAAGGATTTAATATCCTCGATTGCTGGTAGAAAAAATTTGAAAGCAAAAAGCAGATTATACGATCTTCCACGTAAAGAAACAGAAAAAGATATAAACGATTACAACCCTACAATTCTTACTGCATGGGAAGGTAATATGGATTTACAATTTATTGGGAAAAAGTCAGCTTTATTAAATTGGTACTGCACAAAATATACAACAAAATCTGAATCTAGTTACGCAAATGACACATTCGAGGAAATCAATTCAACTAAATCACTGTGCAGTTGCCTTTGGAATTTTGCCATGCGTAATTTAAATAATAGAGAATGTGGAGCGTTAGACGTGTGTGATACTCTTCTTGGTATACCGTTATATAGAACTGATTCTCATACAACAATTAGATGGTTAAATGTAAATCAAGTGAGAAATCGAAAGATAAAAACACGAAAAGAAATTGAATTGTTAAACAAAGATTCAACAGATATATTTTGTAAATCAGTAATTGACGATTATTATCCATCGAGACCACAAGTACTTGAGTCAGTTAATCTTTATAACTTTGCAAAATGGTACGATATTACAAGAAACAAACCTATGAATAATTTTTATATTCTAGAAGATGGTAAATATCCACAGTATATTAAAAAAAGGCAACACGAATATTTGATAAATCATTATAAATACAATGTTGAAATGGAACCAGAGAAATACTTTTATTCACTTTTACTATTATTTAAACCATGGAGAGATTTGTCTAAACTGAAATTAGAATACAACAGTTATGCAGAAGCATTTATAAATGTACAGTCGCAACTGCCAGAAGCAGTACACTATCATGAAAAACTTCTTCACAATCAAAAATGTCTAAAAGATATGAAAGAGGCTATTGAAAAACATATTAACGAAGTAATATCGCAAGAGAAAAATAAAGAATCCAATGACACAGAATTTATTGCTTTCGAAGTTGGAAATGCTATGCAAGAATTCAGAGACGTTTTAAATAAATCAGACAAAGTAAATCCTTATGAATTAATTTCTGAATTAAATGAAGATCAAAAAAGAATATTCGATATGGTCATAAAGACTATTAATTCTAAATCGAAATGTTTAAGACATTATGTGAGTGGTGAAAGCGGAACAGGCAAGAGTTATCTTATAAAAATAATTAAATATTGGATTAAAGAAGTTCTTAAAAAAGATGTTGCAATAATCGCACCTACGGGTATCGCTGCTTTTAACATTGATGGGCTTACTATTCACCGACTTTTCCAACTTCCAGTTGAACACGGTTATACTCCAAAGTATAGACAATTATCGGATGCTGTTTTGAAAACATTGAGAGACGAATTAAAAAATACTACTCTTTTTATAATTGATGAAATATCAATGGTGTCTAATATTACTTTAATGTATATAAATCTTCGCTTAACTGAAATATTTAATACTTTTGACAATGATGATGGATGGTTTGGAAAAAAACATATATTATTATTTGGTGATTTATTACAATTGCCACCAGTGCATGAAGAGCCTGCTTTTGTAATGATAAAAAAACCAAAAGCAGAAAAGTATTTAGGATCATTAGGAGCTGCAAATATATGGAATGATTTATTTACTTACGATGAACTTAGAATAAATATGCGTCAGCAGAGCGACGTTAGTTATAGAGAATTGCTTTCTAGAATTCGACTTGGAATCGTAACAAATAATGACATTGATATACTAAACTCCAGAAAAATAAATTTCCAATCTGCAACATGTAATGAGAGATTGAGTGAGATATGTGATTATATTGCAAAATTGCCATGTAATACAGTATGTTTGTTGCCAACTTGCAATTTATGTAATGTATTGAATACTGCAATGTTAGAACGCATACCTTCCGAAAATATTTCACTATTAGCACAAGACATTACCGATTGTCCAATATACCTGAAAAAAAAGGTTCTGAAAGCTATTAATACGGATGACGAAGACAATACAAAAACGGGAGGACTTACGAAAGAAATAATTATTAAAATAGGAGCAAAAATTATGCTTCGAAGAAATATTGATATTACATTAGGACTCGTAAACGGAACTATTGCTACAGTTACTGGAATTTTACGTGACAGTGACAAGAACGTAGAAACTTTAATGATTGCTTTACCAAATGGAAAACAACATAACATAGAACGTATAAATGTGAAATTTCAAGTAATGGACAAAGCGTATGTTATACGAAAACAATTTCCTATAATACTAAGTTATGGAATAACTATCCATAAAAGTCAAGGTTTGAGTTTAAACTCAGCTGTCGTTGATGTTGGAAATTCTATATTTAGCTGTGGCCAAACGTATGTAGCTTTGTCACGTCTTACGTCCATTGAAGGATTACATTTGATAAATTACGATCCAGCATCTGTGAAAGCTAATGAATTAGCCATCGTTGAATATAATCGTTTAAGAAATTGTATTGTTCACATGCAGGAAATATTGATACACAAAAGAATCAATATAATAAAGTTAGAGATCAATTATGGGCATTGCCAAATATATCCCTTATCAAATCCAAGAAGAATCAGACTCTGGAATACATATGTCACTGGAATACATATATCATCAGTTAAAGGTTTTTCAAATAAAGACAATATATCATGCTATGCAAATGCAGTTTTACAATGTTTAATTTATAATGATATTATTAGGAAGTTATTATTAAAACACGATAATACAAATGCATTGAAAAGTTTAATCAATGATTATATTGGTGAAAAAAATGTGTTAAATTCTATGAATATTAGACACTTTCTTGGAGAACCGTTTTCACTTAACATACAACAGGATGCTGCGGAATTTTTAACAATACTTTGCGAAAAAATTACAATTTTTAAAGATATTATAGGGCATCTTTCCAGTATTACACACTGTGTAAAATGTAGCTATACCAAAATAAAAATAGAACAAAATTTAATTGGAACACTTACAATTCCCACATTTTCATCGCGTAGTATGGACTTGGAAAATTTAATAAAATACAATTTTTTACATTGGTCGTCCATTGAAGGAACGTGTGAGAATTGTAATGAGACTGGTCAATTAAATATCAAACATAATTTATATTTTGCTAAACGAATAATTGTATTACAATTGATGTTATTTTCGTTTGATGGCAAAGATATATCAAAAATTACCAAGTATAGTATTACAAGTGTACCTTCCACTAAAATAACTATTGGAGAAGGATTATACAGAGTATGTAGCGCTATATACCATCATGGAAATAATGTACACACAGGTCACTATACAAATATGTTAAGAGTCGGAAAAACAAATAAATCAGAATGGATTCATGTTAGTGATGAAACGATTTCGCATAGACAATGGCCACGTGGCAGTAAAGATGCATACATATTCTTCTTGGAACAATGCAATTAAATAAATGACATATGCAATACGTACAATTCATGCTGAACGTACTAAATTAATTTATATTAAATTTTATAAATTAGTATCATTTTGATGATACTAAATTTTGATTCAGTATAATAAAATGTAATTAATTCGGTATAATAAAGTTAGAATTTGGTCATAAGCATTACCAAACATATCTTCTCTTTTATTTACAGAATGTAAGAAAAATCATTAAATATAAAAAAAAAATTGTATTTTTTTCTTTAAAATTTATAGAAATTTATTAGATTATTAGATAAAAAAAATTGTATATAATACTTTATTTAAATAAAAAATTATTCATATACACACATTATTAATTTTTAGTTATTTTTGCACACCCAAAATATCTCATCTTTAGACTATCTTATCACAACATATTTATATATTTATACAACATTAAATTAATAAATTTTTTTATTAAATACATTTAAGTATTATCAATGAAAGTGTAAAGAAATTTTATATGTATAAGATCATAAATAAAATATATACAATGAAGAATGTTTGATCCCAATTAAGTACTACTAATGTAGGACTTTATGATTATATACAAATAAAGTATGGAAATTATGAATTAAACATGAAATATATTTTGTTTAAAACTTATTTATTACTTAATATACATTTATTACTTAATATACATAAACTTATTATTACTTAAGAAACATAATGAATAACATAATTAATTATATATTAGAAAGAAATGATACAACACTAAAAAAAAGAAACAAAAAATTAATTATAATTGAATACAAAAACAAAATTAAATACATTGAAATTTTTAAGTTAAAAAATAGTTATAAAAAAATATATATATAAAACAATAGAAATAATAAATTAAGTAAAATAATAATTTTTAGTTATATGTCCTCTTCTCCCTCCTTTTCCTCTTCCTCCTCCTATTCCTCTTCCTCCTCCTCTTCCTCTTCCTCCTTCTCTTCCTCTTTCTTGTATATTATTGAAGCCCCTGTTTATGTACCAACGGGCTCGACTTCGCCCGCGTCCTCTGCCGCGAAAATCTTGAAAAAAAATGAAAAATATAAATAATAAATATTGAACATAATATTATAAGTACATTTGTATTGATAAAAAATAAAAAAACGTACTATTAAAATCTTGCTGCTGCTGCTGCTGCTGCTGCTGCCGCTGCTGCTGCTGCTGCTGCGGCTGCTGCTCTTGTGGCTGCGGCTGCTGCTGTTGTTGTTGCAGCCGCTGCTGGTGCTGTTGCTCTTGCAACGGCGGTTGTTGGCGTTGCAGCAACAGCTCTAACAGTTGCTGCTGCTGTTGTTGTTGCTGCTGTTGCTGGTGCAGCATTTGCTGCAGCAACAACTGAATTTGTTGGTCGTCGTTGTCATTCAGACGCATTTGCTGCACTGCTTCATTTATTTCTTCTAAAAAAAGTAGAAAATTTTCATTTCTGTGCAAACGATTAAATGCTAAATGAATTTTCGCATTTCTGCAATTCTAATTACAATTCTCGATAAGTATATATTTAATTATCAAACTCGTATTAACAGAAATTACGTAATTTGTTAAAAGAGAAGTAATAGCGCTAAGTATGTTCTAATACATACTACATATACTTCGTTTATTATATATTTTACGGGTTTACTCCATGTTATAATGAACATTTTACTAAAGTCTTTGCAATGCTATTATGAAATAAGTGAAACATTGAAAATTTAGTATAGAATATATATCTAAAAGTTTTGTGTAATACTTACGCGACATTCTGGTGTTGCGCCAACGACAAGTGTGAAGTTTTCATAAATTGAAGTTGCACATTAAAAGTATAGCCACTCACAAGACATGACAGCACTACTTAGCGCGAAATTTAAAATATTATACAAAATACATTGTATATATTATATATTAATATAATAATAGCACTTAAAAAAATTTATAAAATTCATAAAAAGGACATTAAAAATGTAAAAAAGCGCCAAATGTAATAATATAGTATTGCGGCGGCCTGTCGCTACATCGGGCGCCGCCGCCACATCGGCCGCCGCCGTGCGCGCACCTGCACCATAGTTCGAGGCGCTACGCGGCGTACAGTTCTAGCTGGTAGTCCTTCTAACTCGTGTTCAAAGTGCAACGTGCGAGACTACTTAAGAATCGTCCGTGGCAAAACTTACCACGGTCATGATCGTCACGACAGCGTGCTCTTATGACCCACAGTAATCTCGAGTGTAATTTAAAAGGTTTGCATCGTCGTATCAGGGAGTGGACTCTCTAGGCCTTCCTACTAGGGATGGGCGAGATATAATCTGGCAGTATGGATAAATTATGTGTATCATATGTCATAATATTTCTTTGGTCATTTCAATATAATTTTGGACCAATATTAAATTTAATTTAATTTAAATTTGATATTGGTCCTAGTTTGATTTGCAATATTAATATAATAAAAGTACTTCTCAAAAACTACTGAAATCCATAAAAAAGACATTAGAAACGTAAAAAAAAGCGTCAAGTATGATAGGTATACGTGAAAAAGAAATGAAATCGAAATGTTAAAAAAAATTTTAATGATTGAAAAAGAAATAAAATCAAAATGTTAAAAGACAATTTAACCAAATAAAAAAGAAAAACTAATAAAATAACCACAACTAAATAAATAAAAAAAGAAAACCCAATAAAATAAGCAAATATAATGGCACGAAAAAGAAGTGAAATCAATAAGTCATTTCAAGCATGTTTATCAAATGTTGTAATAAAAAAGATCACTTTCCTCTTCCTAGGGCCTCTTCCCCAAGGAGGAATGAATCCAAACTCACTTTCTGCCTCTTTCCTGGGCCTCCTATCCAAGAGCAAGCGAAATCCAATCCCACTTCTGAAACAGCCTATTGGAGGAGGAAGAAGAAAAAAACAAAAATCGAATGTGGGAAAAATCTCCAGCAGTACTACTCCAGCACTACTCCAGGGCTACTTGGCGCGCCCGTTTTTTATATATAAAAGAAATTTATTATTAATTAATTAATTATTTATTTATTATTAATTTATTTATTAATTATAATTAATTAATTTATTTATTTGTTAAATTGCTTTACATATATAAAAAAAATTTTCTTATACATCCAATTTATAATTAAATTTTGTTTATTTTATATGTAATATAAATATGCGTATAAATAATTTAATATTAAGACACAATTGTAAATAAATTGTAATAAAAAAATATTTATAAATCTCTTTTTTAACATTGTTGTTATGATAATGTTGCAAATAAATAAAAATACTCAAAGAAATGTATTATAACTCATTAAAATTATTTAAAATTTATTATTAAGATACAACTGTAAATGTATTTACAAATTTCTTTCGTGATAACATTGTTAAGATGATGTCGCAAATTTAATGAAATTACAAACCATTTATGATTTTAAAAGTGATAACAGATAAACGAGAATACTCAAAGAAATGTATTATATAAGATTTTAATCAAATTTAATAAGATTATAAACTATTTATGATTTTAATAATGATAATGTTACTGAACTGTACAAAACATGTGTAAAATTTGCCTGAATGTATTAATATTAATACAAATAAATCTATGTAAACGAAAATACTCTAAGAAATGTATTATACAAAATGGTGATCAAATTCAATGAAATTATAAACTATTTGTAATTCTAAAAATAATAACAGATAAACGAGAATACTCAAAGAAATGTATTACAAAAGATTTTAATTAAATTCAATAAAATTATAAACTTTTACGTTCTAATAATGATATTGTTACTGTGGCGTATAGAACATGTACAAAATTTGTCTCAATGTGTTAATTGAATTAGTATGTTTATTTGTTTAATTTATTATGAAATATGTCAATATGTATAATATATATTAACATTTATTATATAAAATTTTTATTTTTTTTACATCTTTTTAATATCTTTCTTTATCTATGTAAACCAATTTAATAAATGAATTAATAATAAATAAATAATTAATTAATTAATAATAAATTTCTTTTATATATAAAAAACGGGCGCGCCAAGTAGCCCTGGAGTAGTGCTGGAGTAGTACTGCTGGAGATTTTTCCCATATTCGATTTTTGTTTTTTTCTTCTTCCTCCTCCAATAGGCTGTTTCAGAAGTGGGATTGGATTCACTTGCTCTTGGATAGGAGGCCCAGGAAAGGGGCAGAAAGTGAGTTTGGATTCATTCCTCCTTGGGGAAGAGGCCCTAGGAAGAGGAAAGTGATCTTTTTTATTACAACATTTGATAAACATGCTTGAAATGACTTATTGATTTCACTTCTTTTTCATGCCATTATATTTGCTTATTTTATTGGGTTTTCCTTTTTTATTTATTTAGTTGTGGTTATTTTATTAATTTTTCTTTTTTTATTTGGTTAAATTGTCTTTTAACATTTTGATTTTATTTCTTTTTCACGCATTAAAATTTTTTTTAACATTTCGATTTCATTTCTTTTTCACGTATACCTATCATACTTGACGCTTTTTTTTACATTTCTAATGTCTTTTTCATGGATGCAATAAGCACTTGCACTTTTCTATTTTACATACTTAGTTTATTCACTTATGAGATATACAAATATTATTTTGATATCAATGTAGAAATTATTTTATATTGATGGAAAAGTGTAAGCTTGTTGTATGGAAAATTTGTTATAGTTATACGAAAAAATTAAAAAATTGCATATTTTTAAGAATAATGAAATGTACTATTTGTTATCGCATTATTTATCTAAAAATGTCATTTTTTATAATAAACAAGAGAAATAAAATATTATAAAATAAATTAAAAATTTTTGGCTTATAAATAGTTATAGAAAAAATTAATTGCATTATTTGTAGCTTGACGAGCTATCCCAGAAAAAAAATCGTCATTTTACGTTTATTGCAGAGAAACTGTAAGTTGTAGGAGTTTGAAAGCGCAATTCAATTCAGGCATGCGACGAGCCGCCGCACACATACAGACATACTCACACGCACACACACACACACTCTCTCTCTCAAGCACGCGACTCAGTGATACGCGTTTGTTTATGCCGGCGGAATAGTCTCGCCGCTGGCGGTAAAAGAAGAATCGCAGAGAGAGACAGATAGTGTCGTAACGACCGTTCGACACGAAACGTGCTACTTTTGACGTAATTTTACGTGATCGGGAGTGATTAGATTATACATTTCTGTATTCCCGTTGTGTTTATTACTCAGTTAGTGGTTTTACAATAATGGTGTTACCCCGCAAGAAGGACTTGCTTCGATATTGGCGGAGACTCTCTCGGAAAAACGCCTGGAGAAAAAGGTAAAGTGTCATTTAATTTACATAAATTACCACAGATATTTTATGTATAATATAAGATATGAATATTATTTTATTTGCTTCATTCTATTTTAATTGTAGAGGTGATAAGGTTAGAAAAGATACAGTTAGTAGTAGTAGTAGTTTATTAAATCCTTTCGGGGTACACTGGGACTCCCGCTCCCTTTACAATTTCATCTCATCTTTCCTTCCTCGCTTCTCCACACTACTCTCTCTCTCTCTCTCTCTCTCTCTCCCCCCTCTCTCTCTCCCTCTCCCTCTCTCTCTCTCTCTCTCTCTCTCTCTCTCTCCCTCTCTCCCTCTCTCTCTCATATTTCGCTCACTACTCTCGCCTTTACATTTTTACATTCTTTCTCCTTCCCCGTCCGACCTGACCTTCGCTGGCCATTACATTCTAAAAGCCCTCTCCCTTCCCGCACCTCTCCTATCCATTTCTCACCATACTCTTCTTTCTCTCTCTCACTCACACCTCTCTCTCTATTTCGCCTTTATATTTACCTTTACATTTTTCTATTTCTTTCCTTTCCCCATCCGACCTGACCTTCGCTGGCCATTACATTCTAAGAGCCCTCTCCCTTCCCACGCTCCCTCCCCTCTCTCTTACCACCTTTCTCCTTCCTTTCATTCCCTTACTCCTGCTCTCCCTTCCCTTCCTCCCACCTCATCTCCTCCTTATTCCATTCCCATTTCTTTCCTTCTACCCAAATCTCCCTATTCGTAACTCTAACTCTTTTTCCTCTCACTCTCTCCCTTCTTGCCACCTCTACCACCTCTACCTCATCCTCCTTTCTTCCATTGTCAAGTCCTCGTCCACTCCCACACCCCACTTCCTCCTTATCTCCTACCCTTTACTCAGTAATTCCTCCCTGTCCGCTTCCCTTTTTATCTCCGCTATTACCACCCACGTTCCTTCTTCTCCCTTCCTTTCCTCTATCTCCCCGAAATCTACCTCTCTTCCCAGCGCAGCTTCTGTCAGTGCCTTCGTATATATTGTCCTTTCCTCTCTATCTTCTCCCTCCACTCCTGTCCACACCACATTCCTCTTCCTTTTTCTTCTTTCTTCCTCTCTCCTTTCCGCTCTTTCTCTCGCCTCTCCTTCTTCCAGCCCCTTCCGCACCCTTTCCTCCATTTTCCTTCTACCTCTTCTTTCTTCTCTCGTTCCTTCGCCCTCTCCTCCTCTTCCGCTTCCATCAGCCTCCACCACTCTATCATCTTTTCCTCCTCTTTCTTTTCCTCCCACGCCGTCTTCTCTGCTACCTCTCTTCTCTCTCCTCTCACCTCCCATCTTCTGTTCCTTCCTCTTCCTTCCTCTTCTATCTCTCCCCCTGCTTTCTCCTTCTTTCCTCCTTTGACCACTCTCTCCGCCTCTTCCCTTCCTCCATTCACCTTCTTCTTGCCCTCCTCTTCTTTCTCACTTCCGCTCCTTCTTCTTCACATCTCCTTCTACTCTTCCTTATCTGGTCTCCTCTCCCTTGCCTCTCCTTCCTCCCTACTTTTCTGCTTCTCCGCTTCCTCCTGTGCCTCTCCTTTTCCTCCTCTCTGTCCTTCTTCCCTCTCTCTCTGTCCGCTCTCCGTACGTCCGTCCTTCCCCTTACTCCTCGCCTCCTCTCTGTTCCTCACTTCTTGCTCCTTTTCCTTAGCCTCCTTACTCTTCCTCTCCTTCTCGCCCTCTTTCCCACATTTCTCTTCTCTCTCCTCTTCCTCTCCTGATACAGTTAGTAAAATGTAGTTTTTATAAGATTATATTTTCATTACATTCTTTTTATTATTTATATAATTTTATTTTATCAACGATATGAAATTATTCATACATGATTTTACTTATTTATTGAGGAATGAATTGAATTATTATTTAATCATTTGATTTTAGACTTGTGAGTTACTTGATTATCTATATTAGATATCAATTTATATTTTTCATACATGATTGCCTAAAGCACATGTTGATGGGCCACGCACGTGCTAGCGGCCGAGCGCATGTATATGTATATACTGTTTATATACATATATATAAATATTTAAAAATTTTGACACTTTACGCGATGATACCCCCTTTGCTAGAATGGCGCGGGGCATATACACGGTACTACTTTTCGCGGCGCTCGGCCGCTAGTACGTGCGTGGCCCATCAACATGTGCTTTAAGCAATCATGTATGAAGGTATCCATAATCAAGTAGCTGACAAGTCTAAAATCATAGATTTCTTTTAATAAAATAAATGTAAATATTATTCCTCTGTTATAAATATTTAAAATATATTAATAAAGAAAAAGATATTAATAATATATAAAGAACAAATAATAATTCACTCAAACGTTTATAATTTATGCCTTAATAAATAAGTAAAAAGAGTGTAGGAATTAATAAATAATAAAATAAATTATATATAATAATAAAAAGAATCGTAATAAATAGATGTTATAAAAATTATCATTTTAATAACTTCTTTTTTTCTAACCTTATAAATATAAGACCTACAATTCAAAAAATAATAATTACTCAAATAAAATAATATTATCATATGTTTAAGAAATATTAATTCGTAAAACGTTCTTGTGCGTGCGTGCATGCGTGCGTGCGTGCGTGCGTGCGGGCGTGCGGGCGTGCGTGCGTGCAGGCGTGCGTGCGTGCGTGCGTGCGTGCGTGCGGGCGTGCGGGCGTGCGTGCGTGCGTGCGTGCGGGCGTGCGTGCGGGTGGGCGGGCGGGCGTGCGTGCGTGCGTGCGTGCGTGCGTGCGTGCGTGCGTGCGTGCGTGCGTGCGTGCGTGCGTGCGTGCGTGCGTGCGTGCGTGCGTGCTTTTACCTTGGATAGTCGTTAGAAGATCACATAAAGATTACCTTCAATTTCTATGGAACCTTGTATTTTTTATTGCATATTTTTGTAGCGTCTTTCAAGAGTCTTCCAAAACATTATAATTGAGTATATTTTCGTTAAATATTTCTCGAGATATTTTTAATTTTGTCATGACACTTTTATAAAATATAAAATATCTCATAAAATATTCACTTTTCGATGACTTAACCTCAATACTTCTAGATGTAGAATAATAAAATAAATCGGTAAATTTAAAAAAACTCGATGAAGTTCAAAAATTTTATTTGATTTTTGCATTGGTGGATTTTACAAAATTCCTATATATCTAAATATCTAAAAATTAATACTAGTAACCGATTCCTTTTATTATTTTACATCTAAAAGTAAAAGTAATCGAAAAGTGAATATTTTAGGAGATATTTCATATTTTATAAAAGTATCATGACGAAATTTAAAATATCTCGAAAAGTATTTAACAAAAATATACTCAATTATAGTATTTTGGAAAGCTCTCAAAAGACGCTACAAGAATATGCAATAAAAAGTAGAAGGACCCATTTGAGAAATTGTAGATGAACTTTACGTGACCCTGTAACGACTATCCAAGGTCTGAAGCATGTTTCTCAATTTCGCTTTTTTTCTAAGTTATCAACGTGGATAGATTAAAATGGACCACCCTGTATATAATATGAAAAATATGTAAATAAAAGAATGCTTTATGGATATTTTTTGATGATAGGATGTGAATATTATGTTACTCTATTTCGTTTATTCTATTTAATCTAATATTATGTTAGTCTTTGATTATTAATTATATCCATTAATTAATTGTATCAATTTTTTTATTTATGTCTTACGTATAACGTTCGAAAAAATAAAGTTAAATAATAGTTTTCATTAGATTTTTAATATTGTTATTTCTTTGATTTGGTATATTATAGAAGAAATGTCTTACAAGTAATCTTCAAAAGATAAGAACGTTATCCATTGCTGTATATTTGTGCATGCATACAAATTAATTTTTTTTTAAATAGTCGTATATTACTATAATAAACAAAAATCAGTGCATTTTAGATGTAAAACCAGAAAGAGAAAAATATTAATTACTTATGAAGATAAAAGAATATACTCCGAATAAGTCTGTAAATTTACATAACACATATATTTTTCAAATCAGTAAAATAAATTTGAAAAATTAAAACGAAAAACATTGGATGTGCTCAGACTTTTGTATAGTAGACTGATGCATATAAAATGTTGAATTTTTTAAATAAAAATATCGATGTCGGTATTGCTGTCAAATTTGTAACATTGTATTATGTTATGTAAAATTTAATCACTTACAGTTTATTACTATTTCAATTTTACTTAGTATTATAATTATTATATTCATGAAGTTATTTTTCAAAAACTTTAACGTTTTATATGCATCAACATAATAATAATAGTAGATAGTAACGTAGAAGTAGAACACCAGAAACGTCAATTCTGATGATATTGGTAAGATAAAGATCAGAAACGTCAATTTAGACGATACTGAAAAAAATAAATATCAGATCCATCTATTCCGACGATACTGAGAAAATGTCTGATGCGTCCATTTTGATAATACTGACAAAATATATAAATAAGATTTATTGTTATTACGAATTTTGACGATACTGCTAAGCAGAAGCGTCTTTGTTGATGATACTGAGTAAAAAAATCAGAAACGTCACACTTTAGATGATATTAGAAATTTTGAAGGCATTTTTGTCTACAAATACAATAATGTCAATATTATGAGATTATATCATAATATCGATATCATCAATCAAACTGTAAATATATACTTTATACCTAAGTATTTACTGTTTTACCTATATTTTAGTTAGCTAGAAATAAGTATACAGCAATGGATAGCGTTCCTATTTTCTGGAATTTTTGTATTTTTTCAACAAATCAATGTTTAAAAAGTTACATATATTATAATAGTATGTAATAAGATATTTTACTTACACATATTACATGTTTATTCTTTTTTGCAGGCGCCAATTACTGAAGAGTCAAAGGCCAGAGGCAAGTGAGAGTAAGTAAGTACGGAGAACGAATCCATTATTTTCAGGGAAAATCCCGATATGATGGATACGCAGCTTCGTACCAAAGAACACTTGCATATAACACCAATAAATAAAGGTACGAAAATGCTCAAACATGTGAGGATGACGATACTCTTGTCACCGATAACACAGGCTTTGTAGATACTGATCGTATCCAACAGTATGAGCCTGAAGATGATAGCATGTTTAATATAGCATTTTTTTATAAAAAACTGCATGAATCATTTGACAATCATATGCGAGGAATTGAGTGCCAGTTTAAAGACTGGAAACTCGTAAATACTCGCCGCTGTGGGTTCAGAACGCAGTTCTTCTACAAATGTGACATGTGTCATTACAAGGCAAACTTTTGGTCACATTCCACAGATAGCAAAAATTAGACATCAATACGGCTGTCACAGCTGGAACTATCTCGGCTGGAATTGGGTATGCTCAATTGGAAGAGATATTTGCAGCTGCGAGTATCCCGTGAGAAGACATATATTGAACATCGAGATAAATTAATTTATGATTTTGAAAGAATAGCTTTTGAAAATATGAAAAAGGTAGGCGAAATTGAAAAGCAACTTGCTATAGAAAGAAATGAAATCATCAATGGTATTCCATACGTAACCGTTGTAGCAGATGGTAGCTGGATGAAGAGATCGTATGGCACTGCCTACGATTCACTTTCCGGTGTTGGAGCTATTATTGGTTATCGCACAAGGAAAGTTCTCTTCAATGGCATCTGCAATAAATATTGTGCGGTATGTGATACAGCGGAACGAAAAGGTACGCAAGTAAAAAGTCATAAATGCTATAAAAATTATGACCGCAATGCAAGCTCTACAAAAATGGAGAGTGATGCTATTGTTGATGGTTTTAAATGTAGCATTGAAATGCATGGACTGATTTTCAAAACAATCATTGCCGATAGCAATGTATATCAGTCCATTCTTAACGATCCATACGGAGAGCAAATGGTGACAGTGAAAAAAATAGAATGCATTAATCATTTGCTCCGTAATCTATGTAAAAAATTAAAAGTCGTTGCAGAGACGACTCAGCCAAAACTGCATAGAAACCGTAGCTTCATCCAATGCCGAAAAATTGTGAAAAACAATATGTTAAAAATTCGGAAACAAGTTTTAGAAGCAGCAGCCATTCGAAGACAAGAGAAAGAACCTTACTCTTGTATAGCCAAGGAATTACAGAAAGATATATTAAATATTCCTAGTCATATCTTTGGCGAGCATAAAAGATGTAAGGAACGTGGTCGTACATGCAATAATACAAATGAGGAAAATTATGTACCGTATTTGAAATTGTACGGTCTTTATGAAAAAGTAGAGAGTGCTGTCTCCTATCTGAGCGCTCAGTCAGAAAGTTTATTGTTCAATGTAACAAATAATACTGCAGAATCATTTAATTCGATAATCTGCAAAGAAATCGCAGGCAAACGCATTAACTTTGGTGCACGAGGTTCTTACAATGCTAGAATTTCGGCAGCTGTAGTACAACATAATACACAGCAAGTTCTTACGCAATTACATGAAAATGTAAGTGAGACTGTTCCCACTGTTGTTGAGAATCTGGAAAAGCGACGACAACTAAAACTTGCTCGAACCAAAGAATCTCGACAAATACATGAAAAACGAAAAACATTTAAAAAAGAAATAGGAACAGATCGTTATTACGGACCATATTCGGAACAATCGGACATGACATCTGAAGCTGTTGAAGTAAAAGAGAAAGTCCTTTTAGAAAATTTGTATGAAAATGCAAAAAATTGGGAACAAATTGAACGCGACACTACAAAACAAAGTGATAGTCCATATTGGAGATCACTAAGAAAAAAAATGTTGACAGTATCAAATTTCGGAGTTGTATGTTGCATGAGACCGACAATATCTTGTGCAACTTTAGTTAAAAATATTTTGTATCCTTTGTTTAGTGATAACGAAGCTATAACATATGGTCGCGGAATGGAAGAAATGGCCAAACAAGATTTAGCTGAAAAATTAAATAAAGAAATAAAACCATGTGGATTGTTCATTGATCGTGACAATCCATACTTGGGTGCTTCTCCAAACGGAGAAGCATCCAAGTATGGATTGTCACGATCTTGATGAAGATGGTCTAGTGGAAATTAAATGTCCATTCACAGCTAAGAATTTTACAGCGGAGGAAGCTATTGAGACACTGCCAAAAATAAGAAACATTTTTGATAAGAAAAGTGGAAGCATAATGAATCGCAATCATCATTTTTTTTTATCAGATACAAGGGCAGTTAAATATAACGAAGCGAGATTATTGCATTTTCGCTTTATGGACACCCAAAAGCATAAAAACAGTGCGTGTTAATAAAGACAATAAGTTTTGGCAAGATAAAATGTTGCCTCTCTTAACACGGTTTTATTTCAAGTGTATGCTTCCTGAAATTTTGGATAGTCGGTATAATAGACAAATGCCTATCAGAGATCCAGAATACATTATAGAAGCAAAAGAAAAATTGTCCAAAAGTGTAGTTGATCGTAGCACTAAGCGACTACATATAACGACCGAAAGCGTCGATGAAAAGTTTTTCCAAGAAGACAAAACGATTGATAAGAAACGATTGAAATGTAAGAACATTTCAACGGAGACAAGTCCAACTATTTCTACTGCTGTTGTAGAGCAAGAGGACTGTTTTATTGTTGATCATTATAAAAAGGAGCTAACAGCAGATGATAAAGCAAGAAAGTTTTAGATGATACTATTGTTCCTCTTTCTTTAGTGAAACAGAATGTCTTGCCTAAATATAGCCAATTAAATGACGAATCACTGGATAAATTCTTACGTGTTGTAAGAGAAACTTCTTGTTTTGAGACACAAAACGTACAGTATATAGAGTATCGAGATCTAATCGAACCTTGTTATAATAAGAGCGTACAAATAATTGGAGGAAATTGTACTAATCACTGGCGCTATATATATTTTGATGGAGAAAAACTCTACGTATATGACAGCATACCGAATTGTACATATAATAAATTGGCAAAAGAAGAATAATTATATATTTATGCTCGTTTTCCAATACTAGCACCTAGTGATATAAGTTTTCCACAAGTTCAAAGGCAACCGGATGCTACGTCTTGTGGTATTTATGCTGCGGCTTTTGCTACAGATGTTGTCTTAGGTAAAAATCCTTGTGAAGAGAAATACTCCAATGACGTAGAATATATGAGATGTCATTTTGTAAATATCACAGCAACTAATAAGCTTTCGCCTTTTCCCAGACAATAAATACTCTTGAAATAACATAATTTCAGAGTCTCAGTCTTGATTTTGAATTGTACAACCAAAATCAGAAGCGTCTATTTTGACGATACTGATGATAACAAATATCAGAGACGTCTTTTTTGTAACGGTACTAATTATAAGTAACAGAAATATCTGTTATGATGGTACTAGCAAAATAAATGCTAAAAACGTCGATTTAGATGGCACTGATTTATAATAAAAAACACAAGTTAAATCTTTTGTGATGGTTATTACAATTTTAATTGATAAGACGGCGAAAATTTATTGGTTGCAGTCTCATAGAAACGGACGTTGGAGAGGCCCGTTCTACATTCTCAGTAAAATTGTATAATATTGTGTGCTGTGAGAAATGCAAGAATTTGTGACGATACGCCTCCCCTCTCGTCACTAGCCGACGAGCGCCCACGCACAGCGCTCCGGCCCACGCGATTTTCCCCACCACGCCGGCATCTGCCGGGTATAAAAGGGGGCCGTCGCGGCAAGACAGGATCATTCCTCGCGGTCAGGAGCTACTGACCGCATCCCCTACACAGCGTCACGGTGTTGCCGTGCGCAGCCGGGTGTAGACTTCCTCCTCCGGGTGCTACCGGAGGCTCTTTACCTGTCCGACTCCTGACCACGCTGGGTGCTACCTGCGTATCCGCACGGCGTAACGGTGTTGCCGTTACGCAACCGGGAGCCACCGGTGTGCAACCAATCCTCTCCTCGGGAGCTCCCGAGGAGACACCGTACCTGTCCTGTTTCCCTGCCGAGTGCCACCGAGGCACTACATCGAATCGTCCGCGTCGTACTCCGACACGACCCGCGTCCGCGAATCACGCGTCGCGCCGTTTATGTATAAGTCGCGCCGTCCTTTGTAAACCGCGCTCCGTTTAGAATATAAGTCGCGCCGTCCTTTGTAAGCCGCGCTCCGTTTCTGTTAATACATCGTAGTCTATAAGTACACACACACACACACCGACCTAATCGACACCCGCGACACTACACACATACACATATCATTTTGTACAATCCATTTCTTCATGTTATATATATGAATAAATATTGTTATTTTATTTTCTAAAACCAGAGCAGTGTCTTCTCCTTTTTCCCACCCTCGACCCCGGCGAGCTACTATAAATACCCGCGTGAAAAAGGCGTATCGTTACATTGGCGCCCGAACAGGGACCTGACTTGCTCTGAAAAGACATTGCTCTGAAAAACAGCGTCACTCATGAAGAGGTGGATATATTATTTGTCAAAAGCCAAGCTTGCGGCTGAATTAGATCGATTAGGCTTAGATAGTACCGGTAATATAGAAGCGTTACGACAAAGAATTCGAGACTACGTTGACGAAAACCCGGAATACGAATATTCCGATCCGGTCGCCCCAGAGCTCGAAACGCTTAAAACAATACCCGAAACAGACGAGATAGAGATCCCGCCAGAGGAGGCAAAGCCCGTCCTCACCGACACGGCCGCCGTGTTAAACCAGATCCGGAAGTGGGGTTGCCAGTTCGATGGCCGAGACCCCTGGGCATTCTTAGAGAGGGTAAAAGATTTGAAGAAGGGGTACGGCTACTCCGGAGAACAATTACTACAAGGACTACCCGAATTATTACGTGGGGAGACCCTCTTGTGGTACCGTAATACCAGAGATGCCTGGACCACCTGGGAGGATTTTATCCAGGACTTTCAAAACGAGTTCCTGCCACCCCAGTATCGAGCAAAATTGACCCGAGAGATCGTGGGTCGATATACCAAAAACCCGACGAACCGTTCCAAAAATTCGCAACGGCCATACTTACCAGTATGCGAAGAGCAGGAGAGTTCTCAGCGGACGAACAGCTCGAACGGCTATACGAGAACATGAGCCCGAAGTACAAATATTGTATCCGCCGAGCCGAGATTAATAATATTGGGGAACTAAAAGCTCGAGTCACCGAGTATGAGGCCGTTCAACAACAAGAACGAGAACGGAAGGCCGAGCCAAAATATCAAGGGGCAGGCCCAGCAGTCGCCGCCGCTACCTACAATCGTGAGGAATGCTGTTGGCGCTGCAAACAGCGAGGCCATACTCGGCTCGATTGTAAGAGACCACCGAAAAAGTTTTGCTCCCAGTGTGGAAAAGACGGGGTCCTTACTCAAGAATGTCACCCGAGACCGGGAAACGCCGCTCGGGCCGGGAGCGAAACCGTCGCAACCCGGTCCGAAGCAATATCCGAATAAATTATCAGCCGCGGCCGCATATTTCCGTCCGCCTCCACCAGCGCCAGCTAGAGGCATTAATAGACTCCGGGTCAGAAGTGTCATTTATTAACGCCGACAACGCCCGACATACCGAGTCAATGGGGTACTCTCCCCGCAGTGAAAGCCAGAACGTCCACCTGGCAGACGGAGAGTCAACCCGAATCCCCGGAACATACACCCTTCCGGTAAGAATCGGGAGCAAGAAGTATCAACACGACTTCTTGGAGATGCCATCCTTGAAAAGCCCCATGTTAATCGGCGTCGACCTATGGTCACGTACTGAGGTTACTCTCGCGGCACCGCCTTGCACCGCCTGGAAACGCACCCGTAACGCTTGCGAGACCACCACGTCCGGACTGACCAAATATACCGGGGAGGAAGAAATCCAGCTACAAAAATTTCTAAGCCAAGAACTGGCGAAATTTGAGGGAATCAGCGGACCGACCGACCTGATCTCACACCGTATCCGCCTTAAATCCGACCAACCAATAAAGCAACGCTATAGGCCGAGAAATCCGGCTATGCAAGCCATTATCAATCAAGAGGTTGATAAGATGGAAAAAGACGGAATAATTGAACCGTCACACGGGGCATGGAGCTCACCAATCGTGGTCGTCCGCAAGAAAGACGGCACCCACCGGTTTTGTATAGACTTCCGCCGGGTAAACGAAGTCACCGAACGAGACGCATACCCCCTCCCCCAGGTGGCCGCAACCCTGGATAAACTCCGAGGGGCTCGTTATCTCTCGACTCTCGATCTAAAAAGTGGCTACTGGCAAGTACCACTGGAGCTAGAAAGCCGACCAAAATAAATGCTAGAAACGTCGATTCAGATGGTACTGATTTATAATAAAAATCACAAGTCAAATCTCTTGTGACAGTTATTATAAATCTGTATCGGAGAGACGGAGAAAATTAATTGGTTGCGTTCTCACGGGAATGGAAGTTGGAGGGGCCCATTCTATATTATCAATAAGATTATGTATATAATAACATAATAAAAACAGAAAATACAAATATTTGTAATAATAATAGTAATAATAGTACCCAGGTAGAACAAGAAGTCACAATGATGTCAAAATGACATCAAAATAACTCTAAAATGTCATTATTATGTCATTAGTCATTTTGACATTATTGTGACTTCTGGTTCTACCTGGGAATAGTGGTGCTAATTGTCAGAGACGTTTATTGTGAGCTGACTACTTGCAAAAAAATGCCAGAGGTGTTTATCGCGGGCTAGATACTTGCAAGAAAATGCCAGAGGCGTCTATCGTGGGCTGGCTACTTGCAAGAAAATATCAGAGGCGTTTATCGTGGGCTGGCTACTTGCAAGTATAAGACTGAATAATTTTTATCGCTTTTACTACATTTTACTAGTAAAAAGAGATATAAATATATATGTGCAATGTATTGATATATTGCCAGCATATGTAACGTCTTCACCTAAAATAGTGTTGGACATAAGAAAAAGTGGCTATTACACTAACCATCTCATGTCCCCCTTCAAAACATACAATTTTTGTCAGACACATTTTTCTCTAAAATGTTTCGTTTCCGAGATAGGAGTCTGTAACACTGACTCATACGGTGTATATAAATATGTATATATATATATATATATATATATATATATATATATATATATTGTTACGCCCGATAGATCCGGTCAGCTGCTTGGCCGGATCGACATATTGATTTTTCGGAAGAAGCGACATTCGGCGCGTGGCAACGAGGGAAACAAGCCGGAGACCGTCAGATTTTGACAGGACTCGGTCCTTGTCACACGTGTACGCGCGCGTATCTGTATCTTATTGCAGATTTCCGTACGCTCAGCTGTATTTTACGGTTCTGTAATTAAAGTTCTTGTGTTCCTGTCAATCCTGTGTTGTGTCCTTTATTGTTCCGTGTGCGCGATTACGCGAGTGACGCGCGAGGCGCAACAATATATATATATATATATATATATTATTTCCATATACATATACAAAAAATATACTATTATATGAATATTTATTTAACATTACATATATATATATATGTAATGTTAAATAAATATTCATATAATAGTATATTTTTTGTATATGTATATGGAAATAATACAATATTTATTGTTTCAGATAATCAAGCAATGGACGAGGAAAGCGATAGCAGCGGAGAGAAGAAGGAAGGGATATTCCCCGTGGCCGCCCTAGTCAGGATACGCATCGGCGGCGCCGCCGGTGTATCCACCGGCGCAGCAGCCGATGTATACATCAGCAGCGCAACCAGGTGTATGCACCGGCGCTGCAGCCGGTATATGCACCTGCGCCGCAGCCAATGTACGTATCAGCACCGACGCCGCAGCCGGTGTACGCGCCGCAGCCGGTGTACACGCCGCAGCCCGTGTACCCGTCGACGCCGACGCCGCAGCCCGTGTACGCGTCGTCGCAGCAACCGGTGTATCCTCAACCAGGATACGTACCACCGCCGGGGCACCTATCATTTAATTAAAAATAACGGAAATAATTCAAATTAAAATACAAGATCTGCCCTGCTGTTAGAGAACTCGTTCTCAAGATGTTGCCCTTATGATTAGAGTTGTAAGTGAAGGGAATATTTTGAGAACGAGTTCTCTAACAGCAGATCGTAGATCTTGTACCTTTATTTGAATTATTTTCATTGGTTCCCAATGCGGCGGGTTGCGTGCAAGCACATTCTCATATATTTATTTGTAAAATTGCGGAACCAATCGTCACTCACATGACGTATATGACATATAATGATACTATTATCCCATACAGCTCAAAACTTGCAATTATATTGCAGCAATATTGCTACAAGATTGTAATCTTGTTGCAACATTGCTGTAATGTAACTGCAAGTTTTGTGCTGTATGGGATATTTTGTTACGATTAGATAAATTTCTTAAGTTTCTATTTTTTTTTAGTTTTATGTATCGTTTTTTTTAGTTGTATCACACTGTATGCATATGTCATGTGAATGACGATGACAATGATTTATTTTGTGACGTAATGTAAGTTTCGGTTTGTTCTATTAGCTTTTCCTGTTTTGCTAATACTTTGAAAATTCTTTTGGCAATATTATTACGTAGACTAAAAAGAAAATACGTAGTTTTACTACTGAAATTGGAAACATCGATAGATCCATTTTATGGAGTCTATTTTGCGAAATGTATTTTATTCAACTTTTGAAAGAGTCAATTGGTCTGTACTAATGAGCAAGCATTCAAATCCTTTTTATTTTACATAAATTTTATTTTTTTCTTATAAAAAATTATTTTCACAACTAAAAATTCTTACTGTTCTTGAAACGATCGATGCACAATGTTCGTCTGTTATTTGAACAAAAACTCGTCCATTTACTGATATTTAAAAAATCTACAAAATTGCATGCTGTTTTGACTTTTTCAAAAGAATGATTTATGCAAAGTATGTAAACTTAGAAAAAAGTGGGAAAAATGTAAAAAAAAGAAGAGAAAGAAACATTGATTAGCAATATTGCGTGACTAGACTGAAGAAGTGGTAATTTTATAATTTTTATCTCTTTTGCAGCCATACCTCTATTGCCGTTCCTATATTCTAAATTACAGACGAGTATACTTTACCAAAAAAATATTAGAAAATCAATGAATACGTCCGTGATGCATTTCACAGTTACAGGTTGCCAAGATATAAACATTTTTTACTTTGCCGCCTTTTACCACGTCTTCATGTCTGATCTATAAGGTATATTCAAGTGCAGTTTCCGCAACTAATCTTGGATATAACAAGGAGTACCCTTGATTTGAAAGTAAGCGAATGTAATTCGTGCGACGTAGAAGTACGATTTCGGAAGTAAATGTGCATCCGGGTACATGCGAGAATTGCGGAGGACTCTCCTCAATTCCATCCAAGGGAGGGTAAATTCTACTTCTCAATGTCTACGAATCGTAAGTGTGAAGGGGAACATCTTGAGAACGAATTATATCTATAATATACATAAAATATTTAAAAAAAAAAACAAAAAATAATTTGTTTAAAATAAAAGTAATTAGTTTATCGACTATCAATGCTTTACTGTTTACTTGCGTATATTTGTATATGAAATTGCGGAACCAATCGTCATATAATAAAATCCCGATATATTCAATTCCACCAACCTTTTTTCCTCTTATATAAACTTATCTTCTCTTATGCGGTCTTATGTCTTATCAAAATGATAAGATAATTTTGAATTTTCTGTTACTTGAATTTTCAGAATATACATCTGAGGATTATTGCAGTGCACGTGCGAATTGAGTCAAATGCCCCGATAAAAAATTAAATAACATTTTATGATTTATCATATAATCGAACAAGAATATCAAATGTAATAAATAGTATTGTCCAATTTGAATTACGTCGCTACGTCTCAGTTACGTTATTTATGTGCTTTGGTCGATGCAACAGATCAATGTAACAGCAGCGCTATCTCTCAAAAAATTCCGGAACTATTGTCGCGCGTAAGATGGTCTGTTTCCCAGTCTGTTTACCATTCCACATGTACACTGCGTAGGTGTACATGAATAAAGTGAGACTGTCAACAAATCTCTCTTATTAGAGATTTGTTCGTATTTTTTTCGTTACCATTATTTTTGTCCGTGTCCGGCTATAACTCGGTTTATGTGCCTAACCTCATATAATCTTTATGTGAGTAAATGTTTCTGTGCGTTGACAGCTCAAGAGTGCAAAAGGTATTGTTCATATTAGATAATAGATAATTAATATAATTATTTAATTTTACGACTTTTTCGGTCTTTAATTGGTCAGAACAGGATTTATTTTCGTTCGTGCTTTACATCTTTAAAAGGATTTTTTAATCTGTAAGGCCAATTCGATGATTTCTGGTTCGTCACGAAATGAATCTGAGTAATATAGATAGGCGGGTTCTAACTCAGGGGCAACGAGCGGGGTGCGGGGCGCGGGGGTTCTCGGAGCGCGCGGGGGTATGACGTCACAGGAGTGGGGATGGCGTCACAGGAGTGAAAGCGCTTTTATGACCGTCATAAAATTTTTTTTGGTAGACCCAAGTTTGAGATACCTATCTTTGTATTGCATTTTAATAACATGAACAATACATTACAAGGATAAAACTATTTTTTCAAAATTTTCCGAGCGCCGATCTCAGGCTGCTAAAATTTATTATGTTATAAAATAATATTCTTTTTTTTTTCGAGAGTGCACATGTGATAGGAATTTTCGCGACGCATAAAGCTTCATTCTTTCACTCACCAGCTTCAGTTTGTTACAAGCTGTGTGAGAGAGAAAATCAATATGGATCGAATACAGAAGTGTATTCCTCAGAAATCGGGCAAGGGCGAAGGGTACAAAACATACTTGATGCAACCGAGTCAATCATCGTCGCGAGTACGTGAGTGTATTTCTCAGAAATCAGACAAGGACGAGAAGTACCAATCCTTAATACCGTCGAGTCAATCATCGTCGCGACCGTGGGAGAAAATGAAAGATTTTATTCATCGAAAATCGGACAAGGGCGATGGGTACAAACCCGCGATACCGCCGAGTCAATCGTCGCGACCGTGGGAGAAAATGAAAGATTATGTTCATAAGAAATCGGTCGAACGCCAAGGGTACCGTCCTCTAACATCGCCAAATTCATCACCGTCGAAGAAGAAATATAGTAAATAAAATTTTCAAGATCTAAGCCATCATCATCAAAGTAATAAGGTATGTATCCTTTTTTTTATTTACGAACGCGTTTTATCAAATGCAATGAATATTCGGAAATTTTTCAAGTATTTTTTTCTTTTTTTTTAGGAAGCGCTGTCGCCAACCGTAGCTCGAACATCGTCAAGCACTACCTCGCGCAATCTACTACTGATGCTTCAATATTCTTTTAATTTATTTTAAATGTAAAAAATTGTGAAAGGAATAAAAACTAATTATTTCACATTTATAAACGATACATTATTTTGAAAGCGGAGCATGTACGGGGATACTCCACTGGGCATGGGCATGGAGCGGGGGGGGGGGGCATACAACTACGGAGAGGGAATCCGTGGTGAAGGGGATGTGTATTAGAGGTCCTACGACTGTGGGTCCTACGACTGCGTGAAGGATTTTTTTTCTCGCTCCCACCCACTTTCCACCTTCTCTCGCTCCCACCCGCTTCTCGTCTTCTCTCGCTCCATCGCTCCCGTTCCCCCATGCATCTCGCATACCCACCCACTCGCTCGCTCGCTCGCCCGCTCTTTATACACTTTTTATTTTTTCTTATTTTTTCTTATTTTATTCTTTTTATTATTTTTTCTTATTCTTATTCTTATTATTTATTTTTTTTTATTTTATTCTTATTCTAAAACAGGAAAGGGAAGGGAGGGTTTAACGATATCACGTTTCAGATTTTCATTTAAACATTTTATTCTTAATTTTCACATACGTTTATACATATTTTTTCTTACGTACTAAAAACTAAAGCCAACAGCTCGCAATCGATGAGCTGATGCTTATCGAAAGCATCGCTGACGCGAATCATGTTTGATACCTCTTTAGGATCCGTCGCAGTGGACGCGATATGCGAAAATTGTGTAAACTTTACATCAACCGACATTTTTAAATAACTGCTCAAATGCTAAATAGATGCACTGATCCAGATTAAACATGGAGAGCAACGTCGATTCGGTCATCGTCAAACGTACATTCAAAGATTCGAGACGTATAAGCTTAACATTATTAATCGCGCAAGCGCTGATCGTTAGCGGTCCGATGCCCATAGAACTGCTGGTCCTTATGGTCGTTCCGAAGGAATTTTTGAATGTTCCATCGCTGCTCGTAGAATTTTCTCCACGTTTCGAGAGACAGAATCATCTCGTTTCCACGATTATCTCCCACGACGATCTCCACATAGCTCGGTGGGCCCACATTGATGCCAATTTCGAGGAATTTGTATCCCGTGGCTGTTAGCGCGTATCGTCTACTCAGTACACGAACCGCACGACGCTCCAACGAAATGTTGTAGAAAAATAATGAAATTTGTTTCAAAATAATATAATTTACAATATATAAAATAGGAAGCTCTATACTTACTTGTTAAATTTTTTCTTCTCACACGATAAAGTTTCATCATCCTGAATCGGCACGTAATAGTTTATCGCGCGATTGCCAATGTTCTCTTCGACGGAGTACATTTTTCTCGGTTACAAGAAGCGATCCGTTGATACATGCGGTTGATGCAACACTGATCGCGTAAAATTAACTGCATATACGTGACAATAGTCGACATTTTGAAAGAATAAGGGAGGGGATTAATGTTTTAAGCGCGATCTGGAGGACAACGTGAAAGACCAACCAAATAACGTGAAAAGACGTCGAAAGAAACATCTTACATACATCTTACATACATCTCACATACATCTCGCATACATCGAGAAACATCTCACATAAGGTAAAAGTACCAATAACTGGCCGTTTAAGTGTGCACCTAGAATATATGTTAAATTTAAAATAGAAAATCAATTTCCTGATTAAAAAAATCTTTATAGATCGAGAGATTCCGATATTTTTTAACAAATGAGAACAGCGAAACGGTATTTTTTTGCGATATTTTATTAATTATACGCAAAAATTAAAATTGTTTAGATGTCCCAATACGTGACCAGTTGAAAACGGGTGTACCAGCGTCTAATTTTGAATGTCCTAGTAACTGGCCATAAGTTTGGTAACATATTAAAAATAATAAAAATATAATTATAAACTTGATAAAGGTTAAATAGTACTGCCGAATATTAAAAAGTTATTATATTTAAAGATTTATTTAATAAAATTATAAATTTGATAAGGTAAATACATTTTTTTAGAACTGACTTTTATTCGTGAAATGCGTGACATTTTTCTTTAAATTTTAACATTGATTTATTAAAATAAAACATAATTAAATCATTATTAATTATTAATTTAATTTCTTTTAATCAACAAAATTTAAACAAATTTTGAGACATTTAACTGAAAAGAGAAATATTTGAGCTTAAAATATAATAATTTAAGTACTTAAAAGAGGCTAGATAATAAAAACTAAAAATTGTCATTCAACTTCATACATTTATTTATCACATTTTGGTCATTAATTTAAAGCATCTCTAATATAAAATTTATATTTAAAAAATTAGGTTTCTTGTTTGATCCGTAATAATTTTTTTTCAGCCATCAACTTCTTGATTTCTTCATCTATTTTCTTCTTTTGTTCAATGGTATTCTTCTTCGCTCGCTTTTCTTCAGCGTTTCTTACTTTCTTTTCTTCTCTCAGCTTTTTTCTTTCTTCAATTTCTTTCTGTTTACGTAATTTTTCTTGCTGTATTTTCTCTTGTTCTTCCTGCCATTCTTCCGAAGTCAATACTGTAGATTTCCTTTTAGTTGTGTTCTTTTTTTTTTGTTTTTTGACGTCTGAAGGCCAGACAAGAGCTTTTTGAAAAGCTTCAGGAACAGAAAGGTTCTGCGTTGACGTATTTTCGTTAACGTCAATGTGAAGATCTGTAAAAATAAAATTATAAAAAATTGCTAAATAACTAAAAAATAATATTAGTATTTTATACAAACCTTTGTTAAATGTTTTATTTCCCTTTAAAACTATGTTTTCCTTGATATCAGCAACTTGAACTATTTTTTGTTCCAAGCTAAGATCCAATACATTACAATCAATTGTATTTTCCTTGTTATCCATATTTATCACTATAAACAATATTCAATAATAATGTCTAAAATTATTCTAATTAGATCAAATTAAAATTTCAAATAAAATTTAAATGTTAAATTAAAATATTGATAAAATTATTTACCTTCAGCGCAACTGATATTAAAAACCTGTTCATTTGTATTTATATTTTCCTCAAGATTTTTAGACACCATGTCAGTTTTTTCAATCATATTTTCAAAATTTACTTCAGCTGACATACTACTGTCAATTATTTGAAAAGATTTCTCATTAAAATTCTGATCAACTGTAACAAGCATAAATGTGTAAAATTAGACTATTTTTAAAATTCATTTTTTAAAATTTATCCAATAATGTCTAAAATTATTCTAATTAAATCAAATTAAAATTTCAAATAAAATTTAAATTTTAAATTAAAATATTGATAAAATTATTTACCTTCAGCGCTATTAAAAGCCTGTTCATTTGTATTTATATTTTCCTCAAGATTTTCAGACACCATATTAGTTTTTTCAGTCATATTTTCAAAATTTACTTCAGCTGACATACTACTGTCAATTATTTGAAAAGATTTCTCATTAAAATTCTGATCAACTGTAACAAGCATGTAATAAATGCAACAAATGTATAAAATTAGATTATATTTTAAATTCATTTTTCTTAAAATTATGTTTAAATGTGTCTTACAAACCTTCATGAAAGTGATCATAACCATCTAAAGCTTTTTAATAGATTCTATTGAAAAAAAAGACAAACCAAAGCAAAAAACCATTAGGTAAGCATTTGAATGAACTTTTATGATGTTGATATGCTCTGGAGACTTACTAACTGCTTCGATAACTTCCAAATTGTTAGTGTCCAACATGAAACTGCTTCTTGTCTTTTCTTCGGATAATACAACTATTTCTAAGTTACTTATATCTATTATATTAGACTGACAAGACACAGACTGTGAAGTTTCAGTCATGTTCACTCCGGAGTCCTCATTCGTACTCACAGTATGTGTACTCACATTTTCTCCTACATTTTATACATTAAGTATAATTTAAAAATATAAAACTATTTTAATTAGATTATAAAATCTAGTTTTATTTAATAAACTAATTTATATTGAATATTTAAATTTAAAAAATTAAGTTGTATAACCAGAACGACGCTTTGTATCCAGCCAGTATTGAAACAATCCCTCGTTGCTACTACTAGAAACCTTCATGCTACCGCTTGATAAAGCAAGTTGAAAATCTTGTAGAGTATCAGCACTCAATCTTTGTTCGATGTACTTGAGATGTATTTTAGCATCCCGTTGTTCGATATTCACAGCTGATACTTCTTGCTCTACATGTTCCGTAGACTTTTCTTTATTTTTCTTCTTTTTATTTAAAACATTGAAGTCCACTGATTCTGGAGAAAAAGGAGACAGACCGCATGATTTGAAACCATTCACAATGATTGTTGATAACTGTGGCATCAAATCCAGAGCTTGTTTTAAAACAGGAGCAAAATTTTCTCTCTTCAGTTTTTGTGCATTATGATCCATTCTCCACTGATCTACTACTTTCTTCCATTGTGTCTTCAGAGGATGGAATACCGCTACGTCAAGTGGTTGCAGAATATGTGTTGCATTGGGATATAAAGCGATAAGTTCAATTTGATTCGCTTTACAGAATTGTGCTAAAGGCAGGGTTAAATGAGACACATGGCCATCTACAAACAGAACCACTGGGAATTCAATATTGTTCTTCACAAGCCAAGTATAAAACTGAGTAGTTACATAATCGTAAAAACTTTCTCCAGTCATCCATCCTTTATCCGTATTCCCAGCTAACCATCCAGGAGGAATGTTGCTTGTAACGAGTGCTGGGATCCTTTCATACCAGTATAGAATTAAAGGAGGCAGCAGAGTGCCCTCAGCATTTACAGTAAACAGCACAGTTATGCTTTCCTTTTCGTCCCCATGTACAACTTTGTACACAGCCTTTGATCCTCTACGAGCCAACACGTTATCTCCTTTCGGGACTAGAAAGAAAGCACTTTCATCCAAATTATATATTCTTGAGGGATGAATGTCTAATAAATCTTTTTTTTGTAAATACTGTTTCACTTCACCAAACCACTCAGTTAAAACATTTTCTGTCACTGACGCTCGATTCATGTTAAGATTTTGAGCAACTCTTGAGCTTATTTCAGGATGCCTCCGACAAAAACTTTCCCACCAGTGTCTACCAGGTTTGTTATGTTTAAATGGAGTTTCTCTTCCTAGTTCTATCACTAACTTTTGCACGCACTGAAGCAACATAGACTTCGACACCGGAAAGCCTCTTTCACTGCAATAAAAGATCCAGTCCACTAACATTTTCTCTTCTTGAGCTGTCAGATACGTATTGGGTCCTCGTACACCATAAATTGGAATGATCTCCTTTTGTTTTGCGTACAAAGTACTCCTTGGTATTTTAAACGTAGCAGCAGCTCTCCGAGAAGACATGCCTTTTCTCACTTCTTCTAAAGCTTTGTATACATTTTCTTGCGTGTACTTTTTATCATATACTGTTTTAGACCGAATTTTCTTCTTTTTATTGCTCTTGCCCATTGTGTTTGCTATAACAGAAAAAGTAAAAATTAAATAGTGAAAAATCCAAAAAGTTAATGTTAGTATAATACATAACAATAAAAATAAAATATAGAAGTATATAAAACGTGAAAAATGTTTAAAATATTTAATAAAACATAAGTAAAACGGCCCAGCAAACACAATGTTATATGTAACGTACATGTTAGCTGTAATTTCCTACTCAACAATATAACTGTTATATAACACGCGTGTTATATAACAATTATATTATTGAAAGGGAAATTACAACTAACATGTATGTTATATGTAACATTGTGTATGCTGGGCGTACTTAAAAATCATTCGGAAATGTAGAAAAATTTTGAGGTTATCAATATAATATGTGCAAAATATGAAGAAGAAAATGCATAAAACTTTACGAGTCTTCTAAATAAAATTTAAGATTTTTAAAAATAAAGTTTACAGTAAATATACTTACGATTGTTATGCGAAAAATGTTCACACGGTGATAAAACTCGAGCAGACTTTATTGCGGCTATGTTTTAGGACACAGAAATGAGCACGTGTGGCAGCCGGTCGACCGATAACTGGCCGATCGGTCAGTTATCGGGCATACAACAGTTATCCTGTACCAATAAATAGCCACGCAAATATTTATATAAAAAACAATTTGACCGTGAAATACTTTGCTTTCTACTTATTGTACATATTATGAAGATTTTATAACACCTCTTTTATGTGCAAAAACTTAGTATTACGATATTTATAGGCTTAATCATGAGCAGTACTTTTCTTACCTAAACCATAAGAAATCAGATAAGACCGCGATGATTTCGACTACAACTTTTTAAACATTTTTTAAAATATTTTATATAGAGAATTAAATAGCATAATTTTTAATATAAGACCCTTAATGTTTAAATTATATTAATTAGTAAAAATATTTTTCAGATTTTATGTCAAAAGCTTAAAAAAAAATAAAACTCTTATCAATGGCCAGGTAATAGGCACTGGCCAGTCATTGGTACTTTTACCTTACGTCTCACATACATCGAAAAACATCTCACATACATCTCACATACATCTCACATATGTCTCACATACATCTTACATACATCTCACATACGTCTCACATACATCGAGAAACATCTCACATACATCTCACATACGTCTCACATACATCTGACATACATCTCACATACATCTCACATACATCTCACATACATCTAACATACGTTTCACATACATCTAGCATACATCTAGCATATATCGAGAAACATCTCACATACGTATCTAATACATCTAGCATACATCGAGAAACATCTCACATACATCTCACATATATCGAGAAACATCTCACATACATCGAGAAACATCTCACTTACATCTCACATACGTCTCACATACATCTTACATACATCGAGAAACATCGAGTGATTATTAACAGAATATTGAAAAACGTCAAACGAATTAGCAAAACATGAAATAACGTGATTTTACTTTAATAAAACGCGAATTAATATAAAGAACGTAAATGTTGTATGCGTAATGGGGGAGGGAGGAATAAAATAATCGACAATACATATATGTGTAAATAATATGCGCTTATTTTTATGGTTATGCCGCCAATTAAATAGCTTGAATACATTTTGCATTGCACAATTGGATACATGTTTATGGCAACGTAAAGTATGTGTAGCGTCCATCTTTTTCAACGATTCCACGTCTTCGTAGTGCTCGTCGAGGCTCTCGATGTAGACATCGTCTCTCGCATTGTCCAGGAGCAAATCCCGCAGCCATTCTCGTTTCTCAAGTCCTTTTACGTATACGATGGGTGAGTTTTCGTTCTCCGTCACATCCCGCAACGCCTTTGTAATCATGTCTCTAGCGGTGAAGTACGGAATCGTTCCGTGATCATCGCGCCAATGCAATCCGTGATGTTTCACCTCCAACCAGGATACGTGTTTTCTATCCGCTTTGCTGAGAAAATTCCATGGCTCGGAGCTTCCAAATATATAATGAGTGAGAATATATCCGTCTCTGAGAGCGACAAATTCTTTCACGACGAAGGAGTTTCTCCCGACGACGAAACCTTGCAGATCCACGAACGTTGGTGTTGACATGGTTGCAGACATGACTGATTTATGTCGAAGAGCGGGAAGTTGTAGATTTTATATCGCTCCCCTCTCCAACGTCGTATTTAGGTGATTTTGCGCACAATGTTGGTCAATGGGTTGTACTGAACTACGCGATCGTGCAAGATGAGGCAATAGGCAGTAGTACTTGCAGGTATATTTTCACTGCAATCGAATTCTATGCGTACATCCACAGTGACGCTCTTAATCGATTCGTTCTGTCGCGAGCAATCAATGACCACAAATGGTCCTTTCGTTAAAAATGTGCCTAGGGTGAAAAGCACTTCTTGGCTCTCGGATCCGTAATAAGAATTACGAAAACGTGAATACATGTCATAAAGCACAGCGTATCTTTTTTTCTTAAAGTCTAGATTCAGATCATCATATGGATAATAATCAGAATTTAGATAGAGCTTTACGTTGGTCAGGTTACAGTGGTCGAATACGCTAGCATCTTGAGACATGGTATTTTTTCGGCCAGTCTGCAGAGCGAAGACAACGTATCGCGGTTTTTCCAATTGAGTCGCAGTTTTGACGGCCCATGAATGCTTGGTTGTGCTCTGCAGTAGCGGAAACTCATACAGATCCCACGAGCGAAAACCCATGTTGAAGTATCGCCCGCTTTCCAAAGCCCGTAGCATGGACAATTTATTGACTTCATTTAACATAACGTGAGGCATTCGCCACTGTACTTTGAATAATTCGATTTCTGGCTCCGTCGTCGAATCTTCCATGAGGCAATTGTTGTCATTGCGCGATCGTATTAGAATCAATTCGTGACGAGCATTGATAACCACATGTTTGTAATCCTCACAAAATCCCAGCAACCTATAGAGCGGTACGCAAAAATTAAAGTTTCCTTCCGGCATGTTGGAGCCAACGTCCCATCCAGCATTTATCAAGATCAATGATTTGTTACGACAAACGTACGCGTTAGCGATGCATAGTTCTTGAGCGTGCTGGCTATTCCAACATTTCTGCTGCGATCAATCTCCACACCACTGAGTTCGTATCGAATTTCGTCAAACATAAATGCTACGCAATTATTTGTAAGAACATTCGCCGCCGACGAGGCCGCCGCCGACGTAGCCGCCGACGTGGCCGCCGCATCATTGTTCTTCTTCTTCTTCAATATTCCTTCGATGTATAGAAAACTTTTGCACGGCAACGTGTACAGATCCTGTTGTTGTATGGGTATTCTTATCTCGTCGTTGTATCCGAACGTTGCGTACGGGTTGTACGTGTGAGTCTCGATCTTGATAATGCGATCATCAAAGATCGGTTCACCCTCGATGTTCAAGATGTCAACCATTTTAAATGTTTCGCACGGCGAATCCCAAAGATTTTAAAAATTCAACGTTCGACGCGTTGAGTTTCTTTTTCTCGCTACAACCGGATGACCGGATATTGCCAAATGTCGATGTCGTTGTTCTCGTGACGATCGCGTTAGCTCTGACGTTCTTTGCGTTTGATTCGTTCAACACGAGTATCTCACGCCCGGGTTATCGCTGTCGCCGTCGCACGTGCAGTCTGACAGTAATCTCCTCTCCTCGAAAATCGAGCAGTCGACCGTTTTGATCGACGACGCGTATCGTTAGATCCGTAATGCTCCGTACGATGATCGGCAGATAAATGATCTGCGCCGGCGTTTCCGATATCTTATATCCTGGTGGCACGTTCGGTGAAAATTCATGTATCGTGTGCACGCGCTTGCTGTTGCTGTACGCGCCCGCGGTCACGTTGCATTCTATGCGAATAATGTTCACGTTCATAATGTTAATCGGCATGTACCATTTTTGCGGCTGCAATATACGATTCGACGAAAATCCCAGCAGCGATCCTATGTTGTTGGGCTTGTTAAAGTTTACTCTAAAGGCACATTTTATCTCGCTCCTCATCGTATTGTAATTTGCGTGCATCACTATCGGATATTCTCCATCCTCGTAATTGTTGTGCGTTTCAACATGTTCACCGTGTTTCGACAAAATTGCGCGTTTCAGAAACTTGTTTATGTCTTGCAGTTCATACAATCCCTCGGGAATTGTAATTTCCACGTCATCTTTGTGAAAGTAAAATTTATTGTTCGAGGCATTCACATTCGCTATCGTATGATAAGTCTCAAAGTCCATTAGGCCGAGCTCGTAGTCGTCATCACTCAAATCTATGGCTGGAGAGTAGTTTACCGCGAGAACGTTGCTCTTGCCGCTCAGCGTGAATGTCAATGACATGATGGAAAAACTGCTTAGCGTACACTGAGTCCTCGCAACGGCTCGTCAGGCTTTAAATTCGCGCGCGTCCACCGTTTGGAGAAACCGCAGACACATCTGGCCGCAGATGCTCTGATCGTAGGTTTGATAGGACGTTCGATTGTATTCTATCACGCAGTTCTCGAAATAACGCACCAGTTCTCTTGGCGGCCGAAGATTACCAAAACTGTCGAAATATACCACGCGATCTCTCCTCTTTGCGTACACCACCCAATGAGTGCCGGGGCTCGTTGCGTTGTCCAGATTCACAATACCGCTCTCGTTTCGACGTGCACCGCTTATCAGTAATGAATCACGCATAAAAACGCCTCTAAAGTATGGTACGCACATACGCCTCGCCAATTGATCCAACTGTACGTTCGTCGTCACACCCGCAGGTATTTTTAACGTCTCTTCGAATTTTTTTTTTTCTTCTCTTTACAACGCCCTGTCCGCGTTTGTATGGAGCAGGATAGAGTCCACGACCCTCCACCGCGCGATTATGACGCTGCAGCTCCTCGAGTTGGCGTCGCGCGGCTTTGCTGTCGTTCACCGCCTTTGCCACACCGGCCGCTCCACCGATCAGAGATCCGAGCGCGCCCAACATTGGCAGAATCGGAAGTATACCGCCGCGTTTCGCTACCGGAAATATTTGTTTTTTCTTCGCCGTTGTCTTCTTTTTCTTCGTTTTCGTATCCATACCGATCTTCGTCTTGGCTTTCATCGCTGCCCAGACAGTAGCGGCGGCTGTTCTCTCACCCAGAGTAGAATCTTTCGCGACGATGCGTTTTCGCGCTTTCTCGGCGAGTATTTTGTCCGCCGCGTGTCTCTCGGTAAGATCGTTGCTCCGAGAATACGCTATGTCATGCTCGCGGCACGCCGCGTCCAGTGGATTTATTCCTCGATCACCTCTCGCCAAACGTTTCTCCAAGTGAGTTCCCGGACTGCAAAACTGATAGCCGGGGAGATGTAATTCGAAGGGAAGCGCGTTTATCGCGCTATTGAGCAAACTGCCACCGCTTTTTACCGATTGGCTAGACGTCGTTGCAACTGACATTCGTGGCAATCCTTGCTCAGCGGCGCCGGACCATCGATATGCGTTCGCTAAGACGGTAAATTATAATGTTGCAGGCAACGACGATACTCTTGAACTTCCGAATCTGCCTTAATATGATCTGGAAGTCTATCCCACACATAATCTATGCAATTATAAAACTGCCGTAACAGAACGATCTTTGGTACATAGTTCAACTGTTCAGCGGTTAAATCGCATATGTCACTGTTATCTGACAAAAGCAAAAACATTTCTGAGCGATTTACGATTCAGCGAGACTATAAATAGGCGCGTTCGATTCCGTTCTCTACACAAAAGTGCAAAGAGAAATGAAATTCGTGCGGCAACCGCTGACGATACGCGTCACAAACTACGACGATAGATTGCGGACAATGGGGGACAGAGCAGAGGTGCGAAAGCACGGCGCGATGCTGCCGACCACTGTACGCGCGATCATCTGCGGCCCCTCGAATTGCGGTAAAACCAACGTTTTGATAAGTTTGTTGGAAAGTCCGCACGGCGTGCGTTTCGAGAACGTGTATGTGTACTCAAAGTCGCTGCAGCAGCCAAAGTATCAATATCTGGAGAAGCTACTGACATCGATCGATGAAATTGGCTATTTTACATTCTCCAATAATAGTGACGTCATCCCGCCGAGCGATGCGCGTCCAAACTCGATTTTTGTTTTCGATGACGTTGCGTGCGACAAACAAGATACGGTGAGAGAATACTTCTCGATGGGCACTCGAACGTCGACTGTTTCTACCTCTGTCAGACGTATGCGAGAATACCTAAACATCTAATACGCGACAACGCGAACCTGCTGATCCTGTTCAAACAGGATGCTACCAATTTGAAACATGTTTACAACGATCACGTAAACACCGACATGTCGTACGGGGATTTCTGCGCGTTTTGTAACGATTGTTGGCAGCGTGAGTACGAATTCGTAGTGATAGACAAGGACAGTCCGTTTACAAATGGGCGATATCGAAAAGGATTTAACATGTTTGCGATACCACAACACAGTTAGTCGTCGATACTCCATCGAGGCAAACGCGAACGATCTGTCGACATGGCGGGGAACAAAGATATTCGTGAACGTGAAAAGATCGCGAGGAAGATTGAGAAGACGAGTGAATCGATTCGCAAGAAACATCGCGCTTTGAAGACTTGTAAGATCGAGGATGATATCGCGGTGAAGACGCACTTCAAGCCTATTATCGAACCGCTGCAAAAGATGGTTGAAAATTCTGGCATGCGCACGATAAAGGAAGAACCGCGTAACGATTACGACGGCGACGTAGAAGACGAAACGTTATTTGCCCAGAAGCATGAGGAGGAGGGTGCGACATTGAGTAAGACAAAGAAAAAACGATCGTTGGTTCACGCATCGACACCGTACAAACCTTATCGATTTGCGCCTCCGCTGAACGTATCACCGATACCGACCGCGACGGTAACAACCGTACAATCGCCCGAATTGCTCGCGAGCGAGAATCTTTTCGAGCGAACGGATGACTCGCTTAATACAACCGTTCAAAAGCAGCTGGAAACGGCAGAAGGTCGAGAAACGTTGCTTGGTAATCTGGGTCCGTTAAGTCGAAGATACATCGAAGACGTTTTAAGCGATGATCGACTAAGCGGTTTAGATAATGTATACGGCGTTCGTCTGAGCAGCGATGGAGCAATGATGCTCGGTGATAAACGCATTAACGTGGACAACGCTGATAACATAATTATCGATGGCGTGCGATTCGCCGGTACGCCTGGTCTTTATGAGTTGATCTTCAAGAAATTGCCTGCTAACAGCGCCTATACAGAGAAAGATAAGCTAAACTACAAGAATATACTGCTGTTGACGAACGCGCATAGACTCAATTATAATGCGCTTAATCGCATGTCGGGTAACAGAGGATACAAGTACAAATATATAATCGCGCCGTTACTATCGATCGAATCCAAGACCAAATCTGGAGAAGGATTGCCTCGTGCTATGACGTTGAACGACAATGCGATTGATTACGTGCACTGGGACGATCCCAACGAGCTGCTAGATCGTCTACGTTTGCTCGACGCTTCGCGCCAAGCCGGTCATAACGCTCACGACAACGAGATGCTGTCGATCATCGAGGAACTTCGCGAAGCTGGTATTATTATAAATTGACCGGAGTATCCTCGAAACAAACCAGTCGATTGACGTCACTCACATCGAAAAATGCCTATCAATAAATTCGGTCTATTTGAACGGAGAAATGACTCGATCAGCGGCTGGAGCGAACTAGTGAGAAGTTACGTGCGTGATACTGCACTGTGCCGTGTCGGTGTAGAATTTGATGCAAAGTCGTGCAAGATTCGTCGTGTAGCGCAACCTGAGGATGACGATGACGCGGCTAACAAACTATATGTGGAACAGTGCGTTAAAATTTTGAGTGACCAACAGCGGGAATTTATCGAGAGGCTGACAGCGTTCGAGAGGGATGTGCATGCGTTACAGGCCGCGATAAGCGAGCTGTGACGCGACGCTACCACCGAGTCAGAAACGGTGGCGAACGGAGAGGATAAGAAAGCAGTTTAAAAGTTAAATCTTCACACGTACTATTACCAGTCGATGATCGCATCGCAGAAACATGAGATCTGAAGATGAAAATATTGTCAGTTCCGAGAGACGACGACTCGTCGAGGAACTACATGCCCCGGCGAGAAGAAATTTTCCACGAAGACGTGTTATAGTTAGAGGATACGACAACCTGTGGCAAGCTGATATCGTCGAGATGCAGCCGTACTCGCGTTTCAACAGAGGCTATCACTACATACTCACTGTCATCGATGTGTTGAGTAAATACGCGTGGGCCGTGCCGCTCAAGAGCAAAAGTGGAAGCGAGACAGCCAAAGCTATCGCCGAGATAATTCGAGAGAGCGAGAGACATCCGAAAAATTTACAGATAGACAATGGAAAGGAGTTTTACAACGCCGATGTGCAACGACTTGTGAAGAAACACGCCATAAATCATTATTCCACATATTCGGTGTTGAAGGCATCAGTTGTCGAGCGATTCAATCCCACGCTCAAGAACGATATGTGGAAGATGTTTACACTTAACGGAAACTACAAATGGATCAACGCGTTGCCGCGTCTCGTCTCAGAATACAATTCGCGAAAACATCGAACGATCGGCATGCGACCCGCCGATGTTACGCCCGCGATCGCCGAAAGACTCTTAGCTACGGTATACAGCGTGATAAAGATTGCGGGTCCGGCAAAGTTCAAAGTAGGCGATTCAGTGCGCGTGAGCAATACAAGACCGTCTTCGAGAAGGGTTACACGCCAAATTGGACCACCGAGGTGTTTAAAATCATTAAAGTACAGCGTACTAATCCCGTGACGTATCTACTCGAGGACTATCGTGGAAAATCTATCGCAGGAGCGTTCTACGAATATGAATTGCATCGCGCGACCGATCTCGACGTTTATCTCGTGGAGAAGGTACTGCGCAGAAGAGGTGACAAGGTTTACGTGAAATGGCTGGGATTTGATGAGTTGCACAATTCATGGATACACAAGGACAATGTGGTTTAATTTGCATACAAAAAAGTTTATTCATTTCAAACATGTATAAAAAAGATGAATACACACACATTATAAAAAACGTAATATAAAAAAAAGATGAGTACATTATGAGATACACACAACACACATAATATAAAAAAAGATGAATACACACACATTATAAAAAGAATACATATAATATAAAAAAGATGAATACACACACACAGTATAAAAATGTAAAATATATGAGATACGATATGAAATATATGAGATACGCAAGGACAAAGAATCTTTTATTAATATACCTTTTCCAGTAATACATAGTATAATATTACATTTACAGAGGTATTCGATAATGTCCCCATGGCAGAGTTTCGGTAGAATCAGGCTTAATGTATCGCTTGTCGTCGTACGGACTCAGAGGGATTTTCTTTTCGGACACTGTATACACTTCATGCAGCTTGGATCTTATGCAAGTCTGTTATCGCGTCATTTCAATTTCCTTTTTCAAACATTACGTGTAATCGTCGAACGTTATCGTTCGTGCTACAATGTTACTTTTGACGCCTTTTGCTTTTTTAGTGTCCCTCTTACCATCTACTCTTAATGCATACATCTTCGCTCTGAGCCCGACGAATTCCGTCATTATAGCGCCGTTATTCTCATCCTTCATTAATCCCGGCACTTTCTTGTTCGCGAGCGGAATACCGTACGTGTTATCGATCGGATAATCGCTCGTGTCAAATCTATGAATGTCGCGTTTCATCGTCTCATACACGTCATCGCACTTGATGTGATATATGAGACTGTCTGTGTCGGTGTACGTGATCTTACATCTATCGCGATATAAAGGTAGCATGTACTCGTGATGAAATTCGTACAAACAGACTTTAGATATGTCGAGGATGCACATACCTACGTATATCGGTTTGTCGAATTTCACCTCGAGTTTACGCATCTCGATAGCAATGAGATTTTCTGAAAAAATGCTTCGACTGTGGAAATTCGGTTTCGCGATTATTGTCTCCGCGCCGTGTCGTCCATCCCATTTAGTTAACAATTTCATGTCGACGTGATTACGAACGTTTTCCATGGTTTTACCAAATACGGCGTTGTTCATTAATTTATACAAGTTTTTTTCGAAATCATTTTTGGCGAGTGTTCTAAATTTCGTATTGAGTTCTACGTAATTACGGAGCCATGTGGATTGTGCGAATTGTAGCACGCGATGAATTTTTGTAGCGCGAAGACCGTGACGCGTGCATTGCTGCAGGTTACGGTAGTGGATGACATAACGCTTCTTGTCGTTTAACGTTGCAAGTAGCTTATCTTGCCGCTTGCCGGGCGGCTTATCGCGCGTTGGACAGAACGGTAGGTCAGTATGCGCGTTATGAAGATGTTGCGGGTACTCGAGATCGACCTCGAGAATGTAACCCGTGGGCGAATCCGAAGCGATCGCGCTGTAATCAAAGTCCGCGGCATCGTCGACCCATCGAAATTCGGCGTACGGCAACGGCTGACACATTGCCCACCCATACAAGTTATTTACATCAAAGTACATTAAATACGAAGAAGGTTTCGATGGGTCGTACGGCTGCATGTACTTGTTGTTGGCTTGCGCATATCTGCCGGAGCATTGACTCAGACCGCCGCGTATACCGCGCTCGACAAACATGACCATATCAATGTCTGTGAGCAGTTCGAATTTGACGCGTGTATGTTTCAACATCGCGTCCCATGTAAAACCTGGTAAGGTGTAGTAGTACGCGGGATCGAGACCATAACTCGTGACGCAACTATCACGAAAATTTTCAAATATATCAGCCAACAACAAGACATCCGTTTTTAGGTATAAATCGCTGTACTCGCCCAGGGTTCGAATGGAGAACCGCCGCCAGACGTTCGCGGCGTGTGCGTAATCGCTCTCGGATACGGTGTCACCGGTTAAGGAGCTGTAGAATGATTCGCGCGGTGGTAGACACGACTCCTCCAGCTTTTCGACGCAATCCACGTATTCATATGGAAAAACGCCTTTTCGCGTCAACAAATCGAAATCTTCGTTTGATAGATTTGCGAAATTTGAACGTAAAATTTTTAATTTATCCCGGCTGAGAAATGATGCCAATTTTTCGAGACTTGTGGTGAGAAATTTATATGAATCGATAAACCTTAATTTTATATGATTTCGCGATTCTGACCTGTCGGCTGTGTCTTCAACATGTTTTGTGAAAGATATGTATTTTTCTTTCGTTATAGGAAGCAATTCTACGTTTCCTTCGTACGCTGTGGCAATTTCCTTTATGATAAAATGTGAATCGTAGCCTGATAAATTATGGAAGACTATAGGGATGGTATACGAATCTTTATAATTCAGATTACAGCGTGAATGCGCGGGACCTCTGTATCGTCCGGTCAGGTGGCAATAATCGCGCACTCTTTCGTCATCCGGCCCGAATCCGGTTTCTCGCATATATGACAATGTGTAGCATTACGATATGCTCCCCACTGTTCCTTTGATAAAGTTTCCATGGGGACATTCGCGGATAGAATACCTTTTACGTGATATGCCAAACATTTTAATTCCTCTGCGAACCATGCAATGCAATTCTTATCGCGATAACACCGGTACGCGGATAACGATTCGTCGAACAAGCAACGCACGTAATATGCAATGCTAAATGCCTGATGGTGGTGTTGGTGCGCTGCTGAATCCGTCTTCTCTAGTGTGCATTCCAAGTCGGCGTATACGACAAAGAGCACACGTTCCTTCCTTCCATAATTTTTGAAGGTCAGCCACTTGTCATCCTCGCTCGGTAGTCGGATCGCGCAGTCATTTATCCGTTGACAATCGACACCGTGGGCCTCCAATTTTTCGCTGGAACTGAAGTAGTGCAAGCATCTGAAAAAAAAATTTTTTATATTAATCATTCGCAAGCATAAATTGTTGCACAATTAAAAATTTTATACATACCGATCGCAAAAGTATTTTTTGTTCTTTTTCTTGCTCAATTGCGAGCTCACGAGGCGGGATAAATTTTTTATCCACGTGAAATGTCCCACGTCGGCGTCATCCTGCACGTACAGTAGATTTACGTGTCTCTCTCTCTTCCGATCGATGAGGCGAATCGGCAGGATTACCATTTCTTCTATCCCGTACACATTGATTGAAATATCATTGCATTGTTCAAACTTTTTTATTTGATTCAATGTCATTGGAAAATCAATGTCTTTCAGATTCAACACGGTTGTGTAATGCGGGTACGACGATTCTCGGTCCGCATTTCTTTCGGTTGGGTACAGTGCGGCTACCACTGACCATGCGAAACACGCATTGTCTTTAGACCGCACATTGATTACCGCTCTCTTGAGTTGTATCTCTTGAGGCAATTGGATGTGGCACCCCGCGTGCAATGGGTTATATTTATTTACATTAATTGTAAGATTAAGAATTCGCAACAACGCCCAGCCACTGTCGCGTTCCTGGAATTCCTCGAGCGACGTCAGAGTAGGTTCGATGACGCGCTGTTCATACCACTCGCGCAAATCTGATGTATTAAAAAGTTCGCAGTTACGCGTATTGATACTTTTATTCGCGCGTTTATCGCCGGTCACAAATTCCCCATTGAAAATGGTGTTTACTTTAACGCTGTTGCGCGCTCTTAAATGTCTTGCACTCGCTCGAGCACTATTCCACCAGCGTCTTCCAAGAATTGACGCGGCTCGATATAGCGTTAATCACCGCACCAGTCAGAAGACGATTTTCAAACGCGGTATCGATTTCTCGCCAAATGAGTCTCTCCACGCTACCGCTCGCATAATCGCCACCGAAATGTATAAAGCGTCTCTCTAATCGAGTCTTTACACTCACGAGTCGCGCGATGCTTGCCACCACAGATTGTTTATGTCCGATCGAGAGCCGTGAACGTTGACACGACTTTGTTCTTCGAGCCGTTCCACGCACTCGTCGCATCGCTGAGCCCACGCGAAATAATCACTCAAGGTAGCGACTCCATTGAATTGCTCCAGCAGGTCGCGTTCGAGCTGCATGAATTGTTCCATTTTTTTATATTATATCACATTCCTCGGTAGAACACTTGCATGTAACTCGGCCACACGATACGCAAAAACGTTCTTTGTCCTGAACGTTATAATGATCCATCTTAAAACTGCGCTGATAGAAACAGACACCTTGATAATTTTCCCGCATTTTCCACTCATCTTCTGAACTGCCAAACTTCGCCTCTACATCGTTTCTCCAACAGCTGAAATTCGAATAACGCAAACTGTCTATTGCTAATAGTTCGACGCACCTGTCGATACCTGCAGGAATCTCGATGTATAAAACTGTGCAATATCTAATCTCATTAACGAGTTTTTCTAAGGAATAATAGTCTGTCTTATCAATGTCAAACGGACCATAAACTTCATTTTTCATCTGTCTGAACACTCGCCGCTTCGGTGTGTATGGCAAGTCAAAGGGAGCTCATTTTCGATTACAACTCCTTGTTTTATGAAGCGCCCACTGGTTCCGCGTATGCCGAGTTCTCACATAAAAATTGCACCGGCGAGATCTGTTTCACACGCGTTTCACTCTGTAGATCTCTTCCTTCGAGAACATCGTTAATCTCTTTCAAATTGTCTATAAATTCTTCTTCATCAATGCCAGCAAAGCGAATATCGAGGCCCTCCATAATTTCCTCACTTATGAATGTTTTTATTGTGAACACAATGGGCACGTGTTGCACTGGAATATCATAAACACTGGATTTCTGCAACCGGAGCAATACTTGCCATCTATGGCATCATATGGCAAGGTGACGTGTTTGCGAGTAACAGACATTAATTCATCATTATCCTCATCATCTTGATTAATACTAGTGGGCATACACTCTGAACACGCCACATAACTGTTGCCTATAATGTAGTAGTAGTATATAGCGCACTGTTCGTTCTGCGCGAATATTTAAGATGCGAGCACTATTTTATTAACAAGGCTCTCACGCGGATCTTCGTCATCCGGATCCTCAATGTTCCAGATCTTCAATATTCCATTCCGGATCTTCAATGTTTTCCCGCGGATTCTCAATATTTTCACGCGGATCCTCTTAATTTTCACTGTCACTGATATAATCACTGCCGCTAAACACTTCGTCCTCTAATTCAAGTTCCATTAATTCATCGTCGTTAAAATTATTCACATTAGCCATTACTCAAAGCACAGACACTCATCGCAACTTCCAAAAACTTACTGTGATCCTACACCCTTCTAGACCGATTTTATATTTTCTCTCTTTTCCAACTTAAATATTTTCAAAATCATTAGTCCTTGAATCTGTTTATTACACTAGCAGCCTGTGAACGGCGCTGGAAAAAAAGGATATCTTTAGAAATACAAAAACGCATTCAAAAATTCCTATCGCATGTGCACTCTCGAAAAAAAAAAAGAATATTCTTTCATAACATTATACATTTTAGCAGCCTGAAATCGGCGCTGGAAAAAGGGTATCTTTAGAAATACAGAAACGCATTCAAAAATTCCTATTACATATGCACTCTCGAAAAAAAAAAGAATATTATTTTATAACATAATAAATTTTAGCAGCCTGAGATCGGCGCTCGGAAAATTTTGAAAAAAATAGTTTTATCCTTGTAATGTATTGTCCATATTATTAAAATGCAATACAAGGATAGGTATCTCAAACTTGGGTCTACCAAAAAAAATTTTATGACGGTCATAAAAGCGCTTTCACTCCTGTGACGCCATCCCCACTCCTGTGACGTCATACCCCCGCGCGCTCCGAGAACCCCCGCGCCCCGCACCCCGCTCGTTGCTCCTGAGTTAGAACCCGCCTATCTATACTACTAGTCTGTAATGTCGGTATCCAGCATTCCCTTAAAAGGATTGAAACTGGCCAATCCTAATTATCATTGTTCGGGCTCAATCGATTTAATACTAGGAGCGGATGTTTACGGAAATATAATCGAGGAAGAAGTAGTCAAAGGACCGACTGACTCTCCTATTGCCCAATTTACTCAACTCGGTTAGATCATTTCCGGACCTGTGAATGTCAAGGCATCTCCATCGATCGTTCAAGCCTTTCATGTCTCTCGTGACGAGGATCTTTACAACCTATTACGAAGATTCTGGACTTTGAAAGAATTATCTCCGGAAAAGAAAACCTCACTCTCGGTGGAGGAACAGGAGTGTAAGAAAACCTTCGTGGATACACACACTCGAGACGAACAAGGGCGATATATAGTGGAACTTCCATTGAAGAGGGAAGTGACAATTTTAGGAGACTCCTATACTCAAGTCTCCAAAGTAATCACTCGACTGTTTAATCAATTTAACCGGAATCCAGATTACGCTCAAGCCTACACGGACTTCATCACGGAATATGAGAGACTAAAACACATGCGGTTAGTTCCAACAAATCAATCATCCGATTCGCATACTTACTATCTTCCCCATCATGGAGTTTGGAGGCATCAAAGCTTACTACTAAATTGAGAGTGGTCTTCAACGGCTCCAGTCCTACGACAACGAGATACTCTCTAAACGATATCCTACACACTGGAACTAAATTACAAAATGACTTATTTAACGTTTTAATCTGGTTTCGCCTATTCCGTTATGTATTTTCTACCGACGTTGAAAAGATGTTTCGACAAATCAAAGTTTATCCTAAACACTGGCCTCTTCAAAGAATCTTATGGAAACAACCAGATGAAAGTATCGCAACTTACGAATTAACCACCGTAACTTACGGTCTTGTCTGTTCTCCTTATTTACCATTACGAGTTTTTCTTCAGTTGGTGGAAGACGAGGGAGCTAAGTATCCATTAGCCGTTCCTGTTCTTACGAAAGGAAGATATGTTGATGATATCTTCGACGGCAGACACCATCGAACAAACAAAGGACATTGTCAATCAACTAACAAAGCTCTGCATGGATGGCGGGCGGCTTTAATCTCCAGAAATGGACAACCAACCATATTCAATCCTCGATTTCATTCCTACGGAAAAACGAATAAATACTCAATCAACTAATAACGAAGACGAAGTTGTCATTCACACTCTTGGCTTGTCTTGGCAACCCAACGTTGACGCATTTAAATTCACAGTAGAGCTTCCCGTTCCCACTGCCATTACGAAAAGAGTAATTCTATCCAATATCGCTCGGATATTCGATCCGCTCGGTTTCCTTTCTCCGATTACTATCACAGCCAAAATCATAATGCAAGAACTTTGGACTCTTAAACTAAGTTGGGATGATCCGTTACCAGAAGCTATCAAAAGGCGGTGGTTGGAGTTTACAGGTAGTTTGAGTGATATACGCCACCTTACATTTCCACGATGGATACGGTACACAACAGGACTTCAAACCGAAATTCACGGATTTTGCGACGCATCCAACAAAGCATTCGCGGCCGTTGTATACTTACGAGTGCTCAACAACCAAGGAGAAGTCCACACTACGTTTTTAGCTTCTAAAACTAAAGTAGCTCCATTGAAGAAGCTTACAATACCTTGACTCGAATTAACTGGAGCTTCCCTTTTGACTAAATTAGTATCACACCTCTTGACTATTCTTGATTTGAATTCTGCCTCGATCTTTTGTGGACCGATTCTTCCATTACACTTACGTGGATAACCAATCACCCCTCATGTTGGAAAGAATTTGTTCATAATAGAGTTTGTTGTATACAAGAAGCTCTTCCTCATGCGAACTGGAAATTTATATCAGGAAATCAAAACCCGGCGGATTTTCTATAGATTGCATTTTATATGCTTGAGCAAGGCATCTCAAATAAAATTGCCGCACTTTATTTGGTAAGTGTCGTAAACACTGCCAGTTACTTATGATTTTTATAACGTGGCTAACGTCTAATCTCAAATATGAACTTGGTAGAGCTGCTTCATTATTTTTCATAATAACGTCATAACAACGTTCTAAATAATGCTTCAGATCAGCACAATTAGCAAAAGCGTTGTGGCGCTTGGCGGTCGAGCGCCGAATATCGCATAGTATTTGTTAAAACGGAGCTCCTCTCTGCTCAACACTGCAAGAGAATCGCTCTTCGTGGACGTGCATTTGACGCAGCATCGGTCTTTTATAGAAAAATAGAAACGCTATAATATATCACAATATTTGGAAACGTTATTTCGGCGCTATTTCAGTATAATTTTATCTCTTGTCTTAAAACTGTGGCAAAATGTATAATCGAAGTAAATTACTTCAAATATTGAAAATGCCCGAATATAAATGTTTCGACCAAAACGGAAAGTGTTTTCCACCATCAAATCCTGTAAGTAGTATGTAAAAGCATATGTCCTGGACCATATTTTTATTTGCCCAAAAAATTACCCCCCAAAATATAAAAATTACACCAAAATTACCCCCCCCCAATATAAAAATTACACCAAATTACCCCCCAAAAATATAAAAATTACACCAAATTACAAAAAATATAAAAATTACTCCAAAATTGTACAATAAATAAAGCAAAAAAAGGAGAATCTTTCCCCTCTTTTTAGTAGAAAAAAATACAATTTCAATTAATGTCGAAACATAAAAATCTCCTAAAAACATAAAAATTCACACAAAATGATGCTAAAACAGGTAAAAAACCAAGAAAGTAAAAAACACAAATTGGATAGACAGGTCATACAATGATCACCCATGATTTTATATCTCAGTCTCCACACATTGAATTTCATTATTAAAAAAAAAAAAAATACTTATTTTTTTTGTTTTATCAATTCCCAAAAATCCATACGATTCTGACCATGCCTTTTTACACAACTTACAAAACTCTTCATGTATTTTTTTGAGATTATCTCCAGACTTTTTAAAAATAAACCATATATTTGAATCTTTTCTTATTATGGGATCTATTTTAGTGTATTTATGATATAATCCAAGAATACTAATATTTTTATGTCTTCCTTCACAATAATATCTTATTATTTTACTTCGATCTTCTAACATACCATCATCAAAAATTACTAAACTATTTGGTGTACATTTCTCTATTGGAAAAATATTTTCCCAATTATTCTCAAATAAATAATCAATATCATATTTATCTTTTTTCAACTCTTCCTCTAATCCTTTATAAGTAAATTGATTTATAGTTGGACTATAAATATATAATGTTCTATAAGGTATCCATTTGTTTAAAAAGTTAGTAGTTAAAAATGTTTTTCCACAACCCGATTCACCTAGAATTATATCACGTACTACATCTGGAAAGAATCCACCACCTCTTTTATATTTTTCTATAAAATTAAAATGTTTAATTTTTAGATGCACCCTTTGGGCACCCTTTTGACGCGTCCTTCGGACCAAGTCTTTCAGACGCTGTTTGGTCATTTAATAATAATAATAAATGGAAGAATATTAAAAAAAACGATTATATGTTTATCGAAAAAGTTATAAGTATTGTTTGAAATGTAAAATTGGCTTATCACTTTGTAAAACAATATTTGCGGCATCAAGTTTATCAGGTATTGCTGTTACACCATTATTTGCAATAAGTGCCATATCTGTTATAATTGAAATATTAGATAATGAATTTAAAACATCGATAAAATTAATAGATAGAATTGAAAAATATAAAGTGTCGTTTAATTTTTATTGTGAGTTATTACATTTATTAGAGGATAAACAAATATCTAAAAAAGAAATTCACTTACATAGAAAAGATTTTATTAAAAATTTGAAATATTTTCCACGTGAAAAGTATTTAAAACAAATAAAGCTAAATGGTTATTTCTTTATAAATAAAACCTGAAAAATGTCCAGAGTCTGAAAAAGTTAGTAAAATTGATATTATTAATGAATTACACAAATCAGCAAGAAGAAATTATCCAAGAAGACCTACTGTTACATTAGGAATTGATGATCTTTGGCAGGCTGATCTGATTGAAATGGATTCAGGTAACTTAAAAGGAATATCAAAAATTAATAAGGGATATAAATATTTATTATCAGTTATTGATACTTTTTCTAAATTTGCTTGGGCAATTCTTGTTAAAAATAAAACTGGAGAAAATGTATCCAAAGCAATGAGTGTTTGTTTCAAAAACCTCTCTCATCATAAACTACCAAAAAATCTACAAACTGATAATGGAAAAGAATTTTATAATAAAGATTTTAAAAAACTCATGAAAGAAAATAAAATTAATAATTATTTCACATATAGTGATAAAAAAGCTGCAATTGTCGAAAGATTTAATAAATCACTAAAAAAATTAATGTGGAAACAATTCAGTGTACAAGGTAATTTTAAGTGGGTTGATATATTATCAAACTTAATTCAAATTTATAACAATAGAAAACATAGAACTATAGGAATGACACCAAGTGAGGCGTCTATTATTATAAATAGACTAAGTCCAAAGGACGCGTCCAAAGGCTTAACCCAAAAGGCGCGTCTGAAGGACTTAGCACGTCTGAAACGGTTAGTAATTCAAAAAATCTCCCAACACGAAATTTAAAATTGGTGATCACATAAGAATTAATAAATTAAAAAATATGTTTGAAAAAGAATATACACCTAATTGGTCATCAGAAATATTTGTAATAGATAAAATTTTTAAAAATATCCTTCATATTATCATATTAAAGATATGAAAGGTGAAGAGATTAAAGGAACATTTTATGAACAAGAATTACAAAAAACTAAAATTCCATCTAACATCTATTTAGTAGAAAAAATATTAAAAAGAAAAGGAAATAAAGTTTATGTTAAATGCTAGGCTTCGATAATACACATAATCAATGGATAAATAAGAAGGATCTAATCATCTAATTAATAAAAAAAAAATATTAAATTTGAGATTTCAGTTCAATAATTATTTATCCTTTGCACACAATTAATTATTTTATTAAGTTAATAAAATTTTTCTTAATAAAATGGAGAGAGAATGTACTTCATGTCAAATCACTAAATCTCATTCTGACTTTGTTAAAGCAACAAATTTAAAACATAGAATTAGTTACACATGTTATGAATGTAAAAAACTTCAAAATAAAAAAATTATTTGTAATGTATGTTATAAAGAAGTTCCAAAACGATACATGACTAAACATTTGAATCTACAATGGCATATAAAATTAGATAAATTTATTAATAAAATATTACAAGAAAATGATAAACTGCATTCACAACTTTGAACTAAAAAATAATGATGAAAAAAAAATAACGATAAAAATTATATTGATATATTTTTTCTCTAATAAATGAAGTCTTCAATTGAACAACACTTAAGTCAAATAAAATTATCTGATTTACAAAAATATGCAAAAGATAATGCTTTGGATGGATATAGTAAATATAGAAACAAGTCAAATTTTATAAACTTTATATTAACAAAAAATATTAACAAAATTTTTCCTTTTAATGATGATGTTTTTTTATCAACCAAGAAAAAGAAAAGATAAAATTATAAATAAAAAAGACTTTAAGGAATTACCAAGGCTTGAAGAAGAAGAAGAAGTAAAAGTTGTGAGAGCCAATGGTGCTTGGAACGACATGATTGTTGATTATACGTTTTATTCTGATAAAAATAATTTTTATTTAAGGGTATTTCTTAGCAAAACCAAACCATACGTAGAAGATAAAATACGAACCGGATTTTGAAAACACAAAGCTGTAACTGTAAACTTGGTAGCATTGGTACAATATGAAAAATTGGATTTATGTTGTAATGTAATTGGTTTAATGAAACATCATATTAATAGTAATAATGAACATATTTTATCAGAAGATTTAATTTCAGATACAATAGAATCTATGCATCAAAACATTTTAAATAAATTTGCTAACTTAAATTCAAAAAATATCAAGTATGTGTTTAGTAGAGTTATTCAACTTGATTTATAGTCTGATAAATATACTCCTCTTTGAGGTGAAACTTATGTTAAATTACCTAAATATATTATAGCAAAAAAATGCTGTATTAATGTAAATAATTCTAAATCTAATAAGTGTGAGAAACAAGAAAATCTCAGATGCTTTGAGTATGCGTTAGAAACTATACTTAATCCTGCTAATGATCACATTGATAGACCTTCCAATTATGATATATCGAGGTATAAAGATTTAAATATGAAGTACCCAGTACAAATTATAAAAGAAAATATGGAAAAATATGAAAATTTATTAAATATAGCTATAAATATTTATAGAGTAGATGAGGATAATGGTAAGTTTACTATTAGTCAAGTTAGAAAAAGTAAAAGTAAAAATTATCAAAATAGAAAAAATGTTAATCTTTTAATGTACAAAGAACATATAGTTGGAATAAAAAATATGAGCGCTTTGTTAAAAAGACAAATAACAAAACAATGTAGAAAACGCTACATATGTGAAAAATGCAATGATTCGTTTGAGAAAGGAGAAAAGTTTAAAGATCATGTTGATATATGTATAAATGAAAAACAACATATAAAAATGCCTTTTTGGAGGAATTTGGTTCGATGTTATAATTCCACAGATGCAGAGCAATATCATCCATATACAGTTAGTTCCGATTTCGAAGCAATATTACACAAATCAGTTACGAAGAATGTCATTCATGAGCATCATCCAAATAGTTTTTGTTTTGATATGCCCGAAGGACTAGAATTAATAAATAATGAAAATATGAATGAGTTAATGATTAAATTTAATAATTGTATTATTGAATGTGCAAAAAAATATTATAAACTGAGAAAAGGAAACAAATTAATAGCAATGACAAAAGAGGATATTGACAATTTCAGAAAAACTAGAAAATGTCATATTTGTAATACTGAATTTATTATTGATGAGAATAAAGTGAGAGATCATGATCATTATACAGGACATTACAGGAGCAGCCCATATCAGGTGCAACTTAGGATTACGATTACCAAATTTCATACCAATATTATTCCTAAGATGGATTTTGAAATTAGGAAGTGAAGTAAGAAAAAATAAGAACGCTATAAATATAATTCCAAATACAAAAGAAAATTATATTGCAAAGTCTGTTAAAGTAGTTGTTGATCAAAATAAACAACAGTATGTTGAATCCAAGTGTAATGAATGCGGAGAGAGCTATAAGGATGAAATTCTTGACAAATGTAAAAGATGTAATTCGAAAACAAGCGTTAAAAAAAAAGTAAATATGACATACTTATGACATACTTATGGAGGTGAGATTCATTGATATATTTAGATTTATGAGTAAAAGTCTAGACTCATTAGTTAAAGACCTACTCGATGTAAACTGTTGGTTGGTTAATTAAATAACACACACTTTCGTTGACAAAAGTAATGACGTATATATTATTCAGAAAGTAACATTCGGTAATGAACCGAGGAGAGAGGAACCATGGTACACGTACATATGTGATAGGAAGATAGAAGCGCCATACCCGTGAGCATTCCGGAAAATGAAATGATACCAACTTTAGTGAATTTAGTACAAAAGAAACTAAAAGAATGTATGGTACAAACGGACTCTATATCCAACACTCCCACTAGTTCGTGTACCATCTAAGCGATACTAAGCTCATTTCGAAGTTGTACAAATGCTTCCTTTGGTAGCCCCTTTGTAAAGATGTCTGCCAATTGCTCCTTGCTTGGCACATACTCGATACAGATGTTCTTCTTCTCGACGTGATCTCGTATCAAATGGTATCTGACATCAATATGTTTTGTTGGACGATGCAGTTCCGGATTGCGTATCAATTTAATTGCAGCTTGATTGTCGATTCGTAGCATCGTCGCATTCTTCTGTTCAGCACCGACACTCTTCAGTAACTCTCGGAGCCACAGTATCTCTTTTGTAGCATCTGCACCCGCAATATATTCAGCTTCTGCTGTTGATTGTGCTACAACACTTTGACGTCGACTTGCCCATCCAATTGGTCCTCCAGCTAGAATTGTTGTCAGGCCTGTTATTGATTTTCTTGTCTCTTCATCATTGGCATAATCAGCATCACAATAGCCTATAATCTGATTGTTTCCATTACACTTGTAAGTAATGCCATGACTGCTGGTTCCTTTAAGATAACGCAGTATTCTTTTTACTGCCTTCTAATGTTCCATTGTCGGATTGTTTGAGAACTTGCTAACATTGACTACCGCAAACATGATATCCGGTCTCGTTACACAGGCTGCAAATATCAATGATCCAACCGCTTGTTGATAAAGAACTTCTTCCATTGATGCATCTACTTCATCCTTCGATAGATACTTTAGACGTTTGTTCGCTTCTGCTGGGGTTGATACAGGTTTTGCATCCATCATGCCGAACCTCTTTAGCATTCTCTTTATATATTGCTTCTGACTGATTGTAATTGTTCCTGTACTAGAATCCCTCTTGATCTCCAGACCCAGGAAATAAGCAGCACTGCCAACTGTAATTTCGAACTCAGTTTGTAAAGCTTTTAAGATTTTGTTAATTGTTACCTGACTTTTCGCAAGCACCAAGCCATCATCGACATATAATGCAAGTAATACTGTCTCTCCCTCAATGGATCCACAATACACACAACTGTCTGCGCTGCTAGCTTTGAATTTAAATCTTGTTAGAAACTCATGAAATCGCTTATTCCACTGACGAGGTGACTGCTTCAGACCATACAAGGACTTCTCAAGTTTGACCACCGTATCTTTTTCAGCCGCTCCTTCCGGTAATTTCATGAAAACCTCCTCTTCAAGTTTTCCATGTAGGAATGCAGTTTTTATATCAAATTGCCCGATTTCAAAATTTTTAAGTGCTGCTATGGCTAATAGTGTACGTACACTTTCATAACGTACAACAGGTGCAAACGTCTCTGTATAATCTATGCCTTCTCTTTGACTGTAGCCTCTTGCCACTAGCCTGGCTTTAAATCGTTCGATGTTTCCGATTTCATCACGTTTTATCTTGAATACCCATTTTGAAGTAATAGCTTTTCTATCCTTAGGCAAATTTGTGATAATCCATGTTTTATTTTTCTTGAGCGCTTGCATTTCAGCGTCAATAGCTTCTTTCCATTCTTTTGCGTTGCTGCTAGACATGGCCTCAGCATACGTTGACGGTTCTTCAAACTCGATAAGATTTGCTTCAAATCTTCTTGGTGGATGAAGGCATTTTCGATCCCGCAACATATATCGATTATCACTCAGAGTTACTTCTAAATTTTCATCTTCGTTTTCTTCGGCTTCATCTTGCTCGACTGTAGCATTTATTACACTTTCTTCTTCGATGCTTTCTTCGGCTGTAGTGTCCGTTAAATCTTCTTCAGCAAATTGAAGTTTCCAGCCATCTTCCGCTGCGATTTTGCATTTAATTTCTTCATGAAACTTGACATTGGCAGACACAGTTACCTTCTTCGGATTGTTTGGCTCCATTAGTCGATAATTTGACGACTCGCCCTCGTAACCAATTAAAATCATCTTCCGAGCTCTTGGTGCCCATTTTGTTCGTTTAATTTTTGGCACATGTACATAAGCAACAGATCCGAACGTACGAATATGCGACATTGATACCTTCTTTCCAGACCACTTCTCATATGGTGTTGAATCTGGACATTGCTTAGTAGGTGTACGATTCAGCAAATAAACAGCAGTTTGTACCGCCTCTGCCCACAGTCGCTCATCAAGACTCTTCGCTATAAGCATTGCTCGTGCACTATCGTTGATTGTTTGATTGTCCCTCTCTGCTCGCCCGTTCTGCTCCGGCGTATAGGGAGCTGTCGGTTCATGTTCAAAACCTTTTGATTCCAGATAAGACAGAAACTCGCTATTAGTGTATTCCAGGCCGTTGTCACTGCGAAGTATCTTCACGTGTCGCTCCCACTTATTCTCAACAATGGTTACATACTTCTTGAAGATTTCAAGTGCCTCATTCTTGTGACGCATGAAAAACACCATCCGGAAACCTGTGGCTTCGTCCTTGAATAATATAAACCATCGCTTGCCAGTATATGACGCTGTTGGAAATGGACCGCTAACATCTGTATGAATCAACTCACCGGGCTGATATTCTGCTTTATTCCTGTTAGTTTTGAATGTACGACGATGTGATTTTGCCAGTTCACATGCCTCACATTGTAGTCTGGTCTTCTCTGACACATTAAGTCCTTTTAACATGTCGCGTTTTAACATTTCCTTGATAGCATGAACTCCAACGTGACCTAGCCGTTCGTGCCACGTTTGAACATCCGCAACAACATTTGTTTCAATTGTTTACTGTATACTCTCATTTTCATAATGAACAAGTTGTTATCAGCCTTTTCTGTTTCAGCCACCATCTTGTCGTTTTTCTGAAAGCTCATCGAATTCTTCCTGATCTTGCAGGTCACGCCCAATTCTCCTGCAGCACCAATGCTGAATAAATTCTTCTTGAATCCAGGAATGAAGAACACTTTCTTCAGAGTCACTGACTGCCATTTGTCTCCCACTAGACATGCGACTTCGATTTCACCACGACCATGAAACCTGTTCCATCCTGACCAGGATACCTGTTCGCCGTTTGCTAATAAAAACTTTGTCATTATAGGTTCAAATATCGAGAACCATTCTCGTCTTCCTGTAATGTGCGCCGACGCTCCACTATCTGCCAACCATTCATCACCAGTTGCAACTATCGTGTTCGCAGCTAAGGTCATCGCACAGCCACTCTTCTCTGTTGATTTCTGTTTCGTTTTCCTTTTTGGAACTTGGACATTTTGCCGCTATATGACCTAATTCATCACAATTGAAACAGCGTATCGATTTATTCTTCTTGAATGGTTTCGACGACGGTGCCTTCTTCTGTTGTGATTTCTTCTTGTTGGCTTCCTGCTTAACACTGAGCGCTTCCATCTTGACCGCTACTAAATCATCAGCATCTTGAGCAGCTTCTTCATGTTCCAACATGGCACAAAGCTCGCTTAATTTTTGGTCAGTCTCACTTTTATTACGCCAAATCGTTGCGACACTGCGATATTTTGCTGGAAGTCCCTGCAGCAATTTCGCCATGACTGAGATGTCAGATAGTTCATCGCCTAGATCCTTGCATCGACGTGCCAAATTTTTAACATTAGCAATATGTTTTGACATTTCTATTCCAGTCTCATATCTATAATCATGAAACGCCTGTGACGCCGCTAACTTACTTGTTGGATCTTTCTTCTCATGAACCCGCTGCAACGTCTTCCACATCTCATAGGCGCTCTCACATGTCATAATATGATCTATTTCGGATTCTTCGATGGAATTGCTGATTATCAATTCGGCAACCACATTCTTTGAGTTGAACGCGGCCTCTCTAACCTCAAACGCTGCTGTCGTTTCCGCCTCGGCCTTAACCGGCTTCTTGTCCTCGACAATAAAATCCCACACATTATGATTTTTTAAATGACGTTCAACATTGAATCGCCATAGCTTGTAATTACCAGTCTTAAGCTTGGCCACCGCCGGGAATTCTATTTTAACTATGCTATTAGCCATTGTTACCTTGTACACAGTTACCGTCAGTTTTGCGCGCTTACGCAAAAAAAAATGGCAGGAATTCTTTCTTCACGTTCCTCGCAAGAAACGAATCCACAACTCTTACGATTGTTAAACTCGTTATTATCATCAACAATGCCCTCGCGCAGCGGACGCGACTCCTGGGCCCATAACCTGTTGGTTGGTTAATTAAATAACACACACTTTCGTTGACAAAAGTAATGACGTATATATTATTCAGAAAGTAACATTCGGTAACGAACCGAGGAGAGAAGAACCATGGTACACGTACATATGTGATAGGAAGATAGAAGCGCCATACCCGTGAGCATTCCGGAAAATGAAATGATACCAACTTTAGTGAATTTAGTACAAAAGAAACTAAAAGAATGTATGGTACAAACGGACTCTATATCCAACATAAACAATTGTTTTTGTTCACAGTGTAAATCTAATCAAGAAATAACAAATGTAGAATTACTTCCTATAAACAAACACGATGTACTTAAAATGATTGCGAGATGTAAAAGATGTAATAAAAGAGTATTTAAAACAGTTAATTATTCTAAATTTAAAACTACTGTAAAAAGATTTAAGAAAGAGGATTTACATTTAGTTTTACAAAAAGGTATTTACCCATATGAATGGATGGATAGTTATGCTAAAATGTACGAATTGTATTTACCTAATATGAAAAAAGAATGGTATTCAACTTTAAACGATGAAAATGTAAGCCCTTCTAAACTTAAATTTGCACAAAAAGTATATAAACATTTTAAATGTAAAGTTTTTAAAGATTATCATAATCTATACTTAAGAGATACTGTTTTATTACATGATGTTTTATTACACGATGTTTTTAACAACTTTAGAGAAAAATGTTATAAAGAATATGGACTTGATCCTGTGTATTTTATATCTGCTCCAAATTTTGCTGATGTTGCATCATTTAAATATACTGACAAACGGACAAGGATACGGACAAAGATTACAATTATTATCGGATAGAAAAATGTATGAAGCTGGAATAAGAGGTGGAATAACAATGATCCCTCATAGGTACGCATTAGCTAATAATTGTTACTTTTACAATAATAAAATTGGAAAAACTGTTAAATTATCTAAAGAAAAAGCTATAGAAAAAGGTATTTATAATAGTAAAAAACATATTAGTTTTATTTTATACTTAGATGCTAATAATTTATATGGATATGCTCTTAGTCAACCTCTTCCTATAGGTGAATTTAAATACGAAAATGTAAATGACTTTAATATCGAAAGAATTGTGAGTTTACCGTTTGATGGTGAAACGGGTTATACATTTCTCGTTGATTTAGACATTCCATTAGAATTGCATGAGAAGATTAAAGATTATCCAATGTTACTTGAACATTACACACCTTTATGATGAATTATCTGAATATCAAAAAGAATTGATATCGAAAGGAATCGGTAAAAAACCAAGTGGTGATAAGCTTATGTGCACCTTAATCCTTTCAGTCACAGTGTGACATATATGTCACACCTACACTCTCTCCATTTTTCGATTGTATTTCGTAGAAATTTATTGATTTTCATAATTCTTTTTTATTTATCCCTTATTTGAATGTTCAATTATAATATTTGTTCAGTGATTTTGTTAATGTCGTTAATAGTTTTTTGGTTATAAGCAAATTAAGACGAAAAAAACCGTTTTTTTACATTAAATTCGTTACTGAAAAAATATCCCTTCTAAACGTACTGTTTTTTGACCTACATTTATATTTTTGAAGTCGCTGATTACAAATCCGCTGTTAGATTTGCGAAATTTTTTATTATAAACAAAATATTGAACAAAATATGAGAGCAAAAAATGAGAATTTCTAGAATTTAGATAAAAATTTGATAATCTGAATGTTATTTTTCTACAAACATATAGTTTTTCACTTTATATTTGTTTTTGAGATTGCTTATTACCGGAGACCAGATCGCGGATTCGTTTTCCCCTCTCTACGTGCGTGTTAGCGGCCGAGCGCCGCAAGAAGCAGTACCGTGTATGTGCGCCGTGCCAGTGTCATTTCTTTCAAATCTAATGATTGGTAGTGGATTCAGAAACTGAAGAAGACTTTTAGATATTGAATTTTATGTAAAGAATATTAATTTTTGTGAAAATTTAGGATTAAATAGCCTTTTAAGCCACCATATTGCGTCTGCCATCTTGGATCTTATTTCCCAAAATTTTATGGCAGATACGAAGCGACCTCAAAAAAGTATAGAATCATGCTTTTTATAATGATTCGACCATTCCCTTAATTGCGTGACTGAAAGGATTAAAACCAAAGATAAATTATTTAATCGCTTACCGAATGTTACAAGAATGTCTTAATCAAGGAATAATCATAAAAAATATAAAAAAAATAATAGCATTCAGACAAAAAGCATGGTTAAAACCTTACATTGATTTAAATACAAAACTTAGACAAGGCGCCAAAAATGATTTTGAAAAGGACTTTTTTAAACTCATGAATAATTCGGTATATAGAAAACAAATGGAAAATATAAGAAATAGATGTGATGTAGATTTATTCTATCTATATAATCAATTTAAAAGATGCAAAGACTATGAAGATAAACAAATAATAGATGATAATACATTACTTGTATGTCGAAAAAAGAAAAGTATTAAATTAAATAAACCCATATATGGTGGCTTTATTGTTTCAGAATTATCAAAGCTATTGATGTACAAGTTTTATTATAATTTCTTAAAGAAAAAATTTGGTGATAAAGTTAAATTATTAGGTACTGATAACCGATTCATTTATTATTTATGTAGAAACAGATGATCTTTATGAGGGGAAATAAAAAATAACATAGAATATTTTGGTACAAGTGATCACAAAATAGACTGGATGCCGCAAATGCATAAAAAAGTAATTGGCTTATTTTAAGATGAATATCTTGGAATATCTTTAAGAGAATGGGTTGGATTAAAATCTAAATTGTATGCTTTCAGATACCATGAAACTGAAACAAAGTTCTGTAAAGACACAAAAAAATTTATAACAGGAAGGAAAGAGAAGAAAGTATGTAAAGGAATTAAAAGATCAATCATAAAGAAAATTAAATTTGATATGTATAAAAATTGCTTGTAAAAATACAACTGAAACTGTATACAATATTGCATCGAAAGGTTTAAAACTTTACACTGTTAAAACAGATAAAATAACATTATCATCATATGATGATAAATTATATTTAATTAATAACATAGAAACACGCTCCTTCGGACGCGTTCTTCGGATTTAGCGTGTGAAAGACTTAGTCGTCTAGCGTGATAACGGTACAGTTAGAGCAAAGTCATTCGGACGCGTCTTTAGAACTTCTATTTTTCTTTATTTTTTTTTTAATAAATGGGTAGAAATTTACGTAATACGTCCAAAGGACTAGACCCGAAGTGTGATATATCAAACGAAGGATTTAGCGTCCGAAGGAGTAAACTGTTAAATACAGAACCGTCAAATACAGAATCGTTAAATACAGAACCGACAAACAGAACTTCTAACATGAAAACTGGGTTTAATTTAGGAAATAGATCATTTAAAAGCACATATGAAATAATGGGCACAACTCCACAAGAACTGTGTGAAATAAAAAAGAAGCGAGATGAATTAAGAAAAACATTTCAAAATGCAAGAAATTTAAATACTAAAAAAAGTTTAAATTTAGAAGAAAAAATAAACCAATAATTTCTAGACTGGATGAATTGATTAATAAATTGGATTACTCGCAATCACCCATGCTTGATCAAGATATTAAATTTGAAGAAATATTAAAAATTCTGAAAGTATATGCAGAGACCGAAAGCCCTTCGGACACTGATGAAGTATTTGAAGTACCCTTGGAATATCTTTCGGACATAGAAAAACTAAGCGTCTGAAGGACTGAGCGTCCGAAGGACTTAGCGTCTGAAAGACTGAGTCTGAAGGGCGCCCAAAGGACGTCTGAAGGGTGCGATTGAGGTGTCAAACACAAATTATTTGAAAGACTAAGCGATCGAAGTGTCTCAAACTCAAACCATCTTTTTCAATGTCACCAACAATTAAAAGAGAGGGGGGTCCTTTATGGAATAAATATAAAAATCATCTTTATGATAATAATTTTGGATTCTCGCGTGACAGAAATAATGATGATATGTTAATGATTGGTAATAAACCTGTAAGTGTAACACAACACGATAATCTTGTTTTTTATGATGATAACGGTTTAAAAATAGTAACTCAACTTACCAATCCTTTACTTCAATTATTAACAGAAAAAAAGTGCCGCCTAATTTTAAAGATATTTTTAGTGAATATGTTATTAAAAAATATAAGAACATAATTCATAAAACTAATGCAATTTATAAAAATAATAATTTTAGCAAAGGAACTGCTTCAAACAAATTTACAAAATGGGAATATATCCTGAGAAATTTATGGGAAGAAATCGGTGGAAAAAGAAAATTAGAAAAGCAAGTAAAAAAGGAAGTGGTTTTATAAATAAACTTTCAAATAAATTAACTGGAAAAATTCCAGAAATGCATTTACTGGGATATAATGCTTGTGGACCTTTTACGAATGTTGAGAAGAGATTAAAAAAAGGATGGAAAGGAATAAATCCTTTAGATGAACCTTGTAAACAACACGATCTTTTTTATTACACAAACCCAAATGCAGATTATAATGAAATAAAAAAGCAGATAAAACTTTACAAGAAGCAGCATGGATGAGAGTATTGTCACCAGATACTAGTCAATCAGAAAGGTTTGGGCGTGGATCATTTCAAATGCCATGAAATTAAAAACAAAATTAGGAATAGGTGCGCCCTTCGGATTAAGTAAAAAAGATTTGTTATCATTATTAAAGATTGGAAATATATAAAAAAAATCCACAATTAGCTAAGAACATTTTAAAATATTACAATGATCAAAGTCATCCATATAAAATAGCTGGATTGATGTCAAACAGGACTAAACGTGGGGGTTTTCCTTGGTTAGCAGCTCTTTCAATAATTTTTGCTGGTTTATATTATCTTCTAAGTTTATTATATATTTTTTTTATATTATTTTTATATTTATTTTATATTATCTTCTAAATTCGGGTACAGAAATATATAAAATAATTGAAGAAAAAAAATTTCAGGATGGAACATTAAAAGAACAGATTAGACATAATAAAGCAGAAAAAAAATTGATGATAAAACGAAAACAATTTTTCTAAAAAAAATGAAATGATGCCGTTTATTCATTATAATTCTGATGACCCACACCCATCACTTTTTAAATATCGTTATTAAAACCAGTTAAATGGAAATAAATCTATCCTCTTATCAAAAACAAATTGAAAAAAGCTTGGTTTTATGATACAGGTGAAAAAATTAAATTGAATTCAAAACATGTTAAAAAAACAAACACTGATTATTATGGACTCTTTCCATCATTATCTATTAGAAATGCAAATAAAGTATTAAAAAAAATGAAAAATAATGAAGGTGTAGAACTTATCCTATCTAAAAAGGAAGTTAAAAATTTAGTATTAAAAGGTTTATCAGACATTGATATAAAACAATATGTAAAAAAATTAAATATACTTGATTTTAGAAACGTCTATTTAAATTTAAATGAATTACCAAAGAAAATTAAAAGAAATGAGTGCGGTATTGTTAATATTTTTTTTCATTGGATTTGCTATTTCAAAAATGAAAATCAAGTATATTATTTTGATTCTATGGGATAAGATGCACCTATAGAATTAAAAAATTATTTTAAGAAAACCAGACTCATTGTGAATACAAAGAAAGTACAAAAGAAAGGAGATCCAGCTATTTGCGGTTACTTATGTATAATAGTTCTTTATTTGTTGGGAGTTAAAAAAATGAAATGGGAAGGTATAATAAAAAAAATCGGAATGAATTATATTAAGGATATTATTTATAATCGAAAATTATAATATATAAATGACATTGATGTACTGCTTAAAGTATAAGACGAAAACAAAGTCAATAACTAAAAATTTATAAAGAAAAAAAAGATGGAAAATGGAGATTAATAGCAAAGTGTGGCAAATGTGGTTCAAATAAATCACAGTACATAAAAGCGCAAAAAAAAATGTAAAAAATAATTTTTATAAATGACATCAAAAGAGTTGTTTAAAAAATATCAAGATAACATTGAAAAATTACAATATAAGTTTATTTCTCCTGAAATTAAAAGACAAGGTAAAGAATATGATTTTCATATAAAATTTAATGATAAACATGGCTTTATTCCAAACAAAACTAGAAATTTATCAAAAATACGAATTACGAAGGAAGATGGGAATACTTATCCTGCAGATACAACTAGTTTTTTAATTAATAATTATTTTGCATACATGTGGAGTTCGATTAAAATTTCAATGTTTAATTCTGAGTTGGATAATAATTATAACGTGGGTCATATTAGTACATTGAAAAAACGTGTTAATAATTCAAATGAAGGTGAAGGAAGTGGACAATCAAGTGGTTTTATCGCAGAGGAAAAATATGGTTTGATAAAGAGTGATGGTTTATTTTTTCCAACAATTGATATGGGAGATTTAATTCCTGGTTTCTTTGATGATGTAGCTGATCCTATATTTGGTGTAGACATGCACATTGTAATGATTTTAAAAGATGATTTGAGCGAGTCTTTGTTTACATGGAGTGAAGGTGAAAACAAAATACCTCGCGGGAAAATTAATTTAGAAAGCTATCGTTTAAAAGTTTGGTATATTTAATATGATAAAATTACAACGATAAAATTAATAGAATTGAAACATTTTAGTTTAGACGATAAATATATGTTTAAATATAAATGTTTTCAGTGTATAGAATATAGGGGATTACCTGATTTAAATACTTTACATAAGCCCTTAAATGATTTTGTTTTTACTGAGGAACCAAATTGGGCATTTGTTTTCTTTATAAAAGATAAATTTCTGAATGATCAAAATGAAAATCCATCAAATTGGGATCATGCTGGTATTAATAATATTCAAATATTATATGGAGAAGCAAGATATCCTTCCGAACCTCAAAATTATGAAATTGAAAAAGGAGATTATTATGAGTTGTTTCGTTCAAGTTCAGAATATGATGAAGCATTATATGGCTCTGATAGAATAATTTCTCAGTTTCACACAATTGAGAATTTTATAAAATATAATTGCTTCTATAATATTGATTTGAGGAATAAACCAAAAAATATTTCCTCAGTGGAGAAATTACCAAAAATTTTAATCGCTGATTCTTCTAAATCCTTCAAGGGATTAAATTGTTACGTAGTATTTGTGAATGAAAAAACTGTAGCTTATGATATGGTTATAAATAGAATGGTAATTCAATATTTTTAATTCAATTTTTTTTTCATATAAATGTTGGATAAATTAAAAGGGAATTTAAAAGATGGAGTATTTTATAGTTTCGATAAATTTCAACACATAAAGTTTGGCGAAATAGGGTTGGTGGATATATATATTCCTGGAGATGATGATGAAGGGCTAAGTCTGAATGAAATTACATTTATATTTATGCCTGAAGAATTAAATCTATGGAGCAGCTTTAACTCAAACACAAAGTATGAAATAACTATCAATTTAGGTCAAGATATTAATTCAGTTGAAAATATTCAAAAGAGTGTCATATATAAATTGAAAAATATTCTAGAAACAGAAGAAAGAAACTATAAGCCGGAATATAGATTTAAAGTGAATAATGAAGGACATAATGAAGAGCACGTTAGTTTTATATTTAATGAGAATGATAAATTAATGAAAAAAGTAGTTGATACAATAAAATCAGACGTGTTTAACCCGTGATAAAAATAAAAAAATTTATTTTTTTGCAGAAGCACAGGTCAAATTAATGTATATTTAAACAATTTTGATAGCTCTTTAAAAAAATATAAAAATGATGTAAAAAAAGCAATAGAAATATAAGTAGAAATAAACAAATTACTACCAGTTATTGATATAAACAAATTTAAATTTGAGAAGATTAATAATAAAACAAGTGTGTATAGTACTGTAAAATTAATAATAACCCATTCTGGTACCAAAATATTTGGTATTCCAAATTATACTGATATAGAGCCAAATAAAGAAACTGTATTTGAAAAACTAAATGTCCAAAGGAGCATTAAACTTGATATGTGTGTATATTCAAATTTTGTGGAAGGACCAATATTTAGATTTCTTGCAGATAAATTACCTGCTTACATCAAACTTGAGAATGTAATGTATTTTTATTTTAATGATGTCGTAAGTCTATTTGATAAATTAAAACTTACTTTTGAAGGAGAGGGGAATGACCTGAATTTAAAAAATGTGAGTGTAATGGTTGATTTACATAAAGAAAAAGAAAAACATAAAATCACCTGGGTGATCATTGTATGACCTATTTGTGTTTTTTACTTTTTTGGGTTTTTACATCATTTTGTGTGAATTTGGGATTTTTTTGTTATTTTTATGTTTTTAGAGGACAGATTCTACCTTGGTCCAGGACAGTTCGAAGAACGCGTCAAAAGGGTGCATTTAAAAATTAAAAAAAATTTTGCAGCTGGAAGTTTTGATGATAAAATAAGAAAATAAAGTCCTGACTCGTTAATAAATATAATTTTTACATCAATATTCTTGACGCCCTGTTTTAAGGCGTCGGAAAAATCTTTAAAATTTATTTTATCATCTTCATCAACATGTTAAAAAATAGCATTTCTAGTTTTTTCATACTCCAAAATCTCAGCAACATCTTTACCTTTAAACCAAGGATTATTTTCTTTATCTAATAAAATTAAAACTTGTTTATTATTAAACACTAGTTTATTGTTTGAAATATCAATTATGTTGTTTATTTAAAATTATAGAGTCGATCATTCTTTCTTTATTATTTATTTTTTTTATCAAATAGTTTAAGAATTTCTAAAACACAAATTTTTTCAATAATAACCCAGTCTCAATATAATCGAAGATCATGTATTTTTAAAGAGTCTGGAGATAATCTCAAAAAAATACATGAAGAGTTTTGTAAGCTGTGTAAAAAGGCATGGTCAGAATCGTATGGATTTTTGGGAATTAATAAAACAAAAAAAAATAAGTATTTCTTTTAAAAAAATAATGAAATTCAATGTGTGGAGACTGAGATATAAAATCACGGGTGATCATTGTATGACCTGTGTCTATTCAATTTGTGTTTTTTACTTTTTGGGTTTTTGACCTGTTTTAGCATCATTTTGTATGAATTTTTATGTTTTTAGGAGATTTTTATGTTTCGACATTTATTGAAGTTATATTTTTCTCCACTAAAAAGAGGGGAAAGATTCTCCTTTTTTTTGGCTTTATTTATTGTATAATTTTGGTGTAATATATATATATATATATACACTGGCGATCAAAATTAACGCATAGGTAATTCCATGCCAAAATTTTGCATGATTTCAAATAAGCGTAACTCCGTCAAAAATGGTCGTAGCCTAAAAATTTTTTTTTTGTTTTGAAGCTTAAAGTCTCTACTTTAAAAAGCAGTTAAGATCTTTTGACTTTATCTTTCTCCCTTCGAGGCATCTCTTTATAAGTAAGGACGTGTTTTATTTTCAAAAATTTGCATAGTTTGACGCACTCCACGGGCTCGAATAAATTTTTTTCGCAAATGTTATTACAACTATCGAAAAATTTGGACTTTTCCGCGTAAATTTAAAAAAAATTGAATGTCGTACGATTTTTTTTATCAATCAGAAGAAAATTCCTTTGAACATTTCTTTGGCAATGATAATAAAAAGAGTTTTCTTGAGAATAATAAACTTGTAATTTCTGAAAAAAAAATTGGGATAATATTAAACCTGTCGCGAAACAATATTCTAATCACCGTTATTTAAAATTAAAACCCGGCGAATGGACCAATATATTTGCTGCCAAAATATGGGATCAGACAAAACTTCCATGTACATTTATATTCAAAAATGCAACCGTATTTGCAAGTTACAATGCAAAATGTTTTAATATAAACTAACTCTTTTTATTATCATTGCCAAAGAAATGTTCAAAGGAATTTTCTTCTGATTGATAAAAATTGGATGGAATTGGCGGAACATTCCAAAAGATCTGGTCTTAAGAAAGAATCTTATTTGGATAAATGTCCTGAATGGGACAGTATTGAATTGCAAAATATTATATTCATTCCTGTAATAAAAAATGGAAATTTATGTCAGCCTGTTAAATTGAAAGGAGAAACTATAATGCTACGAAATACATGCGCTTTTGACACTCTTCTCCATTGCACAGTACACATGATAGATATGAACGTGAAATACAAACGCATTATGCAAACCATCATAGATTGCAATTTCTTGCAATTAGCGTTAAAAATTGCAAATTGTGGAAAAATAACGAAAAACGAATACGTTGAAAGAGCTTCCGTCCTTCCCAGCTTGCCACTGTTTGAACAAACAAAATACATTAAAAATTTCCACTCATTGGATACAATGTGCAACACTACCCACCTACCAGCGGAATATGTATTCGTATCATTACTTAATTTGCAAAGACAAAAAATATGTACTTCGTGCAATTACATTAATGTAAGAAAATTTACAACTGCAAGTATCAATGTGGACATACTTTTACAAAACGGATTGGGACATATTTAAGCAACGCTAGATGATATAAGTAATTTAAAGCAAATATGCCCACAATGTAACAATACATGTAAAATAAATGAAGAGTATGGACCACACATTATAATCGATACGAGCGTTTTTAGATGAAAATTATATCAAAGATATCGGATTAAAGGAGAAAACATATGACTTAAATAGTATTACGAAAAACATAACAATAAATAATAAAACATATATTATTAGAGGAATTGCAAATTACATAAAAAATGCAAAACATTACACAGCTTTGCTATATACAAATACAACTTGGTACGAATACAACGATTTAAACGCAAAAAAACACAAGTTTCGCTTACAAATCACACCATCTTACCACATGTATTATTATACGAACAAATATAATGACGAAGCTTCACATACGTAAAAATGTAAAGTAATAAAATATATAACAAATATAACAAACAAAAATTAATAAAATATTAAAAAAGAATTACAAAAGGTACAAAAACACTCGCAAAAAATGTAAAAATAAAAAGAAAAAACCCAAAATAAAAAAACAAAAAAAAACGAAAAAGACCGATAAACTCGTCACGTCCATGTCGTTGGTTCTGGGATGCTATAAGAACGAGATAACAAAAATCTGTCATACATACATTTGCAAAAGCGAAAACAACGGATACTACAAGTTCGTGAAAAATATAAATGTGTTAATTATACACGCGCGCGAGGGTTAAAATTTGTCAAAAATCGATTAAAAACATTCTTAAACATACGAAAATCATAGCAGAACTCAAAACTAAAAACCGATCAGCACTTTACGTAGATGTTTCAATAAAAACATACTTACCTTTTCAAGGGCAATTAACATTATTTTATAAAATAACTAATATATCGACTACTCTCGGAAATTTTAAAAAACAACATTATACGATCGAAATTACACAAGAAATATTACATAAAGTAACAAACACTCAAAAAACGATGAAAAGTATCATAAACATACCGTAGAAATGGCCTTTTAGCAACTTGCAATTATTTAAAAAATAATAAATAACAATACCCATTGGAACGCTACGGAAAGCGGATAAATACATTCCTACCTGTTTGAAAAATATAATACTGTGATCAGAACTCTGAGATACCCCACAGCGTGTCACCCATTTATGAGAAAACGCGCAATTTTTGGACTAAAAAATTATTTAAAAAATTAAATAATAATGCATATTGCCAGAATTCTTTAGATAATCTTTGGATACGTTCAGAACTACACGAGAAAAATTTTAGAACTCGCAGAACTATCGAAATTCAGACAGCGTCTCACCCTATACCCGAAAACGTACATTTCGCGTTTTAAATTATTTAAAAATTACATTAAATTACATTAAAATAACATTGTTTTTCGTCAGAACTCTTTCTGGAACTCATCTAGAACTATAGATCTTTTAAAATCCTACAAAAATCTAGCCAGAAATAATCGCAGGATAAAGTGAGACGCTGCGTGAATTTCGTAAACCTGGAGTCTCACTTTGCACTAAGGCTTTTTTTTTGCTTTAATGGACAGAACTCTTTGTTTTATCTATCAGGAACTATAGAACTATTAAAAATCTACTCAGAACTCTCAATAATTAGTGTGTTTCCAGCAAATGATACCGCCAGCTTCACACACACAGTCTTGCCGCATGAACCGCTCGCGACTGGCGTCTTAAGTTATCGTCATAAAACTGTTGACTACTAATATAAAGCAGTTGAAGACCAGCTCGATCAAGGACAAAGAATCTGGCTGTATTGAGTCCTCTGATGGATCAGAAGCCATTAACTTAAAGAAGAAGCATTATTGCTCTTGTCGTTTTTATTATTTTCTTGTCGTTAATTATTGCTATTGTTGTTCTATTTGGTCTTTGTTGTTATTTTATAAGAAAGTTTACTATCTGTTGTTGTCGTTTTATATCAAAAGATGTCCTGTTACGGTTCAAAGTTAACTTCTTAATATCTTCCTATTATAAGATTATTTTTAATTAATTATAGTTTATTGTAACAAAAGTTTTGTATTTCAGGAAGTCAATCAAAATTGCGAAAAATTTAAAAATAATTGCTGTTTTTATATAAATTGCAGTTTTTTGCATAGATATAAGTACTGTTTTCAGTATCAGAATACCACATGTCACAAGGAAAGATGTCAATTCTTACATAATACTAGCACAGAACAACTTCGTTATGAGATAACAGGAATAATGACTGAAAATATGAAAAGAGAAGTTGGCTGAACTTTACAATGTTTTACTATATGTGACAATTTTAAACATAAGATTTGCAATCGGTTAAAATGTAAATTGCGGCATATAAAATTAGAAGATTTGAACCCAATGGTATGCATTGTATGTACGAAGACATAACTGTTAGCATTTTTGGTGCTGCGGATTGCGGACATCAAGTTTGCCTTAATTGTGGCTATCGAACCTCATGTGATGATGTTAGACAACTGAAAGTACTATGTCCAGTATGCAGACGTATAAGCGAATATAAAAAACTAACTTAAATATTCTTAATACTTCTCTGTGCTTATTATTATTATTCTTATTAACTGTTAATTTCTAAGTAAAAGTATTTAAAATATAGTATATAATTCTGAAATTAGTTTGTTCAATACAGAATGTCAATGAACAATATCATTTTTCAATTTTAATGTAATTTCTTAATATTTTTTGATAATTGATTTTTTGTATCTATATTTCATAATCAATCTGCGCATTAAAAAGAAAGGAAAAAAATAACTGAATAGTAAAAAAGTTTAGCTAAAAAACCAGACCTACTCTAACTTAGATCGATATTCATAATTTCGTGTTATATTTAAGATCATCTTAAGTAGCATCTACAATGAGATTTTAAGACATAAAATTTAAGTTTTAAGCAACAATTTGTAAATGATGGATCACAGTTGAATATGGGATAAATAATCGATTATCCTTGCGTTCGTTTTTCCCAATTTCTCCCACTGCGAGCACATACATAGGGTACGTTACGTATATTATAGATTTTTAATATAGTTTATACTCCCAGTGAAAGAAATTGAGAGAAAATGAATGCAGGTTATGATTGGTCCATTCCTTACGACTTAAAGCTTATAGCTTAAATTTTATGCTTTAAAATCTCATTGTAGATGCTTTAAATGAGTTCTTGAATAGCGCTCTTATTGTACCAGTTTATGTTTAAAAAATTTTTCAAGAAAGAATAGAATTCTAATCAGTCGATTAATAAGTACGTTTACACATTATTCTTACTTGGATTTAATAGTATCTGTATTTAATAACATTAATATTATATTATATAAATTTAATTTAGTGATATTTGTAGATCTAAATCACCTTTATAAAATTGACCAATTATCAGTCATTCTATTCTTCAAAGGCATAACTATGATTGGTCACACTGAAAAAATTGTATTCTCATCTTAAGAATATACCACTTAATTTTATAATATTTTTTACTAAAATAAGCGCCAAGAGGATCTTCTTAATTTAAGAGTAGAATGCTCTAAATAGATTCCTCCAATCAAATATTCTTAACAGACATTCTTATCAGATATTCTTAACATACCCCAGTAAAAAATTTTTCATATAAAAACAAATTTACATATATAAATATGTATGAATATATACATATAAAAATATATAAATATATATAATTTATACGAAATATGTCCATATATGTTCATATTAGATTCTTTCTTTTATAAAATTTGTATTTAATATTAAACAGAAATTTTACAAAAGAAAGAATCTAGTATGAACATACCTATGTGGACATATTTCGTATATAATTATATACATTTATATAGTTATATAGTTTTATAGTTATATATATTTATATGTTTATATATAAAAAACATTTTTACCGAGACTATATATACATATATATATATATATATATAATATATTTTACATATATGCATACGTAAAATATATATATGTATATGTAACAATATATATTAAACAGGATGTTTTTTTTAATTATTTCAGATTATATTAATCATGACAACAGTTGTACAAATAGATATTTGCTATTTATTACAACCATGAAAGAAAACTTAATATGTTTTATAAAGTTATATACAGTTTACAAAGTGTACAAAGTTATTGACATACATTACGTAAATAAAAATAGAAAATTATATTCGTTTACATTTATACATTATAACTGAAATAAAAAATTACGTTAGATTTATATTAAGTTAAATTAAAACCACAGTTTATTATAATGATAGCTATAAATTTTATACTTTTACATTTTTAATTTTCAAAGTTTACATATAAGTATCATAAAATATGTTTGAAAGATACATATGAATTTCCATCAGCTCCCATTCTACATGTAGTTGGATAAAATGAAACAAGATCTTGGTATTCTTGATAAAACCATTCCGTAGTTGATATCACTTCATAACAGTGAAGATGGCTATTGAACCCAATAGTACGAAAACCTGAGAGAATAAAACTTACTCTATCATTAATTAGCTGTGGTTTTACAATCCAATGCAATAATCCAAAAAAGGGTAAATCATTTACATGTTTTATTACGAGCATCATATTTTTTTTATACTTAGTATTATAAACGACTGCTTCTGTAACTACTACAGAGTTTTCAAGTCCAGGAGGTAAGATATATTGAAAATCATTATAGTTATTGCAATCAGTTAAATTTTTTTCTTTAAAATGAAAAACTATATCCCGTTGAAAACCTCGCTTGGACAAAAAGCGAGCTGAAAGACTGAGCAAATATTTTTTTGCTATTGTTAGCGGTAAGTTTTTTCGACAAGTTGTAGCCTTAGCTACTTGCTTTATTATTGGTCGATGCTTTCCTTCCATACGCATAGACCATACATGAATAAGCGGACCAATAAAATAATTCTAGGATAATGAATCATAATGTGGTGTTTAGGTTTCAAAGTCTTGGAGAATAATTTGCAATATAATTCATGATGTTCAGCAATTAAAGTTGCAAGATATATGGTTAAGTTTGTATCTACGAAAGGAGCAGTAATGATATCTAATATTTTAGCGAAACGAATGTATAATTGCCAAGCTTCTTCTATCTCAGGCACCAAATCTCCAATCATGAGACCAAAATGTCGAACAAAAAATAGTATTTCTGATGCAGACATTTTTAATTTTTCGGCTCGAATATGATCAAATATTGTAATGGAAGGTTTATCACCTATATCAAAACCATAATCAAAATTTTGTATTCGATCATTGAGAGTCTGCAGAGTAAAATATTTTTTAACAGAAATCAATTCTTCTAAAATAGCACAAAAATCATAATGGCAAACGCCTTTCAGGATATCATGCATTAAATCTGCAACAAGATTGGTAATTACATGATAATTTTGCAATTCATTCCAAATGCATCGATCCTTAATACCTGTTAATAATAAATTATTAATAAGAATATCAGCTTCGTAACTTTCTCTATTACGTAAGAGCAATAAATTTTCTCTAACTTGTCTTCTCATTACTTGTTTATGTTCTTTACAAAAACGACAGTAATACTTTGCATTAAAAGATTCAGTAAATCCAGTAATAAAATGAAATCCTAAATTATCAGCAAGAAGCAAGCAGAAACAAAAATAAACTCGCTGATTGCCAGCTGCTGTATGTACTAATATGCCATTGTCTTCGAGATCTTTGAGTTCGTTTATAACAGGGCGGAAAGCGTTTGCATTATTTAAATGTCTGTCATCTGATAAAAATATAGAAGATACGAAAATATTTTCAAGAGTGGACATATGATGCTGAGGAATACAAGGAATTTGATAATATAATGCTCCAAGACTATGATCACCCGCATGAGAACCTGTGTGATTATCAGGTTCTACATCGTCAAAATATAAAAATAATGGTAGTACTAAACAGTCTTTAAAACAGGAATCTTTAATATTTTTCCATAAAAGACTCTGAATTATATTTATAGTAAACTTATGTGAATTATTGAGATTTTCAATATTGGTCAAAATAGCATAAAAAATACCAGGTAATTCCAAAAAATTCTTCAAAACATACTTTATTGGAATGTATTGACCTGTCAGTTCTATCGGCGTTAAAACAGCATTGTTTCCAGTTTTTATCATTTTCTCTGAAACTCCAATTCTATAAGTCTGAGGACATATTTAAGACTTAGTTGCTTTAAGTGCACTCACTCTTTGTGTCTCAGTCTCTAAGCCTTGAAATATGTTTTCTATTGTATTAAACATGTCAATTAAATCCTGTATATTATTTTGCCTTTGTTCATCAGCTTGCAACATAGATAAGGTTTTGGATCGAAGCATTGTAATAAAATTACTAGAAAAAATTTCAGAAACTAGTTCAATTATCTCCTGAACATGAGCTCGATTTAAAGTACTGGCATATAATTTAGCAATTAAAGCTCTTGACGTTTCAAATACAGCATTTTTAAAATCAAGAGTAGTAACATTATGCATGTCTTCAATTTGTTCATTTTGATTACAGTTATCTATGTCTTCAAAAGCATTTTCTACATTTTCATTAACTTCCGCTAAATGCTCCTGATGAAGAGCCTGTAATGGCATTTCACCGAGGACATGGTCAGAATGTTTATCTTTTAAATGTCTTCTGAAAGATTTTATAGAATTGTATTCTCGAAAGCAACCATTCTGGGCGCATTTATATACACTAAAAACGTTATATGAATGAATTATCTGTAAATGATAGCACAATGCTTTAATAGAAGATAAATGTAAATGACAGTCGTTACAAATATACATGTTTATTTTCAAATAAGAGAAGTTCTGTAATTAAAAGCTAAAACGTAGAATGAGTATTATATAGTATTAGATTTTCTTAGAAATTAATCCTTTAAAGGAACTAAGTATATTTGTCACTCGTGGAATATTTTTATCCTCTTTAAGATACAAATTATAAAAATATTTTTGAATAAAAAGCCATACAGCTTGGCACTCCTCTTGATATGCTGCATCCAGCGCATGAAACGCCTTGAAACACGTGTCCAGAGCTTTTAATGGAGTGCGGAGTTCATATCGTACACTATCAATTTGAACGTAACTGGCAGTAATATTAGATAATGTGGGTCCAACAAATACTAATGTTGGCTGAAAGTTTAAACTAGAGCTCGGAATACCCGGAAAACCGGATACCCGCCCGCCCGCCCGTTACCCGTTACGTACGGTTCCGGACCGATTCCACGAAACCCGCATATTTAAGTACCCGTACCTGTTCGTACGGGTACGGGTACCCAAATCAAAACAAGTACCCGTACCCGTAAGCACAGGTACAGGTACCCGAATATGCGGGTACCCGCGGAACCGGTAGGTACTGTATCCGTAACCATCAATATTTGTATCGACCCGAGAAAAAATTTTTCACATATAAACATATGTAAATATATGTAACTATATATAAATGTATATAATTATATACAAAATATGTCCATATACATATGTTTATACTAACTTCCTTTCTTTGTAAAATTTCTATTTAAGGAGGTTCAGGGATATTACAAAAAATGAGTGAATGTTATAAAATTTTGGAATATGATTCTTAATATCGTTATAAAGCTCCATGAATTTTTTCAATTTTTTTTACCGTCAATGATTTCATATATTGTGAATGGTAGGTACATTACCGTACTAATTTCAAACAGAAATATCCACTTTTCTATCGCAAATAAGTATAAACTTATATGACAGTAATAAAAATTGAAAAAATTTATAACGCTATTAAGAATCATATTCCAAAATTTTATAACATTCTCTCATTTTTTGTAATGTCCCCGAACCTCCTTAATGTAAGAAAAATAATAGCAATAATGAAAAAACAAAAATATAGTTAAAAGAATTTTTGCAATGTTTTTTTCGCAAAAAATTCTGTTTGAAAATATAAGGAAGGATTACCCATATATAATCATGTATATTTATGATTGAAAATATGTAAGTACCTATGTATATGATTATACATGGTCAATTTTACCTCACTTTTTCAAACTTAACTTTTTATAAAGAAAAACAGTACGAAAATTATCCTTTTAATTATTTTTTGTGTTTTCGTACTATTATTATTATTTTTGTTATATTAACCCATTAACGGCTGAAAAGAAACTATGGAGCTCTGGGAAATGTTTCATTTAGGGCATAAGGTAAAAATAAGGTTCATATGGTTTTTCTTTTGTTTGTTTTGTTTGTTAATAAAAAATTGTTTAAACAACTTTTTTTAATTTATTGTTTTTTGCAAAATCTGAAAATGTCATTAGATTCTATTTTCTATTTTCTATAGGAAAAATCATGAAAATTTTGTCTGAAACATTTTTTTGAAGAAACTTTAGTTTAGTCAAAAAAAAATTAAAGAAGGAAGTAGTTTTTCAGCCTTTTTTCGACTTTTCTCGCAAATGCCTTTACTGGTTCGAATTATGAATAAAAAAGTGTTCGTTAAATATCTGATTCAGAGCATAAGTATGTATAGTATAAGTTAATGGGTTAAATAGAAATTTGACAAAAGAAAGAATCTAGTATGAATATATATGGACATATTTCATATACAATTATATATATTTTAATATTTTTATATATGTTCATATATAATTATATATATTTTTATATTTCTATATATGTTTAAACATATTTATATAAATTTATGTATGTTCATACATCAAAAATTTTTTCCCGGGAATACGATATCTATATCGATGCCGGTATCTGCGTATTACATAATAATTACATTAATAATTTCAGCAAATAGAATCTATATGGATACCGTATCGATATAAATATTGATGCTTACAGATACAGCATCGGTTCTGCAGGTACCCGCATATTCGAGTACCCGTACTCGTGTGTACGGGTACGGATACCCAAATCAAAACAGGTACTCGTACCCGTACGCACGGGTACGGGTACCCGAATATGCGGGTACCCGCGGAACCGTACGCATCGGGTAACGGGCGGACGGGCGGGTACCTGTTTTCTGGTTACCCGGTTTCTTTTCCGAGCTCTAGTTTAAACCACGATTTGCCAGCCACTCACTATGTGCTTTAATTTGACGATTTAAATCTCCTGGAATCTGTAAAAACATTTTACAAAATTTATAGATTTATGTATTTAATTATTATCATAAAATAGGAATATTAATATTAAACAATACTGACAAGAACATGGAGAATAAAGACTTTCCTGACTTTTGTAACAGATGGCATGCCTACGCTTGCGCCTCTTGTTCTCTTGCAGCAAAGTGACGGCAGTAAATGAAATAAAATTACATCATTTTTGTCTAGAAAATAAATAAAATGTTTTTAAAATGTTTTAAAATATTTTTAAAAAATAATAAAAGTTATACGTTAAATTGAACTACAAATATAATCTTTTTATAGATACCCGTATCTATAGCAGTCAAATCTGTCAATAACTTTCTGCCATACTCATCTGATTTGGCAATTTCAGAATGAAGGAGATTAATTAAAACTTCTTTGATTGAATCCCATTTTGATAATAAGCCATCTTCTCTTCCAGGATATAAGTCTTTAAAATCTTGCTGAATCTGCAAATCAATTGACTCGATATGTTTAAATTTGAAACGGAAGAAATTAGTAGAACAAGGAAAAACATATCACATTCAAAACATAAATTCAATTTTTTTACCAATAAATATCCATTAGGCAATGTAAGCACGTTCTAATTTTTAAAATAATCACTGATTAAAGCATCAGACTGTTGAGTAGACGTTGCCTTCTGCTGCGATATCGGTCTAGTTTCTCTTAGATATTGAAAGCGCAAAGGATGTGTCACTGACCAACTACGTAAAAGTTCAGGCCAAGACTCAATATTATCATATTTTAAATGAGCAATTGCAATTCTAACTATTGAGTCGTTTGGATCACAACTTCCTGAAAAATATAAAAGAAATATAAAGATTCTTAAAATCTAAAGGATAGGACACAATTCGGTTAATATGAAGTAAACGTGAACTTTGTGCACAAGAAAATAATTATTTTATTAAAATTATTTTAAAAATTAATATTTTAATAATAATGTGAAGAGTCAGAAATTTAAAATAGGATAAATAGAAGCTTTAAATCCTAAATTTCCAATAAAATCTGTCAAGAAAGTAATAGATTTATATAATTGTTACCTGCAAACTTTACAGGATGAGTAATTCGATTTTTACTTGGGACAATAGAAGAATCAGAGGAAGGTGTTGTCCAAGAACCAGCAGTCTTCTTTTTTACCTGATATTTAATATTTTTTATTTTATCGGGAAATTTTCCTGATGCGTTTCTATGTTTGCCTGTTGGCGGACAATAATATAATTCCTGCATTTTAGACAAAAAAAATTCATTAACAATTAAAAACTAAATTAGTTGGAATATAATTTTATAAAGATATGTACTTTACCTTAGTTTCACATGTAAATAAGTCACATAGCTTAGTTGCTGCAATATTATATTCTGAAGCTGTCGGTCTATTTAAAAAATCCAAAGAAAATAAAATTCAAAAAGTTCTTATCTTGTGAAAAAATTTAAAAAAACGAATATTTACAAATGATTCAGTTGAAGGATAGTATTAGCCACAGCTTCAGTTATAGCCGATCTATCTACATCGCTGAGCATTCCTTTTGTCTCGAAATTTTGAAGAGCGACATTACTTTTTAAGGAGTAATTTTTTAAAAGTTTTTCGAAGTCCTACAAGCATACCATAAATATAAGAACTAAAAAGTGATTATTATTGAATATGGATAGCAAATATATTGAAATCTGAATCTATAGATCTCTGAAAAATTTTAAATTAAAAGAAAATATTAAAATAAAAAATATTAAATATTAAAATGAAAATTACTAACTAAAGCTGTTAATTCTTCAGTAGATTTAAAAGATAGAATGTGTCGGCTTTGTTGATCATGATTTTTTTCCGTTTTGGATATGTTTTCTTTTAATTTCAATCGTTTTCTTTTACAGTCTTGGTTCGAATCAAGATTCAAAACTGACAAGGATTCTTGATTTGCTTGATTTGAATCAAGATTCAAAACGGACAATGGTTCCTGATTTGCTTGGATCAAATCAAAATTTGACTCAGATTTGGATGTATCTTCTAAATCTGTATGTTCAACAGAATGGCTCTGAAAAAAATAAAAATAAGTTTCTTCGTAGAAAAATTTTTCTTTCAATCAGAAGCTTTTTATTTTAATGTCAGAATTTTTAATTAAAATATGAAGTAATTATAGATCAATTATAGATCAAAATATTTATGTGTTTAAGAGAACCATATGATAGTAATATTAATAAATGTGATTTATAATATAGTATATAATGTAGTAATATAATATAGTGTTACTGATATGTTGAATCTAGCAAATAGTAAATTTTATTGTGCTAACTAATGTATATTTAATCCAAATAAATCATATAAAAAATAAATAATATAATTAATAAGTTGATTTTCAATATTAATTAAAAAATAAAAACATTATATTTATTTAAATTATAAATTTTTTTAGCATATATTATTCATAAAAGATACATGATCTATTATACGATAAACGAATAATATAATTAAAATTTAATCTTTATTTTTAAAAAATCAACTTGTGTTTATCAAATCATTATAGGTTTTATTAAGAAATATTATTTTATTTAACAGCATTTTTTTCTGAATATGTGAAAGAATATATACACAAAACCTCACATGTATGTACATAAATATAAATATTTTTCTCATTTTTTAATAATGCTACCAATTAACTTAATCGTACATCTGTATCCTGTATAATAATTTTAAACACACTACAAAGAAGGATAATCGAAATAATAGAAAACTTAAAATGCATTTGAAATATTATGAATAATTAGATTACATAATGAATAGTTATAGAATAGACATTGTGAGTTCGAAAAGTTAGGTTAGGTTAATTATTGGAAACAAAACTCTTAATGAGACACTTCACTCTTCATATTTTCGAAAATTACATGATCGCTATCTTGAAATCGGAATTGGTTGAGAAATGTAGTCACGAGAGAAAGTTACAATTCATATGTATTTCTATTACTTACTTGTAAATATCTCCATCAAATCGCCCAAGTCCTCTTCTTCTAGCCACTTCGTCACTTCCTCATCCATACTTTTCTAACACAGCACACAAAATAACACAGTATGCAAAATTACGCAGAATTGCAAGAGAAACATGATACAAGCCGACATGTACCGCACGCGACGTATAACCGACTACCAACACGCATTGCGCGGACATCGTGCAGGCAGATGGATTGTTAAAAATATATTCTTAATTTAAGAAGCTATTCTTAAATTAAGAATATATTCCAAAAAACCGTCACAATGATAAGGAAATATTCTTATTTATTAAGAATATCTATTAAGAGGAATTATTAAGTCTACATTTTAAGAATACAATTTTTTCGGTGCAGTCTTAGGGCAATATTTATATATTTTTGTCTATTCTATAATATTATATTTTTATATTTAAAATTGTCTTATATCTTATATAATTTCTTATATTGTGATTGTGATTAGTCGATTTGCTTACGATCTTACTACTACGACTCATTATAGAGCCAATTCTACAATTTACTTTAACTGACGTTAACTGACAGTATCCAATAGGAGAAATTATTTTATATAAAACAAATTTTTCTATTGGATATCATTAGTTAAACTCCGGTTAAAGTAAATTGTAGAATTGGACCTAAATCATGGTCTAATGCGTGTGGCTATTTCATTGGTTGAATGGGTCTCTGTGTTTCTATTGTATATCGGCCTTTCTTTGCTAAACGTAAGTCTTTGCTAATGTAACGTAACTGCGCTTGCGTACCAGGTTCCGCTGCATATCATTTCAGCAAATTAAAAAAAAATGCTAAAAATGCTATTACCGTTGTTGGAAAAGAGCCGAACTCTCTCCGAGGCAGCCCGCGCGGCTCGGATTCCAGCGTGCCGCGCCGAGAGGAGCCACCAATGGCTTTGCCGCGTTGTTATTATCGTATTTCCGGCTACTTTCGGCGAGCGTTTCGTTTCCGTTCTCTGCGATCTGAGCTTTCGAACCGTTCGCACGCTTGCTTCGATCTTTGCACACGTAAAAGTAAACCGGTCGTTGTATACCTGCCGAGTGTGAATACGAATCGCTCCGATTCGGGACCAGTCAAACTCGATCCTAGTGTGCGAAGTGAACCAAAACTCTGGCGTTCGCGCCTAAAAAACTCGATCGATCCGAATCAATCGCGTGTGTAGCGAGCACATGCTCCGCGCTATTGTGGCCTCGTGTATCGAATCAACCAGTGGAAAAGTCGCTTAATTAGTAGCCTCACGACTGTATACTTATTACTCAGACTGATTGTTAAAATAAAGTGTGACGGGACATATATTATCCCGGTACAATTTTGTCACTGAAATTAAATAATCCGTCGGATTATCAACACGACCATTCGGGCTCCAGTCGGAGCTCGCTCCGGCACCTCTCTCCTTCTTCCGTGATCTTCGTCATTCCCGTTTTCCAAACGAAAACTCTGTTCCGGAATTCGGAGATTCGACAGGAAAGAGACACACGGCTCAATTCCAAAACAACCGTTAAGATTATATCGTTTTGCTTTGTCCGTTATCGTTTATTTAGCTATTGTAGTTTATTTTTGTATTTAAGTTAATTTTGCTATTGTTGTTCAAAGTACAAGGCAAACAGATTACCAATCTTGCAATTAATTAACGTTGAGCTCATAAAATGTATAATCTAATATGTGTCAATATTACATTATAACAAAACAAGATGAAGGAAAGAAGGATCAAACAATCGAGCATTATCGCAACTAACAGTAAGGACAAAAAGAATTAATTCTCTCTAAAATAAAAAGAAATATCCATAGCATATAAATTGTCATAAGATTAATTTATGTAATTTATTTCTTTGTAATAAAAGTGTAGGATATTACAATTCCGAATAAGTAATTATGTATTTTAAATGCTTTCTTTACATTATTTCTATACTATTCTATATTATTTTAGAAAGCAAGATCCATTTACAACAGATTGCAGACAATCTAAACAAGAAAATTCCGATAGTAAAGTTAACAACTCAGGTAAAGAGTTTTACACTGTTTTATTTATTAAATTAATATATAAATGTGTAGAACTCTTTTTTAATAAATGTTATAATTATATTTATACATAAAATATTTTAGAGTTTACATAAAAAATTATTCTTACTCTATTTTTATAAATATTATTTTATAGATTCTTCATGAATTTATAATTTCAATGTTACATTAAACATCGATGCACCAAATGTGATTTTTTATACTGATTTTACAGGCTCTTCAGCAACTTCCAATTCTAATGCTACGTTAAGTATCAATACATCAAATGTAACATTGAATTTAATATTGAAGATGGTACTCGCGTTCCGTCAAACAATAACTGTGACACTGAACAGTGCAAAACAAAGTCTGATTTTAAATTGACGAATAATACTATTGAAAGAGACAATTTTGATAATTCTGCGCGTTTGTCTGAAAATGCTTTTCCTATCGATGAAAATCTTAAAGTATTGTTGCGTCTCTCACGTCACTCGCATAATCGCGCACGCGGAACAAGAAAGCACACAACACGGGATTATTAGGAACACAGAAACTTTATTAACTGAACAGTAAAGTACAACAGAGCGTACAGAAATCTGCAGCCAGATACGCGCGCGAACACGTACGACAAGGACCGAGTCCTGTCAAAATCTGACGGTCTACGGATTATTTTCCTCGTTGCTACGCGCCGAATACCTTCTTCAGAAAAATCAATATATCGATCCGGTCAGGCAGCTGACCAGATCAATCGGACGTAATAGTATTAATAGTTAGTAACAACAATGAGCGGTAAGTCTATATGATACATTTAATCGGATTGTTACACATTCGGCAATAATCATTCTGTAAGCTTGTCTTAGTATAGCTCTGGATAGTTCTTTACTTTTCATGATAATAGATTTACATCTTTTGCTACAAGTTATTCGTAATAAAAATATCTCCACTTCATTTTTCTGAATTATATTTTACAGGCTCTTCAGCAGCTTTCAATTCTAATGCTACGTTAAATTTTGATACATCAAATGTGTTATTTAATATTGAAGACAAAATGTAACACTGAACAGTGCAATACAAAGTCTGATTTTAACGAATCGTGATAATTCTACTGGCAGAGATAATTTTAAAAATTCTACGTGTTTGTCTGAAGATGCTTTTCCTATCAATAATAATCTTAAAATATTAATAGTTAGTAACAACAAAAGGATGAGCGGTAAGTCTATGATACATATAATCGGATACATATAATCGGAATCTATGATACATATAATCGGAATCGAACACATTCGATAATGATCTGTTACGTCCGTAGACTCCACGATTTCTTCCATTCACGAAGCATAAACGGAAACAGTAAATAAGTGACCGAGCGCGGCCTGATAAGAGTCTAACGCGGTCTCAATGATCCCTTATCTAAAAACTTTTCGTCAACATCCCTTTGTCCCATGAAGGCACGTGTTATTACTTCTGGGAAGCGATCTCAATAAATATGCCTAATCTAGACAGTGACATGGAGAAAAATTAAAATCTCCATAATTAATAGCTGTGAGAAATAGTTGGGAGCCGTGTGCACTGCTTCCCTAATTCGGCCAATAGAAGACCGAAAAATGGCAAATCTCCTTATTTGGAGACCATTATCTATGTCGCATCACCAATCAAATTGAATCACGCGGAAATTGGAAAGGATCGCCTCCCCTAAAAATTCGCTATAAAAAGGGCGACATGGCGACTTCGCGGTCTATTCGATCCGCAGTCAGTAACTATTTTATAGTGCGCGACTCTTTTGTAATTGCAAGTAGTGCACAAGTTACGGGTAGTTCGCAGTAGCGAGTTCACCTTCCACGAAGTCAGCGCTTCTAAGTCTTACATCACCCGAGCTCTTCTACAAAAGTAAGTTCTTTTTTTTTTACCATATTCTTTTCCCCGGTGTTTAACGTGAGTGGATCGTAAAGTCATATAGAACCTCGTTCTAGTGTCGGATATCCGTCCAGAAGATGACGATTTTCTCCGAGAGGTAGATTTATTCCTCAAGGAATTAGACTTTTTATTCGATAACGCGGATAACCGGGAATTTAGACTGCCAAATGGAATCAGGACTCCTCCTCCGCAAAATCCCCTGACAAACCGAATCATCCCTGATACTCCTCCGCCTACATCGCCGCCTCTTAATTATCATCCTTTCCTAGCTCGGTTAAAGAGTCATAGCGTTGCGGACGTTGACCTATAACCGAAGCATCCGCATGCGATCGGCTCGAAGCGCTCGGCCGAATAGAGTGGCTTCGAGATAAGAGACACACGACTCGTTCGTCCATCCACACCCGCTTTTTGGTTATCTTCCTGGAAAGACTCCTTCGGAGCTAACTTCGCTCGCCAACTCAGACTTTCTCTCGATTTGCTTAAGAAAAGTCCTGCTGAATCTTGTGAGGAAGAAACAGTGGGGGATATGTAGGGGAATTGAGGGAAAAGTTACATTATTTTCAGTACTTTGCTAGGAAATGGAGCAGAGGGTTTTTCAAGTCAAAGCTAGATATAACCGAGGAGTTAGGCAAACCGAGGAGGAGAAGATTTGGTTCTTCAATCTCCAAAGGTTTAAAGGTGTTACGTCCGGACCCGTGGATTGAAATTAATTAAGTTAGAGATAAGGAGCGGGTGTGGATGGACGAACGGGTCATGTCTCTTATCTCGAAGCCACTCTATTTGGGCGAGCGCTTCGAGCCGATCGCATGTGGATGCTTCGGTTATAGATCAACGTCCGCGACGCTATGACTCTTTAACCGATCTATGCGATCGTCGGTCCTAATTTCGGGTCAAGACTAGACCTTCTTACCCCAGGAATGGACCGTGTGCTATCGTGAAGGAAGAGTGAGTGAGATCAGAGTTTCAAATAAAAATAGAAACGATTATTATTGTTACAAACTAATTAAACTATTTATTTCTACTCATTCTATTACAATTTTTGAAGAATAAAAAAATAAGAATTACATAGATATGAAAATAATAATACTAATATGTCGAGAACATCGCGGTCTCATACTCGTAGGATATAAAAGCGTGTATGTGTATGGGTGGAAATGTGTATCAAAGAATGCAGAGAGAATGGATTGAAGTTATTATAAGATTCTTATTTTAGCGGGTGGCTCATAACCACTTTCGTCGCTTTCGGTTGTTTCGGTTTCTTCACTATAATCACTTTCACCGTTTTCCTCGATTCCTTGACTCTCTTCGTTTTCTTCCGGTGTTTCGTTAGTAGGGCTCAGAGGAGAGTCCGTCTCTTCTTCTTCTAGAGCCCGTACAGGCGAGATGGACCAGATTCGTCATCCGAGATCGGATGATAATTAGGAGGCGGCGCTGTCGCCGGAGGAGAATCGGGGACGACCTGTTAAGTCAAAGGATTTGACGGAAGAGTCCTAACTCCGTATAGCTGTCTAAATTCTCGGTCGTCCACGTGATCAAACAAAAAGTCTACTTCTTTGAGAAATAAGTCTATCTCTCGCACGAAATCGTCGTCTACTGGGCGGATAGTCGACACTAGAACGAGGTTCTGTATGATTCTACGATCCACTCGCGTTTAACACCGGGCGGAAGAATATGATCAAAATAAAACAACTTACTTTTTGTAGAAGAGTTCAGGCGGTTTGAACTTCTGGAAGCGTCCCTCGCGGGTTGAGTTTACGTATATTTAACGTTGTTCGAGATCGCCTCGAACTGAACGAAAATTTAAAATTGTTAGAGGCAAGTTAGAAGTTTCGAGAAGGTGAAATTATCTGTTGTTTATCGCATTGCCTTATTATTCTCGGGGCGCATTCCTTCGTGTTTTTCGTGAAAGCGCTCGTCGCGATTCCCGATTGGTTTCGTCCACCGAGCGAGACGGAAGCATTCGGGGAAGAGAAGGGGTGTTTTCGACGAGAACCGCTAATTGCCCTTCCACGATCGTCACCACTAACGATCTTATTTGAATATCTGTTTTCCGAAAATATCTGAGAAGAAAGGGAGGGTATAAAACCCCGACCGAGAGGCCCGCCGGCTCTCTCGTTTGCTAGCTTTCGATCAAACAGGTGCAAGTCTATGGAAATAACAGTTTGCAAAACCAGTGCGCTATTCGCCTCATCGGGTATCAGGCTGTTTCTCGTCGCTCGCGACAATAGACATTCCGCGCCGTCTACGCTTCGTCTGTCTCGAGTCAGCGTCGCGTTTTTATAACTCCTACCGCGAAATTCGCGCTCGCTACGCCGAACCGAATATAAATTCGAACAGCTCGCTTTGACGCCGTTTCTGGGAAGACATTGTAAAGAGCCAATTAAACTTATAAACCGAAGACTTTGAGCTGTTCTTTTTCAATTGGGAAACCTCGCTCCTTAAATCCTGTGCATCTCACACAAACGTATATAACAGTATTTGTATCGTAAAATAAATGTATATTTGTGCAAACTTTTTACCAGGATTATGTGGTATTTACACCAGCAAATGACGGTAAAGTCAACCCTCGCGGTTTTTGTTTACGTATATGTGACGTATAATTCGAGTGAATAATATATTACGGTATTACAACAGTATTTGTATCGTATAATAATCGTATATTTGTGCAAATTTTTACTAGGATTATACGGTATTTACGTTAACAATCACGATAAAAGTTAAATATTAATATGGTATTTTTTTTATTTTTTACCTTAGTCTTTTACAATATATATACCAGAATATATTTTATAAAAATTCAGTATAAAAACGATATTTTTTAGTTTTTAAATGCAGTATTTACACTAGTCACAATTGTGGTTAAAAATGAGTATAAATATGTAGTATTTTTTTACATTTTTAAAAATAGAGTATATTATATATAAAAATTTATTTCGATATAAATCTTATTTAGAATTAATATACGAAATTATTTTCCATTCAACAAAGGTATGAATTTATGTAAAATTGATATAGTAACTATAAATTTACCATTATTCTAACTTAACCTTTTTTACAATCCGAAGACCTGTGAAATAACGATTGACTTTAATGTAATAATGAAAATTCTATTTCAGCTACTAATTCTAATTCTACTATAAAAACTAATTCTATTCTACTATAAAAACTATGATTGATAATCGTAATAAAATTGACAGGATATAAATGTATCTTAACTTTTTAAAAATTTTTTATTCAAGTTTAATTCAGTAGTAGTGCGAGACTCTGCCGTTAGGCGGCGAATCTTTCTCGCATGTGAAAATCATCCATGGTCCCTATAACAAGAGGACCCCCAGCAGAATTCTTAGACTTTTCTGCAGCTCAGTGCTGTTAGCCATAACCATTGATTGTAACTTTTTCTACAGCAAACGGGCTCTCCTAAGCCTACCTAACAGCCCGTAAACTAATTCTTCACATCTGACTAGAATTATGTGCTATGTGGGATACGAGATCCCATACAAGTCCCATATGAGATCGCATTTGAGATCTCATATGAAATTTTAGCACGATATATCATATGAGATCTCATAAGAGAATTTATATATGTTAGTATATGAGACCTTATATAATACCACATATGAGATCTCATGTGTGTTTTCAAATGATTTTTTTAGTAGGGGTATAATTAAGGTATTACTTTCGTACACCGCATTAGCAGAATTTGAATATTGTACCAATGCAGTATACTTACGGAATATGTGTCATCTTTAGAGTACAAAGTTTATACCGTGTTTAACTTATAAGTGAATGTATAATATGTGTATAATAATGCTTTAAACTATTATAGAACTGTAATCAACTGTATTAATGCAGCATTTAACTTATAAAAATGTACAGCAGTAAAAATTTGGTATTTTACTGATTTAAAAACTTGGTAAATACAGAATATGCTTGGTAAGGAACCGGTAAAAATTGCATAAATATACTATGAAAATACAGTATTACTATGCATTTTATACGACTTAAAAATGGTATTTCTACGGATACTAAAAATCGCGAGGGATAATGTTTTATACGATTACAGAACTATAATCAACTGTATTAATGCAGCATTTAGCTTATAAAAATGTACAACGGTAAAAATTTGGTATTTTACTGATTTAAAAACTTGGTAAATACAGAATATGCTTGGTAAAAAACCGGTAAAAAAATTGCACAAATATACTGTGAAAATACCGTATTATTACGCATTTTATACGATTTAAAAATGGTATTTCTACGGATTCTAAAAACCGCGAGGTTGGATTACTGAGTTCATGAGAGATGGATCTTTCCGAACGGTGATTCATGAATCGAACTCACAACTGCGAACCGCGCGTAGAACTGTACACTACTTGTAATTACAACAAACAATAGAGTCGCGCACTGTAAAATGGTTACTGATTGCGGATGGAATTGACGGCGGAATCGCCATGTCGCCCTTTTTATAGCGAATTTTTAGAGGAGGCGATCCTTCCCAATTTCCGCGTGATTCAATTTGATTGGTGATGCGACATAGATAATGGTCTCCAAATAAGGAGATTTGCGTTTTTTCGGTCTTCTATTGGCCGAATTAGGGAAGCAGTGCACACGGCTCGTCACTATTTCTCAGAGCTATTAATTAGGGAGATATTAATTTTTCTCCATGTCGCTGTCTAGATTTGGCATATTTATTGAGATCGCTTTCCAGAAGTAATAACACGTGCCTTCGTGGAACAAAGGGACGTTGACGAAAAGTTTTTAGACAAGGAATCATTAAGACCGCGTTAGACTCTTTTATCAGGCCGCGCTGACTTATTTGCTATTTCCGTTTATGCTTCGCGAATGGAAGAAATCGTGGAGTCTACGGACGTAACAAAGGGAAAACTCCGAAGCTGCAGAGTAATTGGGAAGGGCCTATATTGTAATAAAGAAACTTAGCGAGGTAGTTTATTGTATTCGTAGAACTCCACGGCATAGAGGAAAGGTGGTGCATTCAGATAGGTTAGCTCCTTTCTCTGAGAGAAGTTTAGGATAGTGAGAAGTGGGTTTTACTCTAGTTATTCGGAGTCCGAGGAAAATTTAGGAAGATAAAAATTCCTTACTTTGCAGCCTCTACTGGGCTTGTTTATTTTTCAGTACTTTCTTACGAGGAAGATGAAGTTTTGCGGGCAACGGCTTCTTTGGAGCGGGACTACGTCCACGAAGAAGACTCTTCTTAAAAAAGACTGCCTTGCTCACGATTTTTGGACATAGTTTTTCCATGGGACGCAGGGCGAATGCCAAGGTAGGGACTTCGGGAGTCTCCGCAGAGACGCAGGGACTATGAGAGTCATCTCCTCCCCCCTTATCCGAAATTCAAGAAAGAAGTATCCAAGTATCTTAGAAGTATCTTAGAAGAAAGAAGCGCGCAAGAGATCAAGAGAGGAGCACGGGAGGCGGAGTAGGGCAAGGGCCCTGAAGGAAGAAGACGCCTTGAAAACGCTTCATTAAGACCTGGCCAGCCTGAGAAGAGAAAGTTTACGAGGAAGAAGTCTCTCCCGAAGTGGAAACAGGTGTTGGAACGGAGCCCAGAGATGGAAGCTCGAAGAGGGCAAGGAGAAGATGTCCCTGAAGAAAGGTCCTTGAGAACTACCTCAAAACTCAAGTTGAGCGACAAGTTGCCGTTCTGATTGTCGGGGCGACAATCTTGGAAAGGAGGGGTAGTGTTGCGCGTGCCGTCCGGTATACTCCTCGGCCGCGCGAGTCAGCTGGCGGTTCGATCGATATCATCGATCGAACGCATCGACCTGGAAATCAACGAGATTCGTAGAAGTCAGATTTGCGCCTGTCTCCGTCTGGAAAAGGCCTGTCGCGTGGTTAAAGCTTTGTTCCCCGAAAGCCTTGTAAACGTTCCTGTTACATTAAAGTTATCTGTTCTTTATAATCTCCTTGTGTTCCTTTCTTATCACAAACGCGATCTCGCGAGCGTTTGGGAGTGACACCGCGAGTGCCGCGAGCGTAACATTTCTGATGTAAAACATGACGTTAAAAGTTATAATGAATTTAACTTTACTTTTAAGGAGTGAAAGTGCAAATGTTATTGAAAAATTTAAAAATCTTAAAAAAACTCCGAGGATCGTAGAAGTACAAAATGTTAATATATTAATAAAAAAGAAAATACTTTCAACGCACACCGAAAAGAGGAATATTGCGTATGACAATATGCAGCTGGATAATACATATAGGGTCACTAATAATAATAATAATATTTCATTAAATTCAAAGACTTATGTTGTGGATAATATTTCAAATGATACATTCGCTCCAGTTGCGGAATCTAGTCATAGAAAATTAGTCAAGACTAGAATGTGAAAGCAATGATAATAATGCTGAGTCAGATACATCCATTACATCTAAGAATAATTCCGATGTTAGTTTTCATTTGTCAGATTGTTCTCTGGAAAATACAGATGAAGATAAAAACACACATGAAGATACAGTTAATACCAATAAAAATTAAACTATGTACAATACATTAAATTTAATATCATCATTCTCATCTAAAGTATGCGATGATAGAAATATGTATGTGGAAACTTCTGATAATCTTAAATCGAAACAATATATGTGTCCATATTGTAAAAAATTCCAAACCCAATTTGCAAGGCATTTAGAATCAGTACATAAAACTGAAGATGTGAAAAAGTTTCGTTTTTTACCTAAAAGTAATTTATGTTTTATATGTATGTTATTTTAATTATGCATTATTTTATACATATTATGTTACATATATGTTATACAGGGTGTCCCATTTTAACTTGGACAGTAAAATATCTCAAAAACTGAGCCCAGCAGACAAAAATGTTTCAGACAAAAGTTGTATGGTTTCGAGGGAGACATAAGATGGTACCATTGGTTTGACCTTGAAGAGTAATTTGAAGGTAACATGAAGAGTACCTTCAATTTCTTAAATGGAACCTACTATTTCTCGTTACATATTCTTGTACGTTATCTCGAGAGCTTTCCAAAACACTATAATAAAATAACTTTTCATTGAGTAATTTTCGAATTATGAGGCTCCAAAGCAGTCCTTTGCAGTACTTTGATATAAAGTACAAAATATCTTGTATGTTGTCATGTTATGGCGTCAAGTTGATCCTTAGATTAATATCATTTCAAGATCAAATCAAATTTTCACCCAAATCTCTGTAGTTATGCATGTTTACGAAAATTCAGATGTTATGCATGTTTACAAAAATGTGGTCCAATAATATAGCCATTTAATATCCCTACCCATACGTGAATACTCCATCGGTGCTGATTCATTTGCTCTTTCATTCACTGAGGATTAACGGGTGACCAATAATGACTCTTATGCTTATTCAGACTGCCAGTACTATGAAATGTAGCTTCATCACAGAAACAAATAAACGAAAAGAAATCTGGATTTTCATTTAATGTATTCAGGGCCCACCTACAAAAATTAACTCTCAACAGTCGATCATTCTCACTCAGTTCTTGAAGAAGTGTAATATGGTAGGGATGATAATTAACGGAATGTAACATATGATGAGCGGTTAATCGAAGAATTCCTAATTCACGTTCGATGTGCCGAGTACTAATGTGAGGAATCAGATGAACCATACCCAAAATGGCGAGAAGCTTTTGGTCATTATTATTATTGTTTCTGTTTCGCTGTCTCTGGCGACGATTTACTATTTCACGAGATCTTCTTTCAATATTTATAATTTGTTGCGGGTCTGGATGACGACGATCGGGATAATATTCAGCATAAAGATGTGAAGCATTCCTGTAATTTCTATGGCTTTCGCCAAGAACTAACAAAACATCAACTACTTCACTTGGCGCATAGTTTGCCATGGTACAAATTCGTATTCAAATACAAGATAAACATGCATAATATAGAGATTTGGGTGAAAATTTGATTTGATCTTGGAATAATACCTAAGGATTAACTTGGTGCCATAACATGACAACATACAAGATATTTTGTACTTTATGTCAAAGTACTGCGAAAGACTGCTTTGGAGCCTCATAACTCGAAAATTACTCAATGAAAAGTTATTTTATTATAGTGTTTTGGAAAGCTCTCGAGATAACGTACAAGAATATGTAACGAGAAATAGTAGGTTCCATTTAAAAAATTAAAAGTAACCTTCATGTGATCTTCAAATTACTCTTCAAGGTCAAACCAATCCGCGTACCATCTTATGTCTCTCTCGAAACCATACAACTTTTGTCTGAAACATTTTTGTCTGCTGGGCTCAGTTTTTGAGATATTTTACTGTCCAAGTTAAAATGGGACACCATGTATATATATATATATATATATATATATATATATATATATTCAGTATATGTATGTGTATAAATATATTGTATATACAGCAACATATATTAAACATTCTGATAACATTCTATGTAAACATTACAGACATCTTTTTGAAACATTTGTGGAATATCTTATCAATATATATTGAATATTTTATATGCATATCCTTCAAATATTCCTAGAAGCTCCCAAATGTGGATATAATTTGAATGTTTTTTCACGATCATTTGAATATTCCTTTTATATCTATAAATATTTCGGAATATTCCGGAACATTTTAGGAATGTTGTGTTAGAACTTCTGGAATGTGTTATGAATGTTTTAGGAATATTTAAGGTTAGCTGGATATAGTTTCCGAAACGGACTTTACATGCGAGAAAACGAATAATCCTTGCGACTCCTAGCGGCGTGAGTCGAACTTATACGAGTTTGTGGATATCTAAATTAACCAAGAAAGAGCGTTTTCTTGCAACGCGGCGACTTTTTGAAAGGATTTTATGAAAATTTTAAACTTATTTTGTTACACATTGCTACACACATATCCATTAATGACTAATTTTTGCGTAATTCAAAATATGTTATAAGAGATATTACATGTATATTCTGAGGATATATAAGAAATAATACTATACGAGATGTAGGATTAAGAAATTTTACTTTTGTCCATAATATCCGACTTTCTTTTGTAAGTACACGCTGGTACACGTTCAGACACGTTTTCCTTTTGTTTTTTTATGTTCACACGACAGTTGAAATGCGTCGCATTCGATGGACAGGTCATAAAACGATCGGCTTTTGTTTCGGAAAACTTAGGATATAAAAGCCCGAAGCGAGCGACGAAGGGCAGTCTCACTGTAGCCGTTCCTCGAGTTAGTCACTATTCTCTGTACTTTTATAATAATCTCTACATATTTTTAACCTCTCCACATATTTCTGGGGGCTCAGCCGGGATCGCAGCCTAAAGTGTAGTGACAGTGTACTCGAGTAAGAAGTTTTCAAGACGTAAATAATGGCGAAACCAGGTACAAGTGGGACCAACGACGAACTTAAGACGAAGCTAACGAATATGACGACGGTGGAATTAAAGCAAGAATTAAGAAGACGAAAGTTAAAGACGGCGGGACTGAAGAATGAGCTCATCTTGAGGCTGTTACCGTTTATGCAACTAGAGCGTGAGCACGGTGAGACAGAGCATGATGATGCTAAAAGTAAAGAAGACACATGAATAAAGACGCATGAGGAAATCAGGAAGACGGCAGCGAGAGCGATAGCTCGAACGACGAAGACGAATCTGTTGCTGAAGTAAGACGAGGTGGAAGAAGAAATCAGCCACTAACATTCAGAGTTGTGGAAGAATCTCTGGAGACATTCAATGGAGATGACAAGGTCGACGTAAAAGGATGGATCAAAGACTTTGAAGAGATGGCTGTATTGTGTGAGTGGTCCGATATCCAAAAAGTGGCATACGCGAAACGCCTTCTTCGTGGTTCAGCGAAGCTGTTTGTTAACTATCAAAAATGCACGAAGACTTGGAAGAAACTACGGCGAGCGTTGAAAGAAGAATTTGCAGATATTGTGGACAGTCACGCGATGCACCAGGAATTATTACGACGGAAGAAAACGTCAGACGAGTCATATCAGGCGTACACATATAAAATGCTCGAGATAGCCGCACAAGCCGATGTCGAGACACGATCGGTTATTCAATATATCATTGAAGGTATCCAAGACGATCCTGTTAATAAAATGGTGTTGCATGGAGCGAAGACGATACGCGAATTAAAAGAAAGATTCATCCAATATGAAGCTATAAAGAAAGAAGGGAAATCGAAGACGAAGCAGTCGAAGCCGGAAGAGAAGAAGAAGACGATTCGAGGAGACGCAAGTTCGACGGAAAAACGATGCTTTAACTGTGGCAATAAAAATCATGTCAGCAAGGAGTGCCCGATGAAAGACAAAGGCGTCAAATGTTTCAAGTGTAATCAATACGGACATATCGCTAAGTTATGTAAAGGAGTGAGTACACCGAAAGAAACCGCATATATAATTGCTAAGAATCCGCAACAAAAACAAGTAAAACAAGTAGAAATCGCGAATCAATGTTTCAATAACATTATAGATACCGAAAGTGACTTAAGTCTAATAAATCAAGATTGTTATGAAAAGATAGGCCGCCCTAAATTAGATAATAAGATAAATTTTGATGGATTAGGCGCGCTGAATAATAGTACGTACGGCTCTTTTGTGACAAACATTGCTATAGACAAGTGTTACGTCCAGATCCCGGAAAAGGTTTTGAGAATAAAGGGAAGCGAAGGAAAGGCTTCCCGTGAGGGAAAGAATGGAGGGGATAGAGGGACGCAACGGACACCTTTGTGATATCGCCCGCTGTGCGGGCGACTCGAACACACCTTTGTGATTCCGAATTTGAACCAACGTCTGGAACACTATGAACGCTATGATGCCAAAATCAGAACGATGTGTTTGGGGTCCTTGTTTCGAGTCAGAGAATTTAATCTCTTTTACTCAGGGATAGGACCATGTGCGACTCTTAGCGAGCGGGAGCGGGGAGAAATTAAGGGTGATTAAAATTTAGTGACATGTGGAATTTTAACTTAACTACATTTATTATAAAATCAAAAATAGATGGTTATAAATTTATCGATACATGTATATAATTTTAATTGAAAATTAATCTACTATTCTTATAATCGCATAATACTGCTCGTCTCAGTACAATGAAGTTATCTCGACTGTGTGTATGTGAGTATGTATACATAATTATAAATGTGTAAAAACGCTCACGTGTGGAAGGAATTAGGATATTTCTTGGAGGGAAACTGTGGAGGGAGGAAACAGATTGTAAAAATGAGAGACGGGGACTACATAAGGATGGGTATCGAGTGAAATAAAGACGTAGATTACTTGGTCAGATCAAGATTGTTGTATGTGTCCACGGAATCTAACAGGATCGATGCCATCGGGAGTTAGTGAAATAGAATCGGCGGTTACGATGGTTCCGCTTGTGCATGGCTGACCGTTTGGAAAAGCGCGGAGGAAACGCAGCGGCGGAGCGATCAGACACTACGATTAATGTTGATCGAATTAATTATAGAATTGGATCTTTCGAGACTCGGAAAGAGATGTGAGAAGGAATTCGAGATTCGCGAGTCCAAATCGAGAACACTCGATTCAGCTGGTTTCCCAGAGAATCGTGGTTTCGAGACTCGGGAGGAAATGTGAGAAGGAATTCGAGATTCGCGAGTCCAAATCGAGAACACTCGACTCAGCTGGTTTCCCAGAGAATCGTGGTTTCGAGACTCGTGAGGAAATGTGAATTTTAAGATTCGCGGGTCCAAATCGAGAGCGCTCGATTCAGCTAGTTTCCCAGAGAATCGAGCTTCAAGACGCGGAGCGGCGAGAAGAAAGGTTCGTAGTAATAAATTCTGGCGATTCACGGTTCTCGGGACGGTTCGCGACGGGCAGGATGAACGAAATAAAGTTAATTGAGACTTACTCTTGCTGATTTCTTGGAGTTCAGAAATAGATTCACTCTTGGTTCGCTGTTCTGGCTTGATGGGCCTTGGGTGGTTGGAAGCAGCGTCTCGTCGGCTCACGGAATGAAGTGGCATTGATTCTAAGTTCACTGACGCGAGTAAAGTTCTCGAAGAGCAAGACTATGTGAGAATGCTAGGAGTACACGAGTACAAGACTGAGCGTCTAAGACGAGGAAAAGACGCGCTAGGCCCGAAATCGTGGGTTTATATACAGGGAAATTGAAGGGTGGGCGTGTTGGAGCGTCGGGTTTGTGTTTTTGGATTCGTGGAGCGTTTTTCGTTTTCTCCAACGTTGATTGGAGAATCGGTTACATAAATTTGTCTATGCTTTCCTATAGGCAGTCTGGTTGTTAGAATTCTCCTTCTTGTTCGATCAAGCTGCCCTTTTCTAAAGGCTTAAACTTTTTAGGAAAATTAAGTCATAAATCTAAAAAAATTTTATGAGGCGATTTCTCCGGAATTCGAATGGTTTCCTGTCGACTTTCGAAAAGCTTAACAAAAGAGAAGAGAAAAAAAAAGGTTTTTCGTCGCGACAGTCTAGCGCGACGCGAGCGATAATTCTAAAGTAAAACCATAAATACCACATTTTAATTTTCGAAACGCATTTAGCTCTCGGAGAATTCGCCCTTGAATGCATAGACTATTGTTATCTAAGGAAGACCGTCGTCTATTGACACCACATGTGCGAGCAGACTCTTTGTTAGATTTCATATTCTTTTCTATTATCTTCCAGAAGATTCGATTTTTAGCAAAAAATTGTGAGCAACCCCTTCGTTAGATTTTATATTTCTTTTTATTTTTCAAAGGTTTAACTTTTAATAAAAGGTCCGAGCAAATCCTTTGCTAGGTTTTATATTTTTTTTTATTTTTGTTACTTTTCGGAATTTTTAACTTTCTAACAAAGAAGGGTTAGCAAATGCACGTGTGGGTCTCTCCGTCGCCAGTCCCCTTCACAAGAAAAATGTATGATTTATTTTCCCTTGTGTTCGAATGAGAGAAATCGAGTAGTCTCCGGACGTAACACAAGGAAACATATAAAATTACATTTCATGTTGTTAATAACGAAATAATGAAACATGCGATCTTGATCGGCGCTGATTTTTTGAATTTAGTCGAATTGCATTTAGTAAAAGGTCAGGTGACAATTCGAAAAATTCCCGAAAGCTCAACCAACGCGAACGATTTAGATACACCTGAAGTATTAAAAGTTGATGTCGTAGAAACGATTAATCCATTTGATTTTTCTTATATCCCCGATAAAGATGCCCGACGGGAAATAGAAAGTGTTGCAAGAAATTACGAACCTAAAAGGACGCGAGACATCGGTGTTAAAATGACGATAGTTTTAAAAGACGATATTCCAATATATCAAAGAGCGCGTAGATTACCTCCATCGGATAAAGAAGAAGTCGAAAAACAATTAGAGGCGTGGTTAGGTGACGGTATAATAAGACCTTCCAATTCCGATTGTGCAAATCCTATTATTTTAGTAAAAAAGAAAAACGGTGGCACGAGAATTTGCGTAGATTTCCGTAAATTAAATAAGAAAATTATAAAAGACCGCTACCCGTTACCGCTGATAGAAGATCAGTTAGACCAGCTGCAAGGTGCAAAATATTTTAGTGCACTCGACTTAGAAAATGGCTTTTTTCATGTCGAAGTAGCAGAGGAGAGCAGGAAATATACTTCTTTCATTGTTCCTACAGGCCAGTATGAGTTTTTACGGATGCCGTTCGGGCTCTGTAATTCCCCCGCTGTTTTTCAAAAATTTATAAACGCCGCATTTAAAGAGTTAATTTCTGAAGGAATCGTGTTAACTTATATGGACGATTTAATCGTTCCTTCGCAAAATGTGAGACAAGCAATAGATTAAAACGCGTGCTAGAAGTGTCGAGTCAAGCTGGGTTACACGTAAATTGGCAAAAATGTAAATTCCTTCAGACAAGAATCGAGTATTTAGGACATGTTGTGACGAACGGAACCATAGAACCTTCAGAATGCAAAGTTAAAGCCGTTTTAAAATTTCCTGTTCCTAAATGTGTTAAAGATATACAGAGTTTTCTCGGCCTCACAGGATACTTTCGAAAATTCATTTATCAATATTCAATAATAGCGCGTCCACTGACTAATCTTTTAAGAAGCAACGTAGAATTCCGATTCGGAAAAGACGAAGAGCAAGCATTTCAGAATTTGAAGTTCGCATTAAGTAATAAGCCCGTTTTGAAGTTATATAAAATCGAAGCCGAAACAGAATTGCATACGGATGCTTCGAAATTCGGATACGGTGCAATTTTATTGCAAAAAGGTTCGGACGATGCTTTTCATCCCATTTATTACGCGAGTGGTAAAACCACCCCAGCCGAAGAAAAATATACTAGTTATGAGCTAGAAGCTACTCGCAATCGTCAAGTCGCTGAAAAAATTTAGGGTGTACCTATTAGGTATTCATTTCAAAATTATTACTGACTGCAAGGCGTTTACATTAACGATGAACAAACGAGATTTATGCGTCCGTGTAGCTCGATAGGCTTTAGCGTTAGAAGAATATAACTATGAAATTCAACATAGATCGGGAAAAAGTATGATGCATGTAGATGCACTAAGTAGAAACCCCCTTCCAGAAACTTTAGTTATCAACGAAAGTAACGATAATCTAATCGCTAGATTTAACCAGGCTCAAAATGCTGATCAAGACAGAAGATTATTAAATTGGCGACGCTCAATAAAGCCGACGGTTATGTTTTAAGAAATAACTTATTACACCGAGATGAAAAAGACGAATTACTATTAGTAGTACCTAAGATATTACAAACTTCGATAATCAGACAAGCGCATGAGCAGGGGTATTTTGGCGTTAATAAGACGGAAATACTTGTATGTAAAGATTATTGGTTCAAAGGTATGCGACCGAAAATAGAAAAAGTAATAATGAACTGTATCAATTGTATTTTAGCCGAACGAAAGCATGGTAAGCAAGAAGAAAAATTTTCTGAATACAATTGACAAAGGGGAAATTCCTTTACACACGTATCACGTAGACCATTTGGGCCCAATGCCAAACACGAAAAAGAGTTACCGTCATATTTTTGTCATAATTGACGCGTTTAGTAAGTTTGTATGGCTATATGCCACTAAATCGACCGATGCTGCCGAAGTCATCATCGGTTAATCATTTACGCAAACAATCAGTTTTGTTTGGAAACCCTTATAGAATTTATGACGATGTTTTCCGCCGATCACGCCGTGGATCGACGGAGCAGGTCAAGATTATTACGCGAACCGTAACTGTAACGCTGTATTATTCGTCAACAACGTTAACGGCAATAATTTCGAATCCGAAATCGGTATTGGGCGCCAGGCGCGATTTTTCGCGCCACGAAACTCTATAATTGTCGAAAGCGCTAATTCTCATTACGCCGATTAGCTCGCGGAGAAGGCGGTTCATCAAGCGAATGGAGGCGTGGGAGAGGAGGCGTATCTCATAGGCACGTAAAAGTAACGGAAAAGGGAATTTAACAGTGAGAAAAAAAAAACATTTATTTAATAACAAGCGCGGAAGATCCAGCGTACACCGCTCGCGTCCCGGTCAGTCGGACGCGCGACAATTCTCGAGCCGACTCCATATCCTAGTAGCCCCTGAGGATTCGTACAGTACTTTCGAGAACAAGAATTCCGAACGCCGGGGCCATCCCGGCCGCAACGAAAACGCGGCTGCGTGACTTTAACACGACGATACAAATAATACCATTACAAGGACATTTCTCACGGGAATCGGCAAATAACGAGTATCTTTCCTCACGCGAATTGACAAGATATAATGGTAATTCCTCCCACGGATCGACAAAACTATCATTAGGATTTCTCATGCGACTCGACAAAATTAACAAGTATCACACGCAATATAAGTGATTGTCGGCGGCCGTCCAGACGAAAGCGATCCTGCACACGCGGCCGGAAATACGAGGGACTCTCGCACGGCGAGCCCTCGCGCACTTTACCCGCGGAAACGGAAAGCGAATCGCCAGCCCATCGTGGCCGCGAGATAATTCCCGATTTCGATATGAATCCGGCAACGGTCAGTCTCTCGCAAAGAATTCGGGGGCGATACCGCCCCTCCCGATACGCTACTTCCGTCCGTGACTACACGGACGTATGACTATATGACAATAAAACGGAACGCGAACGAGAGAGTGGTCGTGCCGGTCTCAATAAACTCCCGATGCCAGGGTAGAGGCCTTACAACTTCGCTGGTCACGTCGCCGCACACGTCCTCAGCTCGCTCGCCTTCGCCTCAATCTCTCTGTCGACGCTGGCCGGGACCCACGATCGCACGTCTCCCGTCGCTGGCTCACCGAACAGTGCCTTCGGGACCCGGTTGCGATCCCGCTGAGCCCTCCGGCGACCGTACTGGCGCACCCCACGGGTGATAAGGCAACCTGCCTGTTATCGACCGCACTTATCGATCGGTGATCGCTCGCGGATTTCCTAGGGCGTTGGCCACCGACTTCCCTGTAACGCGGGTTTTCCGGCGTCAGGCGTTCATCCCCCGGCCCAATCTTGCTTGGCTGGCCGGGCCACAGCAATCTTGCCCGGTCCTGGGATGAGGGGTAAGGCCACGCTCGCGCTCTTCCGAGCCTGCGTGCCTCCCGTCGCGATCGCGGTCGAGGCGTCCCCCGAGCCGCGACTCGCCCTTGTCCTGTAGAATGGATGGCCTCTCTTGTCCCGGCTTTGGGAGTGGCTCAGGCGGCGATCGGCGGTTCCCGGGCTCCCCTCTGTTTGCTCTCGTCTTGCCGCGACTGCTGCTGCTCCTCCTCTCTTGCGACTCCACTCTCGGCCTCTCACCCGGCTCGGCTCCGATAACGTGTTCTTATTTCTATCCTCCCCCTGGCATTCCCGGGGATCGGCATGGGGCATGCAAAAGAAAATAAATAATAAAAAAATAAGCAAGATAGGCGACGGACCCGCGATCGGCGCAAAACAGAACGGGACGATACGCGCGCTATAATACAGGGATCGCCTTCCCCGCGACTCGAGGGTGCAATCGCAGTTTCGGAACCTCCCGGTCAGGCCTATGCCCCTGTGACGGACCCTGTCACGTCACAAATTATATCAGATCGAGGTACAGCGTTCACCTCTAGCGCACTCAAAGAATATTGTACTGAAGAAAAGATCCAACATGTTCTTATAACTACAGGATTGCCTAGAAGTAACGGACAAGTCGAAAGAGTAAACCGTACTCTCATACCGCTTTTAACGAAATTGTCAGCTCCGAAACCAGAAGAATGGTTTAGATCTCTCGATATAGCCCAAAAATACTTAAATGCTACCCCCAGTCGAAGCACCGGCCGGACACCGTTCCAATTAATGTTCGGTACTAACGCGCGATTAAAAGAAAATTTAGAAATCCGTGCAATGATTGAAAACGAATGGACGCAAATGTTCGAAGAAGAGCGCGACGATATTCGACAGGAAGCTAGAGAAAAAATCGCGGAAGTTCAAAAAGAAAATTTAAAAAGTTTTAATAAAAAGCGAAAAAAGGCACAAAATTACATAGACGGAGATATTGTTGCTATTAAGCGAACCCAATTCGATCCAGGACTCAAATTCCGAAATAAATTCTTAGGTCCCTATCGCGTAACTAAGGTAATGCGAAACGACCGATACACAGTCAAGAAGATAGGCGAGCACGAAGGACCTTAAGAAACTTCTACCTCCGCCGATCATATGAAGCCTTGGTCATATGATGCCCTTGGCAGGACGGCCGAAATGTAGGATTAAGAAATTTTACTTCTGTCGGTAATATCCGACTTTCTTTTGTAAGTACACGCTGGTACACGCTCAGACACGTTTTCCTTTTGTTTTTTTATGTTCACACGCCGATATCGACGAGCTAGAAAGTGAAGAAGAAACCGAAGAAGAAGATGACGATAAAAAAAAAGTGGAGAGACATTGTTAATGAACAATTGTGAGCGCAGATATTCGAGGGCGAATGCCCTTGGCAGGACGGCCGAAATGTAGGATTAAGAAATTTTACTTTTGTCCGTAATATCCGACTTTCTTTTGTAAGTACACGCTGGTACACGTTCAGACAGGTTTTCCTTTTGTTTTTTTATGTTCACACGACGGTTGAAATGTGTCGCATTCGATGGACAGGTCATAAAACGATCGGCTTTTGTTTCGGAAAACTTAGGATATAAAAGCCCGAAGCGAGCGACGAAGGGCAGTCTCACTGTAGCCGTTCCTCGAGTTAGTCACTACTCTCTGTACTTTTATAATAAACTCTACATATTTTTAATCTCTACAGAGATATTATAGGAATTTTCTCTGTAAATTATATACATGATGTATATTCATAGGATACAGAATATTTAAATGATATCATGTGCTGTCTCGGTAATAATTTATTATTCAATGTTCTTTCAATATTGTAGTAACATAAAGAATCAATGTAAAAAAATCAATATAAATTTAATATTGAAAAAATATTGATATCTTAACATTCAACATTGCATCGTTTCAGAAACGTTATTTCAACTTCTGTGCTGTATGGGGTATACACAGGCAGCAGTCTCGTTGGAATATACATGTTATGTATATTCATATTACAATATTCTATATACATCCATAAATGTATCTACATCAGCATATATGTATGTATATACATTTGATGTAAATACACCTCATGTACATGAGCTGGATATATTCTATGTATATACAGGCAGCGGTCTCAGTCAATTATACATGTTATGTATATTCATACAATATTCTACATACATCTATAAAAATCAGCATATATTCCATACAGCACACAAATAAATTTTAAATATTATTTATTTTGTTACACACATTGCTACACATTTATCCATTAATGACTACTTTCTGCGTAATTCAAAATATATTATAAGAGATATTACAAGTATATTCTGAGGATATATAAGAAATAATATACTATACGAAATATTATAGAAATTTTCTCATTAAATTATGTACATAATGTATATTCATAGTATGAATACAGAATATTTGAATGATATCCCATACAGCACAGAAAGTTAAAATAACGTTGCTGACAAGGGGACACTACGACGTGATATCAATCGATTTCAATGAAACTCATTGTATCGATAGGTATTCACATCAAACATTGTAGGGTAAAAGGATTGGATGCACTTTTCAAGAATTCGCGAGAAAATCGAGTTTGAAAAATCTCAACTCATATATAAGCTAGTGCAGTAGAGCATTTTATCGAAGCATTCGTAGCGCTGGGCGCCAGACTCGTAACTTTGAGGTTAAGTTGGTTGCGGGTTCGAATCTCCACAAATAACTTTTTAAAATTCTTTTTCCATTGCAACTTCTTTAAATAATATATAATTACACAAAATAAATGTGTATTACGTATTATACTTTATTTATTGTATATTGTACAAAATTGCATATTGTACAAAAAATTTATTTTTTTGCCTAGAAAATTCGTTTGTCGAATAATTGTATGGCAGAAATAAAAATATATAAATTATTGATTGTGTATCTGAACAGTAATAACAGTAAAGTCAGTATTACACAAATAAATGTGAAACAAATAAATAAATGTAAAATAAATAATTTATATATTTTTATTTCTATCATACTATTCAACAAACGAATTTTCTAGGCAAAAAAAAATAAATTTTTTGTACAATATACAATAAGTAAAATATAATACGTAATACACATTTATTTTGTATAGTAGTAGTAGTAGTAGGTTTATTTCTGATCCCTTTCGGGTTACATAGGGACTGTCGATCCCTTTACAAAGTTCATCTCTCTCTCTCTCTCTCTCTCTCTCTCTCTCTCTCTCTCTCTCTCTCTCTCTCTCTCTCTCTCTCTCTCTCTCTCTCCCCCCCTCTCCCTCTCTCATCACTGCCTCACCCCTCTCATCCTTCGCTCCCTTACATCCACTTTCGCCTTTACATTTACATCGTCATTTCCCCTTTTCCCATCTGACCTGACCTTTGCTGGCCATTACATTTTAAGCATCCTTTCCCTCCCTACGTTCCCTCCCCTCATCTTCCTTCTTTTCACTCCTGCTCTCTCTCCCCTTCCTCCCATCTCATCTCCTCTTTATTCCATTCCTATTTCCTTCCTTCTACCCAGATCTCCCTATTCGTCATCCTAACCCTTTTCCCTTTCGCTCTCTCTTTTCTCGCCGCCTCTACCATCCTCCACCTCATCCTCCTTTCCTCCATTGTCAAGTCCTCATCTACTCCCACCCCCCATTTCTTTTTTATCTCCCACCCCTTACCTAGTAGTTCCTCCCTGTCCACCTCCCTTTTTAATTCCGTAATTAGCACCCACGTTCCTTCTTCTCCCTTCCTTTCCTCTGTTTCCCCAATTTCCACCTCTCTTCCCAACGCTGCCTCAGTTAATGCCTTCATGTACAGTCTCCTTTCCTCCCTATCCTCACCCTCCATTCCTCTCCACACCACGTTCCTCTTTCTTCTTCTTCTTTCTTCCTCTCCCCTCTCCGCCCTCTCCCTCGCCTTCCTTCTTCTAGCCTTTTCCGGATCCTTTCCTCCATCTTCTTCTTTTCCTCTTCTTTCTTCCTCCGTTCCTTCGCTCTCTTCTCTTCTTCCGCTTCCATCAGTTTCTACCATTCCATCATCCTTTCCTCCGCCCTTTCTTCTTCCCATGCCGTCCTCTCTGCTCCCTCTCTTCTTTCTCCTCTCATCTCCCATCCCCTGCTTCTTGTCCTTCCTTCTTCTTCTCTCACCCACTGCCTTCTCCTCCTTTCCCCCTTTGACTTCTCCCTTCTTCTCTCCCCTTCCCCCACTCTCCTTCTTCTTGTCCTCCATTTCCTTCACGCTTCCGCCCTTTATTCTTCTCATCTCCGTCCACTCCTCTTTATCCGATCTTTTCTCCTTCACCTCTCTTTCTCCCCTGTTTGCTTGTATCTCCACTTCCTCCTTGTCCTCTTCATGTCCACCTCTCTCACCTTTCTCCCTCTCTCTCTCTCTCTCTCTCTCTCTCTCTCTCTCTCTCTCTCTCTCTCTCTCTGTTCTCCGTGCGACTGTCCTTCCCCTCCTTATTCACCTGCTTTTCCGCTTCCTCCTGCTTCTCTCCTCCTCCTCCTCTCCAGCTCTTCTCTCTCTCCCCCTGTTTCTTCTCCACTTGCCTGTCTTCCTTCCTGCTCCCTGATTTTTGCTCTTTGACCTTTATCTTCTCACTCTTCTCCTCCCTCTCACCCTCTTCCTCGTGTTTCTCTCCTTTCCCTTCCTCTCCTCTTCTCTCGCCCGTGGCCGTCGCTTTTCCTTCTCCTCGTCCTCTCATCTCCTCCAAGTATTCCCTTATCACCTTCAGTTCTCTCCTGCACTCTATCACCTCCTCCTTTATTCCTTTCACCTCTCCTTCCAATCTCCTCCACTCTTCCATCTCTACCGCCACTTTCTTCATCTCGGCCTTGCCTTCACGCTTCTCACCGATCTTTCTCACGTGCTTCCTAACCTGTTCCTCCTACATTATCTGATGTCGAATTATCAATATCAATCTATCGATTTATCGACCACTCCTTCGATCGGTATTTCTCGCACCTTCCTCTTCTGCGCCATCTGCATCCGCCTTCTCTCTTCGCCCGTGCCCTGCCTGAACGACTGCCAGGCCATTTCCACTTTCTCTGTCTCTCTGCCGTTTCTGCCATGTCATCATTCTCATCCTCTCTGCCTTGCTCCATTTCAACTTCTCTCCTTAGCTCTCCTCCTTACTCCCTCACCTTCCCTCCAATCACTCTTCTTCCACTCCACCTCCTCCACCTTCCTTCACTCTCTCTCTCCTCCATTCACTTCCTATCCTCCACAATTCTCCTTTTATCACCCACTCACTTTCCGTCCAACCGTCTCCTCCGCCATCTTTTCGAGAGTCCTCCACATTTATATTGTGTAATTATATATTATTAAAAAAAATTGTATTGAAAAAAAAATTATTCGTCGAGATTCGAACCCGCAACCAACTTAACCCCAAAGTTACGAGTCTGGCGCGCTGTCGCAGCGCTACGGACGCTTCAATAAAATGATCTATTGCACTAGCTTATATATGAGTTGAGATTTTTCAATCTCGATTTTCTCGCGAATTTTTGAGAAGTGTATCCTATCCCTTTACCCTACAATGTTTGACATGAATACCTATCAACACAATGAGTTTCATTGAAATCGATTAGTATCACGTCGTAGTGTCTCCTTGTGAGACGTTGCAATGTTGAATGTTAAGATATCAATATTTTTTCAATGTTAAATTTATGTTGATTTTCTTACATTGGTTCTTTATGTCATTACAACATTGAAAGAACATTGAATAATAAATTATTATCTAGACAGCACAATGATATCATTTAAACATTCTGTATTCATACTATGAATATACATCATGTACATAATTTACTGAGAAAATTTCTATAATATTTCATATAGTATGTTATTTCTTATATATCCTCAGAATATACTTGTAATATCTCTTATAATATATTTTGAATTACGCAGAAAGTAGTCATTAATGGATAAATGTGTAGCTATGTGTGTAACAAAATAAATAATATTTTAAAATTTTCATAAAATCTTTTCATAAAAAATCGCCACGTTGCAAGAAAGCGCTCTTTCTTGATTAGGTTAGATATCCACAAACTCACATAAGTTCGGCTCACGTCGCTAGGAGTCGCAAGGATTATTCGTTTTTTCGTAAGAAAAGTCCGTTTCGAAAACTGTATAAATAAGCTTAAAGTTCATTTTTTAACTAATCAAAGCACAACGCTTCTTCGCGTATGTACGTTGAATGTAACCTCAATAAAGCATCTAATTTATGTGGAAATAGATGCTCTGAATTTAAATATGTACATTTTGAAAACACATGGTATACAAATTAATATAACCTAATCTAATAAACGTGTATGTATGCATGTGCTATCTGGGTATTTAATGTTTTTTGAATGTTGAATTGCAATGTCTACAGGATATTGCAATTCAGCGAACATTAGACGTTTCTGCAACGTCTTTTCAATATTGAATCTATATTGGTACAACATTGTAATATTACAACGCAACATTTCTAAGATATCGATTCAACATTTGTGTGCTGTACGGGTATCATTGTGCTGTCTAGGTAATAATTTATTATTAAACGTTCTTTCAATGTTGTAATGACATAAAGAATCAATGTAAGAAAATCAACATAAATTTAACATTGAAAAAATATTGATATCTTAACATTCAACATTGCAACGTCTCAGCAACGTTATTTCAACTTTCTGTGCTGTATGGGTATAATACGTATATACATTTGATGTAAATACATTTCATGTACATGAAATATATTCTATGTATATACAGGCAACAGTCTCGTTCGAATATACATGTTATGTATATCCAATTCAATGTCCTACGTACATCCATAAGTATACGTAAATTTGTGTATATTCTTTGTATGTACACAGTATGTACAGTATATTTTTTTCATATTATGCATATGCATAGCATATCAGATGTTTACTGGGAATCTACTGGTTATAGCTTTTCGGGCTATAACAAATTCGAGCCATTTAATTTGATATATGTTTGTTATGGTTCATTTCTTTTAGTTTAAAGAACAAAAGGGGATGGCTACTTTCAGTGAGACATCTTGTATATCAAATAGCGATCGACAAGTAGTAATATTACCAGAGTCAAAAAGTTCCCGGAATGAATTTTTAAAAATTTATCTATTATTGTTATACAAATTTAAGCTACACTGCCTTCAAAGTACTCTCCTCTTGCATTCACACACTTGTCCCAACGTTCGTACAGTTGTTGAAAACATTCCACGAACCCAATATTTGAAAGTGCCATCAACTGTCTCGTCGCATTTTGAATGACCTTCTCAGAATTCGAGAAATGTTACCCCTTCAATTTCATTTTTAGCTTCAGAAACAGATATCGGAAATCGGAAAAGGAAGGAAACGCCCTAAAAAATGGACAAGAAACAAGTACAAGAGTATTGCTGCTTGACAATGTCCCTGCACATCGGTCACTAATGGTTAAAAATTACCTTGCCAAGAATAATGTTACCGCTCTTGAACACTCACCGTACTTACCCGATCTCGCACCAGCCGATAAAAATCGGCTCCGGTAAAAACCTGTTTCTGAAGCTAAAAATGAAATTGAAGCATCAATATTTCTCAAATTCTGAGGAGGTCATTCAAAATGCGACGAGACAGCTAATAGTAGTTTCATAAATTAGGTTCAAGGAATGTTTTCAACAACTGTGCGAACGTTGAGGCAAGTGTGTGAATGCAGGAGAAGAGTACTTTGAAGACAATGTAGTTTAAATTTGTCTAACTTCAATAAACAAATTTTAAAAATTTATTCCGGGAACTTTTTGACTCTAGTAGTACATACTTTGCTCTATGTTAAAAGGCTTTTGCTCTATGTTAAAAGACGAACAAGAAATGTTAGTTATAAACAAGATCTATTATTGCATTTGTCTTTTTTATTATATGCGAAACTGTTAGCAAAAGACTAAGAATCGAGCGAACTGCTACTATTTCAAAATTTATTATTTTTATATAATGATAACATGAAGACAACTGAATTTATTTGATATAATTTTAAATAACCAGATATATTCATTGTGGGCGTGTTCGTTATCGGCCGCTGCCGATTGGTGGTGAGGAGCGTTCGTGGAAGTGGCAGGTCTTCGAATGAGGCTCTCGTACATATAAGAATACAAGATATATTCTTTTAAAGTTATATGTACAATATGTACAGTTGAGTTTTTATATAGTCCTGAAAAGGATTGTTGCGAGGATGGTTCTCTTGGTTGAGGTACGTCTAGGTCCGTTGTCCGTCTGTAGCACGTCCTGCTTAGCCTCCTGGAGTCGTCGCCAGGGTAGCTCACTGCTGGGCTCCGTCGTGGATGTCACCAGGGTAATGCTCTGCTCGTCTATTCGGCTCTGCTGTACGTGTCGCCAGAGTATGCTATGCTGGCTTCCTGGAGTCGTCACCAGGGTACGTTCTGCTGGCCTCCTGGAGTCGTCGCCAAGGCAGCGTCTCTGCTGGCCTCCTGGTAGCAGCTACGTCGCCAGGATAGCGGAGAGGTTTAGAGGCTCCTGGTTCTCTCGGTAATGGCTCAAGCGGCTCCAACGTCCGCTTGAGTAAGTTACTACACTTTTTCTTTCCAATCCGCTAGAAATAGCGTCCTGAAGAGAGAGTGAATTACCTCGTCACAGCACCTCGTTATATTCGTGCGGTGTTGGCTTTTGCACACGAGTTATCTTTTATTTCGCAGGCCACCTGTCGTCGTTTCCACGTACTATCGAAAACTTCGGCGAAGGTTGCTGCCCACGTGCATGCCGCGTGTTGCTGCGTAAATTCGGAGTGTCGGGCGGGTTGCCGTTTTGTTAGGCGCTATGACGCGTCTTAAGTGGCGCTTGCAGCCGCTACATTCATTAAAGTTCCTATTTATAATTATTTAAATTCTTTATTAATCTCCGTTACAGTATTCATTCTATACGAAGTCATACTATTTTATTTTACAGTATTATAATGTATATAATATTACAACACGCGCACACAATCTAGAACAATTACTATGATTATCGGAAAGATGATAATACAGTGAAATAAGACATTGATGCCTGCATGACCTAAAATAATAGATATGTGTTAATATAGAAATAATTTGCTAATGAAAATAAGTGAATTGATTAAAATTGATAAAGATTTTAAATTCTTAATTTTTAAAAATAAGAATTGACAAATATACACTCACCGGCAAAAAAAGGGTCACCTTATTTTATTCAAATTTTCCAACATATTTCAATAGTGATAACTCTGCAAAACCATCGTATTGAGATGAAACAAAGCTCAAATTTAAGCTTAAATTTTCATCTTAATAACTAAAAAAATCAAAATTGAGAGACAGCAGATGTTTTACAAAATGGTGGACGTTGAAGGTAGTGTTTGAAAAATAAGAGCAAAATTTTTTGTTTAAATTGTGTCGCTCAGAGGAATCACCTCTCTGGTACAAAAATATATAAGTAATTAAGCTCATTCATTTCTTAAGGGATAACACCAGTGTGACTGCTTCAAAAAATCGAAAAATTTTTTTTGCTTAAAGTGTTCTTTAACATCCCAAGAATGATGCCTCATTAATCTTATGTGGGGAAAATTTTTTTAAGTGCCTTAAATACAATGAATTCGAGACCCGTCTCTGCGCCACTAAACAGGTAAAATGAGCGCTGAGCACTCTGCGCACTTTTATGGTCTCTAAGTAAGAAATATCGATTACCAAGGCACTGGAACTTATGAAAAGTACTTATAGATGTCTCTAGTAATCATCTTTATCTAGCTTAAACTCATAAAATTGCAATTGTACGTTAGAAAGACGCTAAACATGTAAAAACGTTTATTTGAGACTATCGCTATAGATTAGTTAATTATTCTCGTGTTGTTTTTTGCACTAGAGTCATAAATAATGAATAAAGACACGAATAAAAAAGTGAGGTCGGAAAGGTAATAGAGGTAACTCATGGGCGACTCAAAGAATCAAAATAAGTAATCGCAAGCCACCTGTACCCGTTGCAGTAGAGGCAGATTTGGAGGTTGTCGGCACTTCTGCAAAAAAATAGAACAAGTTCCACCAAGCATGAAATCGCAGTTGAAGAAGGTTTTGGCTATCGATTAGTGTATTTTGCTATATTTTCTACTCTTATCGAAATTCTCGTTTGCAAAACGTGTGGAAAATCAATGAAGTTTTCTGAAGCTAGTAAGCGCGGGTTTGGCTTCAAATTAGTTGTGTCGTGTAAAGATTATGAAAATGTTTCTATTAACAGTTGTCCTGTAATAAAAGATGCGTACGAAGTCAACCAAAGAATTATTCTTACCATGCGTTTGCTGTGGATTGGCTTAAACGGTATAATCAAGTTCTGCGCATTCATGGACTTACCGCTGTCAGTTATCCAAAATTGCTATGACGATGTTATGAAAAATATTAAAATCGCTGTTGAAGCTGTTTCTGCTAAATGTATGAGAACAGCAGCCGCTGAAGAGAAACAAAAATGTCAAGAGCACGGGAAAACACGTGGAATAATCATCTCTGGGGATGGATTATGGCGAAAGCGTGGATTTTCATCGTTGTTTGGAATATTTTCTCTCATTGGCTGGTACTCTGGGAAAGTTTTAGATATCGTTGTGAAGTCTAAATATTGTAAAGCATGCAAAAGTTGGGGAAAAAAGGGAGGCACTAGCGAGTACGAGGAGTGGGCACAGTTACATTTTGAAGAATGCCAGGCAAATCATGCTGGATCTGCTGGCAAGATGGAGGTCGACTCCGTAGTTGAAATGTTTGCTCGAAGTCAAGAATTGAACGGCGTTGAATGTGAAGATTATATCGGCGATGGAGATTGCAAGACCTACAAAATAATCATGGAAAGTTCAGCAAACAAAAATATTAAGATCAATAAGAAAGAGTGCATCGATCATGTACAAAAAAGAATGGGTACGCTTTTGAAAAATTTGAAAAAAAAAGCAAAAAGGCTCAGAAGCAGAGAAAAATTAACAGCTAAGCTGATTGACGATCTAAGTATTTATTACGATCTCGCAATCAGGAGAAATAAGGATTCGGTAAAGAATATGAGGAAAGATATCTGGGCTACTTTACCACAAAATATCAACCGATGAAAAACCCCAGCATCACTTATGCCTTGAAGGTATTGACTCTTTGTGTGATTGGCAAAAATCTAAGGCTTTTGGAAATTTAGAGTCTTATACACACAAAGAGCCAACGTGTCAAGAGGTTTTTCATGCTGTAAAGCCTATTTATGAAGAATTGTCGAGCGATGACTTGCTTGAACGTTTTCTCGGAGGCTATACGCAAAATGCGAATAAGGCGTTCAACGCTGCAGTGTGGTCTATGGCTCCGAAATCTAAATCTAATGGAGAAACCATACTAAATATTGCTGCTAATTTAGCAGTTATATTTAGCAGTACAACGATGGTCTGACAGGTATTAATAGTGTAATGAGAGTCTTACACATAACAATCGGATCTACATGCTATAACTTCTGCCTGGAAGCCGACGCGATGCGCATTAAATTATCGGAGTGCTCGCTTACTGACGCTGCAAAAGAAGCCCGCAGAAGCTCTACATCGTCGAGAAAGGAACTGGATGAGGAAAATTTTAATCTAGAAGGATAATTATATGGGCCAGGCATCGCAGATTAGAGGTAAATTTGAATTATCATAGCTAAATTGTAACTCAAAACTTTAAACGCGTTTTTCTCGAAATCATGCTTTTAAATCGGCTTACAGCAAAACGCGAACAATTTTCATCTGATCGACTTGAAACTTGAACTATATCTTCACAATATCATGATCTAATAAAGCAGTTTTTTTGATACATTAAGTAGTTTTTTTGGATATATTAAACAGTTTTTTTGTAATTCAATTTATTCGGCCGATTTTTTAGCGAAAATGAAAATTTTTTTTCAAAACATCGCCATTTCTTTAAAAATCAATATTTCTTAATAATCTCAGGTACTTCACTAGCCAATATGTTTAAAAACCAACTAAAACTATGCCGGTCGAAGTGAAATAGGGGGAGAAAATAAAATGATAACAGACGCAGCAACTACAAATAAATGATCTTTACTACAATATAACAATTTAAGTAAATTAGACAAGGAATAAAAAAAACTATATTATAATGTTTAATTTGACCTTATTATAGTTTCTCTAGGCTAGAAAATATAACGCAATTGATAGAGGAATATAATGAACATATGCAAACGTAAAAAAGTCTTTCGAGGATAAAGAATTAAAAGAAACTGATTTTGAATCAAACTATTAATCTTTCATAAGATAATTCAAGTAAACATAATTAGAGAGAAAAGGTGAGATTAATTGAGAGAAAGAGTGAAATGGAGAGGAAAACTGAAATAGAGAGAATGCTCGAGACGTAATTATGGGATGTCCGAGGATCGGTTCGTGTGGTTTGAGAGTAAGCTTAGCCTGCACCGGACGAGAATATACTCAGATCCTTAAACGAGAAAGAGCATACCTGATTTTGGAGTTGTAACAGTGTGAAATTTTAATAGCGTTGAAAGAAAGCTTCGTAATAATGTTAACCGTGTAGCGGTCGAGCGGGTCTCTTGCGTTCTAGTAAGTTGCAGGATCTTCGAAGATGAATCTCTCGAAATCAATACGTTTTCGTTCTTCGATACACAGGGTATGGGAAAAGTATGGAAACCCTGAAAAATCTCGAAAACTAAAAGTTTTACAGAAAAATGTTTCAGATAAAAGTTGTACGGTTTTGAAAGGGCCATACGATGATACCATTGGTTTGACCTTGAATAGCTGCCTGAAGGTCACTTTCAATTTCTTAACTGGAACACCCTATATTTCATTGCATATTCTTGTAGCTTACCTCGAGAGCTTTCCAAAACACTACAAACATTTTTTTTCATCAAGAACTTTTCGAGTTATAAGACTTGAAATTTCCCGAATTTTGACATAAACTACAAAATATCTTGTAAAATATTGATTTTTCGATCATCTTACTTTAATACTCTCTTGAACAGAATAATGAGATGAATCAATTGGTATAAAAAACACAAAAAAATTAAGTAATTGTTTATTGCAAATTTATTTTGTGCGTGCGTGCGTGCGTGCGTGTGTATGTGTTGGTGTCTAAAAATGATAAAATATTTTATTGTAGGTGTTCGAAAACACGTCCACCTGTTTGTACACAAAAACGCAATCTTCCATAAAAATTGTTATGAACTCTTTCAAGCATAGCTGGTGTTATGCTTCTGAATACGTTACGAATACGTTCTTGCATATTTTCAATTGTCGTTGGCTCAGCCTTGTACACTTTTTCTTTAACATATCCCCAGAGAAAAAATCTAGTGGCGTGAAATCAGGGGATTTTGGGGGCCACTTATGAGTTTGACTACTTATAAATATGCAAGAACGTATTCGTAACGTATTCAAAAGCATAACACCAGCTATGCTTGAAAAAGTTTGTAACAATTTTTATGGAAGATTGCGTTTTTGTATACAAGAAGGTGGACGTGTTTTCAAACACCTACAATAAGCCAATCCATTGGTTTCTCAATACATTATTTAGATAGTTCCTAACATCGCATGTTCTGTGAGCTGGCGCCCCATCTTGCATGAACCACATTCGAATACGCACGCACGCACGCACGCACGCACGCACGCACGCACGCACGCACGCGCGCACGCACGCACGCACGCACGCACGCACGCACGCACGCACGCACGCGCGCACGCAAAAATATAATGAAAAATGGTGGGTTCCATTTAAGAAATTGAAGATATCCTTCACGTGATCATCAAATGATTATGCAAGGCCAAATTGATAGTACTATCTTATGTCCCCCTCGAAGTAAAAAAACTTTTGTATGAAACATTTTTCTCTACGATCGCTCCCTGCAAAGTTACGAGGGGTGATATTAGGTGAAGTAAAAAGTTTTGAGCGTTTTTTCGCTTTATTTCGACGATGAAATTAACATAGTTAATATTATCTGATTTAGATCAAATATGCGCCGTTTTATTCGATAACTTTTGTCCATTTTGAAGGCAATTTCATAATTCCGCGATTGAAGAAATCCTCGTCCCTATTGGTAAAAAACTTGACCAGCTCATAGTAGGTATATAAGGCGGGTTCTAATCCGGGAGCTCCGAGGGGGGGAGCGGGTCGCGGGGGGCTCCCGCGGCGCGGGGTCACCAAGCTCGGTGGACGCGGGAGAGAGGGGGACGCGGAATCACGCGTCCTGATGACGCGTGCGGGATTATGACCGCGAGGGAGGGGCCCTACGATCGCGAGTACTAAGGAGCCGTCTCATCGCTCGCGTTACCATCTTCGCTCGCGTCCCCATCTTCGTTCTCTCTCGCTCGCATTAGCGTTCTCTCTCGCGCTCCCGCTCACGTCACCATCTTGGCTCACGCTTCCCCTTCGCGCGCTCGTTGGTATTTATCAATACCAATCGATTTTTTTTATTATAATAAGAGCTAATGCTTACGTTCTAAATTATGAACTATCTCGAAAAAGGCCATTTTACAACATAAAAAGGCATCTTAGCATTTTTTTATCTCTTACAGCGGCTAAACTGCTAGGGAAAGATAACGCATTCTATTTTTAATGAAATATTAAGACAAACGTGAAACAAAATTAAGAAACGTAAATGTTATATGTGTAATGGGGAGGGAGGAATAAAAAAAATCGACGATATATATTTATAGATAATATACGTTTATTTTTTATGTGCGTGCCACCAATTGAGCAGCTTGAATACATTTTGCATGGCACAATTGGATACATGTTTATGGCAACGTAAAGTATGTATAGCGTCCATCTTTTTCAGCGATTCCATCTTCGTAGTGCTCGTCAAAGCTCTCGATGTAGACATCATATTTCGCATCGTCCAGGAGCAAATCCCGCAGCCATTCTCGTTTCTTGAGTCCCTTTACGTATACGATGGGCGAGTTTTCACTCTCTGTCATATCCCGCAACGCCTTTGTAATCATGTCTCTAGCCGTGAAGTACGGAATCGTTCCGTGATCATCGCGCCAATGTAATCCGTGATGTTTCACCTCCAACCAGGATACGTGTTTTCTATCCGCTTTGCTGAGAAAATGCCATGGCTCGGAGCTTCCAAATATATAATGAGTGAGAATAAATCCCTCTCTGAGAGCGGCAAATTCCTTCACGACGAAAGAGTTTCTGCCGACGACGAAACCTTGCAGATCCACGAACGTTGGCGTTGACATGGTTGCAGACATGACTGATTTATGTCGAGGAGCGGACTGTGGGAGGATCGCTATAAGTTGTACTTTTTATATCGCTCCCTTTCTTCAACATTGCATGATTTTGGTCTACGGATGATTCGACGTGGTTTGAATTATCAATCACATCTTCGTTGACGATTGGATCTGCCCCGGTGCGAATCCACGTACGTTGGCGTGGACATGGTTGACACTGGTGCGGACATGTCGAGAAGTGGACTGCACGAGAGGCTCATGATACATGAATCTTATATTGGAATATTGCTAACATTGCAATTTACATAATCTTGCGCACTACATTGGACAATGGGCTGTATTCGATGGCGCGATTGTGCAAGATGAGACGGTAGGCAGTAGTATTTGCTGGTACATTCTCTTTGCAATCAAATTCTATGCGCACATCTACAGTGGCACTCTTGATAGACTCGTTCTGTCGCGCGCAATCGATGACTACAAAAAGCCCATTCGCCAAAAATGTGCTTACGTTGCAAAGCGTTTCATAGCAGTCGTATCCATAATGAGCTTTACGAAAACGCGCATACATGTCAAAAAGTATAGCGTATCTATTTTTGTTAAAGTCTAAATTCAGGTCGTCATATGGATAAAATTCAGAATTTAGATAAAGTTTCACGTTGGTCAGATTACAATCATCGAAAATGCTCGCATCTTGAGAAATGATATTCTTTCGACCAGAGAGCAAAGATAACGTATCGCGGTTTCTCCAACTGACAAGGGAACATCGCGAAGTGTCAAATTCAGAAAATTATGAAACTTGGCTTAAATGTAGAGGGGGTGAACACATGAATTTAGCAATTTTTAGTTGGTGCTATAAAACGGTCTAAAGGGGTGAAACCACCCTTCAAAAGTTGAGACATTTTTGCTTTTCTCGATATATCTCGTAAACTAAACAAAATATAAAAAAATGTTTTATGTAAAAGTTTTACAGTATAAATACCTCTATTTAACTACGCTAGTCATTTTTTGAAGAAAAAATTTTTTTCAAAAATTCACCCTTTATACTGATTATTTATTGCATTAAAATTCCAATTTTAATGAAACTTGGCATAAATGTATAGAGGGTAAATACATGAATTTAGAAATTTTTAGTTGGTGTCATAAAACGGTTTGAAGGGGTGAAACCACCCTTCAAGGGTGGAGACATTTTTTGCCTTTTTTCGATATATCTCATAAACTAAACAAAATATTAAAAAATGTTTTATATAAAAGTTTTACAGTATAAATACCTCTATTTAACTACGCTATTAATTTTTTTAATAAAAAATTTTTTTAATAAAAAAATTTTCAATAAAATTGACTCTTATGTATCTAGTATTTACAAAGTAATAGTCCTATAAAATTAACATATTTTTGCTTTACATCTACTTTATATCTACGTATAATTTATGTTATCTGTGAGTATATTATATTATCTATTTATTGTATATTATCTATATTACTGTACGTATTACTTTTTGACAGCTGCGTAATTTAAAAGTAGTCGCATTGTTTTCACGCAGTGTTCATTCTGTCTAGATACAGTATTAACATACGCATAAATAATAAAAGATGATATATACATACACTTTAATTATAATAAAATGTAACTTTATATTCATCAAGTTTCTATTGCCACGATGGAGGACTTGGCCCTCATAAACTCATCATCAAGTTTTCTATATACTCATTCAAGTCATTCTATATACTCATGCAATAGGTTAACATTTCCATATGTACGGAAAGCACTTATTGATATGCATCAAGTTATTAGTCGTGTAGCGATATGGATGTGTTGTGCGTAAATTGTGTGCCTCATAAAATAAAGGTATTTTATTAATTACTACTAATAAGTAATATTTAATTTTATATTTTTTATAATTTTTACTATTAATTTACCTTACTTTTACTTTAATTTAAATTATATTGTATTTTATTTTTTTGTCTAGTTTCCTCCTTCGAAGAAATCTGAAAAATGTAAAAAAAACATTCCAGTGGCTGTTGTACAGCCTTTTATTATTAAAAAAAATGTCATCGAAGGCACGTCGAACACACAGTCCACAGTTGGCAGAGGGACAAGTCCGTCGCGGCCAATGAATTTTATCAGAGGGTCAAGTCCATCGCAGCCAAGTTATGGCAGAGGACAAATGATGGCCATTTTGAGAGAGATGGCTCAAAAGAAGGCAAGAACAGTTGAAGAAACTCACACTTAATAAGTAGGAGAAAGAGAAGATGATATTTACAAAGATATAAGTAAATAATCTTTAAATATATAAGTATATTAAATATATAAATATTAATGAAACAAAAGTAATGTATGCATATATTTTTGTTTACAGGTTCTCAATGAGAAACAAGAACAAACAAGAAAATAATCAGAATAATGCACAAATATAGTATAATAATTAGTATAATAAATATATACAAATATATTATAATATTATAAATATATAAAAAATTTTAAATCAAATATTTATTGTATGTTATTTTATTTGTATCAACATATCCTCTAATAAGTAAATTATCAATATATATAGCATTATAATACTGTTTAAGAATTATGAATCTTAAGCATAAAGATGTAACATTAAAGAAATTTTTTAATAAATAAACAGAGTGATTAAATAGATGTTTAAAATGTAAAAGAAAATGTAAAATTTTTGTATTATAAAACACCTTCATATATCGTTCAGTTTACGAGACATATCGAAAAAAGGCAAAAATGTCTCTATCTTTGAAGGGTGATTTCCTTTCAAATCGTTTTATGACACCAACTAAAAATTTCTAAATTCATGTATTTATTCTCTCTACATTTATGCCAAGTTTCATTAAAATTGGAATTTTAATGCAATAAATAATCAGTATAAAGGGTGAATTTTTGAAAAAAATTTTTTCTTCAAAAAATGACTAGCGTAGTTAAATAGAGGTATTTATACTGTAAAACTTTTACATAAAACATTTTTTTATATTTTGTTTAGTTTACGAGATATATCGAGAAAAGCAAAAATGTCTCAACTTTTGAAGGGTGGTTTCACCCCTTTAGACCGTTTTATAGCACCAACTAAAAATTGCTAAATTCATGTGTTCACCCCCTCTACATTTAAGCCAAGTTTCATAATTTTCTGAATTTGACACTTCGCGATGTTCCCTTGTGAGTCGCAGTTTTGATAGCCACGAATGCTTGATCGTGCTCTGCAACAGGGGGTACTCGTACAGTTCCTATGATCGGAAACTCATACTCAGATATCGTTCGCTTTCCAAAGCTCGTAACAGGGATAGTTTATTGACCTCATAACCGGGAATATGTAATTCGATCGGAAGTGCGTTTATCGCACGATTTAACAAGCCTCTTCCAATCTTCGTTGACATTCGCTGCAATCTTTTTTCAATGGCGGTGGACCATCGATATGCGTTCGAAGGCACAGTAGATTATAATGCTCCAGGCAACGACGGTACTGCTGAACTTCTGAATCTGCCTTGATATGGTCGGGAAGTCTATCCCACACATAATCTATACAATTATAAAACTTTTGCACAAGAATAATCTTTGGTACATACTTCAACTGCTCGATAGTTAAATCGTATATATCACGGTTATCCAACAGAAGCAGAAACATTTTTGAGCGTTTCGATGGAAGAAATTGGTTACTTTACATTTTCGAATAACAGTGACGTCATTTCGCCGAGCGATGCACGTTCAAACTCGATCTTTATTTTCGATGACGTGGCATGTGACAAGCAGGATACGATAAGAGAGTACTTTGCAATGGACAGACACGTAGACGTCGATTGCTTCTATCTTTGTCAGACGTATGCAAAGATACCAAAGCATCTTATACGCGACAACGCGAATCTATTGATTCTGTTCAAACAGGATGGTACCAACCTAAAACACATATACACCGATTATGTAAACACTGACATGTCGTATGAAGATTTTTGTAAATTGTGTCATATCTGTTAACAACAAAAGTATGGATTTGTAGTGATAGACAAGGATAGCGCGATTTCGAATGGTCGTTATAGGAGAGGATTTAACGACTTTGTGGTATCATAATGCAATCAGTTGTCGTCGATACGTCAATTAGACAATATGGATAGCAGCAAGGAGATTAGAGATCGCGAGAAGTTGGCAAAACAAATTGCGAAAATGAGTGATTCGATTCGCAAAAAATATCGCGCGTTGAAAACTGTTAAGATGGAGGAAGATATGGCACTGGAGAGACACTTTAAACCCGTTGTCGAACCTCTAAAGCAAATTGTCGAAAATACGGTTGGCGAAGAATCTAATTTCATCAAGAATGAAACATTATCCTCGAAAGAGAAAGAGTATGCGGAACCTAAACTTAAACGAAAACAATCAAACGCGTCGTGTGAAACATTATCCTCAGGAGAGGAAGAGGACGTGGAACCAAATCCTAAACGAAAACGATCAAGCACTTCGTTTAGCAATTCTCTCATGGCTTCAACACCGATAAAAACAATATTGAACCGTTCCAGCTACTTTGAATGAAACAACCAAAATTTTACAACCGCGTGAATCATCATACGAACACCCGCACGCACTCTCCGTCGAAGAAGTTTTTGAAATCACTAACAAACCTCTAGCGACGTCCGTTCGAGATCTGTTACACACGTCCGAGGGGCAAAAAATTTTAGAAACGAACTACGGTCCGTTGGGAGTAAAGTATTTAGAAGCTGTCTTAAGCGATGAAAAGACGGTCAATATAGATAAAGTTTATGGAGTTTACTTCAACAGCGGCAGAACGATGATTGGTAACAAACGTGTCGACTTGAGCAAGAACGATGATATATTCATAGATGGAGAAAGATATCCAGGTACACGAGGTCTTTACGAACTGATTTTCAAAAAATATCCGGAGGAAAATAGTTTACACGAATACCGAAAAACGCAACTACAAAAGTATACTCTTGGCAACAAACGCACATAAGCGTGATCACAACGTGCATAATCCTATAAAGAGTAACAAAGGATACAAGTATAAAAATATAATTGCACCCTTGCTAGCAGGTGTTGGAGAAGATATGCCATGTGCCGTGACATTAAACAACAACAAGATCGATTACGTTCATTGGGATGATCCCAACGAGCTTGTAGATCGTTTTCGATTGCTCGAGGACTCACGTCAAACAGGTCACAATGCTCACGATAACGAAATCATGTCGATCATCGAGGAACTCCGCGAGGCTGGACTTATTATAAATTAAACTGCGCGTCAGTGATTCAGACAATCGACATCGAAATGCCGATCAGCAAGTTTGGAATATCGCTCGGAAGAAGCGGAACGAATCCGTACTATCAATATAGTGGATTAATCAGAAACTACGTTCGCGATAACGCTCTTTGTGTGGTTGCCGCAGATTTTGACGCAAAGTCACGCAAGATTCGATGTGTAGCACCGCCTGGCGGATGATGGCGATGCTGTCAACAAACAGTACGTTCAACAGAACATACAAATTTTGAAAGATCGGCAGGATGAAATGGAAAGAATGATATTAACGTACCAAAATAGCGTACAGATTATGATAAACGACCTTCACGAGATGATTCAGCATATGGCTCAGCGCGCTGAGTAAAATCTCTCACGTTACGTGAACGTGACACCGCTGCGTTCTCGGTCGCGCGTTCCTGGTCGACAAACCTGTGTTCCCGTTCCGATCCCGATCGATTTCCGTTCAGTTCCCGTTCGACATACGTTACACGAACGTGCGTTTCCGTTCGACGAACGTGTGTTCCCCGTTCCGTTCCCGATCGATTTCCGTTCAGTTCCCGTTCGACATACGTTACACGAACGTGCGTTCTCGTTCAACGAACGTGCGTTCTCGTTGCGTTCCCGTTTGACGAACGTACGTTCCCGTTCCATTAACGTCATAAATTCATTCGCTCATGGCTGAGAAAAAAACCTCTGAGAAGCGACAGTTGGTGAAGGAACTGCACGCTTCAGCGAGAAGAAATTTTCCGCGAAGGCGTGTCATAGTGCGTGGGTACGACGACCTGTGGCAAGCTGATGTCGAGATGCGTCCTTACACGCGATTCAACAGAGGCAACCACCACATACTTACTGTTATCGATGTGCTGAGCAAGCATGCATGGGCCGTGCCGCTCAAGACCAAGAGCGGATGTGAAATTACTGCGGCAATCGCAAAGATAATTCGAATCAATGGACGATGTCCGAAAAATTTACAAACTGACAAGGGAAAGGAATTTTACAATGCGAACGTGCAAAAACTCTTGAAAAAACACAATATTAACCATTATTCTACCTGCCATTCCATGATGAAGACATCAGTCGTCGAACGATTCAATCGCTGCTAAAGAATGAAATGTGGAAACTGTTTACGCTCAACGGAAACTATAGATGGATCGACGCGCTGCCGCGTCTCGTATCAGATTACAACGCGCGAAAGCATCGAACTATCGGCATGCGACCCGTCGATGTTACGCCCAAGATCGCTGATAAACTCTTAACAACGGTGTACAGCGCGATAAAGATTGCTGTACCAGCACGATTCAGATTGGGTGACCCCGTACACGTGAGTAAATACAAGACCGTCTTTGAAAAAGGTTACATACCAAATTGGTCGACGGAGGAATTTAAAATCGTCAAAGTGCAGAAAACTAATCCCGTAACGTATATACTGGAGGATTCCAGTGGAAAACCCATTTCTGGAGGATTCTATGAACATGAGCTGCATCGCGTAGCTAATCCCGATGTGTATCTCGTTGAGAAAGTATTACGGAAAAGAGGAAATGAGGTTTACGTGAAATGATTGGGACTCGATAAATCACACAATTCGTGGATACGTAAAGACAATGTTTTGTAAACATACATTTTATTATAGTATCTGTTGATTGCATGTCATACAAATAAAATGAATTTATAAAATATTTACAATGGTATCTTATAATGTCTCCATGGCAGCGTTTCAGTAGAATCGGGTACAATGTATCGCTTATCATCGTACGGAGTCAGAGCGATTTTCTTTTCGGCTACGGTATACACCTCGTGCAGCTTTGATCTTATACAAGTCTGTTGTCGCGTCATTTCAATCTCATCGTTGAGGCACCGCGTGTAATCGTCAAACGTTATCGTTCGTGCTACCATGTTACTCTTTACACTCTTCCCCTTTTTAATGTCCCTCTTACCGTCTACCCTCAACGCGTACATTTTCGCTCTGAGCCCAACAAATTCAGTCATTATCGCACCATTATTTTCATCCTTTATCAATCGGTACCTTTTTATTAACGAGCGGAATTTTGTACACGTTACCGACAGGATAATCGCTCGTGTCAAATCTATGAATATCGCGTTTCATCGTCTCATACACATCCTCGCACTCGACGTGGTATATAAGACTGTCCGTGTCAGTGTACATAATCTTACATCCGTCGCGATATAAAGGTAACATGATGAAATTCATACAAACAGACTTTGGATATGTCGAGAATGCACATACCTACGTAGATCGGTTTGTCGAATTTCACTTCGAGTTTGCGCAGTTCAACGGCTTTCAGATTTTCCGAAATGCTTTGGCTGTGGAAATTTTGTTTCGCGATCATTGCCTTCGCGCCGTCCTTCCCATTTAGTTCTTAATTTTACATCGACGTAATTTCGTACATTTTCCATAGTTTTGCCAAATACCGCGTTATTCATCAATTTGTACAAGTTTTTCTCGAAATCATTCTTGGCGAGCGCTCTAAATTTCGTATTCAGTTCAATATAACGGAGCCATGGAGATTGCGCGAATTGCAATATGCGACGAGTCTTTGTGACGCGAAGGCCGTGACGAATACATTGCTGTAGGTTACCATAATGTATGACATAACGGTTTTTGTTGTATAACGTTGCGAGTAGCTTATCTTGCCGCTTACCGAGCGGCTTATCACGTGTCGGGCAGAAAGGTAGGTAAGTGTGCGCATCGTGAAGATGTTGCGGGTACTCCAAGTCGACTTCGAGAATGTAGCCTACAGGCGAGTCTAGCGCTACGGAGGTCACATCGAAATCATTGTCAACCCATTGAAAATTAGCGTAAGGGTATGGTTGGCACATTGCCCAACCGTACAAATTGTTTACATCAAAATACATCATATACAATGATGGTTTCGATGAATCGTACAACTGCATATACTTGTTATTGGCTTGCGCATATCTGCTGGAGCATTGATTCAGACCGCCGCGTATACCACGTTCGATAAACATGACCATATCAATATCCGTGAGCAATTTGAATTTTATACGCGTATGCTTTAACATGGCATCCCACGTAAAACCGTAGAGTGTAATAATACGCGGGATCGAGACCGTAACTCTCGACGCATTTGTCGCGGAAATTTTCAAAAATGTCGGCTAATAGCAAGACATCCGTTTTTAAATACAGATCGCTGTACTCGCCGAGCGTCCGAATGGAGAACCGCTGCCAGACGTTGACTGCGTGCGCGTAATCGCTCTCGGATACGGTGTCGTTTGTCAAGGAACTGTAAAATAATTCGCGCGGTGGTAAACATAGGTCCTCCAATTTTTCGACACAGTCAACGTACTCGTACGGAAAGACACCCTTTCCCATCAGTAAATCGAAATTTTCTGTAGAAAGTTTACAAAGTTCCTGTCGTAAAATTTGAAATTTATCTTTAGTGAGAAAAGATGTCAATTTGTCGAGACTGGTATTGAGAAATTTGAAGGAATCGATAAACCGTAATTTCATGTAAGATTTCTGATCATTTACGTCGACAGTGACATTTTTTGTAAACAAAATATATTTTTCCTTCGTTATAGGAAGCAATTCTATGGTTCCTTCATACGCCGTAGCTATTTTTTTGATGATAAAATGCGAATCTTAACCGGATAAATTGTGAAAGACCACAGGAATAAAATGCGAATCTTTGTAATTTAAATTACAATTTAAATGGGCAGGACCCTTATACCGACCAGTCAAATGGCAATGATCGCGTACCCGAGTATCGTCCAACGCGAACGGTTTTTCGCATATGTGACAATTCTTGGCGCTATTAAATCTTTTCCACTCGTCCCGCGTTAAATCTGTCATGGGTATATTAGTAGATAAAATAGACTTTACGCTATGCGCCAAACTTTTCAATTCCTTGGCGAACCATGCAATGCAGTCTTTATCATAACGAAACTGATACATCGATAACGAGTCGTCGTAGGAACAACGCACATAGTATCCTATGCTAAATACTTCGTGACGCTGGTACGCATATGTGGACGTTATCGAATCCTTGTCCATCTTCTCCAGTGTGCACTCCAGATCAGCGTAAACGACAAACGGTACTCGTTCCTTTCTGGGATAATTTTTGAATTTCAGCCACTTATAGTCCTCGCTCGGTAATCGGATCGCACAGTCATTTATCTGCTGGCAGTCGATATTGTGAGCCTCCAGTTTTTCGCTGGAACTGAAGTGGTGCAAGCATCTGAAAAAAACAATTTTATGACAATCATAAGCATAAATTGTTGCGCAATTTCATTCTAAAAAATTTATACATACCGATCGCAAATATATTTTTTGTTCTTCTTCTTGCTCAATTGCGATCTCACGAGACGGGACATTTTTAATCCACATGAAATGCCCTATGTCGTTGTCATCTTGCATGTATAACAAGTTGACATGCTTTTCCCTCTTCCGGGCGGTAAGTTGTATCGGCAGGATTTCCATATTTTTCAATGCAATATATATTGATTGAGATATCGTTTGAAGATTCAAACTTTTTAATCTGATTAAGTACCACAGGAAATTCAATGTTTTGTACATTTAGTATCGTCGTATAGTGTGGATACGACGATTCTCGTTCTGCGTGTCTTTCAACCGGATGCAGAGCAGCCACCACAGACCATGCGAAACATGCATTGTCCGTAGATTGAATATTGATAATCGCTCTCTTAATTTTTATCTCCTGCGGTAACTCGATGTAACATCCCGCGTGCAGGATTATATTTGTTTACGCTGATGATCAAATTGAGTATACGCGACAACGCCCACCCACTGTCGCGTTCCTGAAACTCTTCGAGGGATGTAAGGGTAGGCTCGATGACACGTTGCTCGTACCACTCGTGCAAATCTGACGTACGAAAAAGTTCGCAATTTCGTGTGTTGATACTCTTATTCGCACGTTTTTCACCCGTCACAAATTCGCCATTGAATACGATGTTTACTTTTACGCTATTACGTAAAGTAAACGCTGTTGCGTCTTCTTAGAACGTCTTGCACTTGCTCGAGCATTACATTGCAAGCGTCTTCCAAAAATTGCCGCGGCTCGATATAGTTTGTGTTAATCACCACACCGATTAAAATACGATTATCGAGCGCGGTATCGATCTCTCGCCAAACGAGTCTCCACGCCAGCTCGTATAGCCGCCGCCGATATGTATAAAACGTCTTTCCAATAGAGTCCTTGCACTCACAAGTCGCGCGATGCTCGACACCACAGATTGTCTATGTCCAATCGAGAGCCGCGGACGCTTGATTCGGCTACGCTCTTCGAGTTGTTGCACGCACTCATCGCATCGCTTCGCCCACGCGAAATATTCACCCAAAGTAGCGACTCGCCTGGATTGCTCCAGCAGGTCGTGTTCGATTTGTTCCATGTCTTTTCTTATATTACTATGTAACACTCTTCTATGAGACACTTGCACGTGATTCGTTTGCATGATTTACAATAACGTTCATCATCCTGAACGATATAATACTCCTCCCTAAGATTGCGATTACTAAAACAGGCACCTTTATAATTTCTTTGCAATTCCCACTCTTCATCGGAACTGTCGAGACTCGGCGTTAAAACGTTCGACTTGCCAACGATTGAAATCTGAATAACGAAAATTGTTTATTACGATTAGCTCGACGCACCTGCCGATACCTGCAGGAATCGCGATGTACACAACATGATAACGTTTAAGTATTTCATAAATTTTCTCCATGTATTTTAATTTCAATCTAACATTCTCTCCTTTATAGTGCGGGACATAACAAATTTTAGTCAGCTCCCATCTAAACACTCATCGCTTCGCGGAATATGTCCAAAGCTCTCCACGTGGAGGTCCACTTTCGATTTCGACTCTCTGTTTTACGAAGTGGTTACTAGTTTCGCGTATGCCGAGTTCTCGATTGCGTAAAAATTGTACCGGCGAAATCTGTTTCACACGCGTTGATGTTACTCTTCCTTTGAGAACATCATAAAGGCATTTCAAATACCAACATTTATCCATATTATCCATACTTCTCACTGTTTCTAATGCGTGCAGAAAAGCCATTATATTCTCATTGTCTCTGACACTTTGAATGTTTGTTATCATTCAGTTCACAATTGTTTGTAAATCATTTCGTGCAAATTGGGCACAGATTACACGGCATTATTTGATACAATGGATTTCTACATTCCGAACAGCAATACCCATCGAGAAATACATATGAGTCTGTGTTATGCTTTCGAACAGCGCGAAGATGTTCGCGAGAATAAATCAGATAAATTTATGATGCACGATAAACAAAACTTTACACGATAGTCCGTGTAATAAAACTCTATAATACACATCTTTTTCAACGTATCTAAAGTATTAATTTCAGCTCGGTTTAAAAGTCGATATGTTGCTTCTTCAAGCTCATTCCTCATATCGCTGTTGTAACAAGAATCATCTGAAAGAATTGCATCCGAGTCTGATATTTCTTCTTCTTCTTCTTCTTCTTCTATCACGTCATCGATGTCTATTTCAAAGTCATCTTCTTCATTGTCTATTTCAAAATCATTTTCTTCATTGACTTCTACATCTATCACTTCATCTTCTTGAAGTGCGATATCTATCTCCATGTCTTCTATATCCGTTTGTCACTTTGCATTTTGTACATGACTACTGAGTGTATCTCAAATTTTTCTCCTTATATATCCTCCAAATGCTGCATCGTTTGCCACACGTAGCGTTTTTTCATATATGTTGCATTTTTTGACACGTGCATGATGATGATGATGATGATGGTGATGATGATTTCATCTTCAAAATGCAATTGTCTTATACATAATGAATTTTGCACGACAACAATCGATGCTATACGAAAATTGCAGGATTTACATTTTTGACGCGTGATAACAGCAGTTATACATTGGCGACATGCAAGATTTGCATTTTTTTACACGTGTTCAATGAGATGATTTCATGGTTATGAGAAACAGTAATTGTAGCAGCCGTACATCGGCGCTATGCAAGGTTTGCATTTTTGACACGTGTTCAATGAGATGATTTCACGATTATGAGAAACAGTAATTATAGCAGCTGTACATCGGCGCTATGCAAGGTTTGCATTTTTTGACACGTGCCTGATGATTTCATCGCGATTCTTCAAAATACCATTGATTTATACATAATGAATTTTGCGCAGCAACAATCATACATCGTTACATGAAAATTGCAAGATTTAGATTTTTGACACTCGATGAGACAATGTTATCCCGATTGTCTTTGAGAAATATGATATAAATCATAATAAACTTTGCCACCGTAGTTATTAAAAATGTAAGATTTGCTTTTTTTAAAACGTGTTTAATGATTTCATCATAGAAAAAAAGTGGGAGGTATCTGTATTTAAACGAGATCCGACATATAAAATGTGTTATAGCCCAAAAGGCAATAACCTTTTATGACATTTCTCAATACTATTGTAACACGAAACCGTATTGAGAAATGTCGCGGAAATAAGTCAACGACTAAACCGTATTGAGAAATATCGCGGAAATAAGTCAACGACTTCCGCGAGTGCAAAGGTGCACCCGCATCAGCATTTTTATTTATATAAAAACGACCGTCGCGAGGGCACGGTCGTCGGTTTTATTGTAACTATCAAGTGAGAACGTGCAGATGTGACGTGCATTCGGAGGCGAACTCTGTAACACCTGTCAAATAAAGTAATTTCAACCAATTAAGTGAGTACTTACTGGAGGACACCCGAGTTCCTAAACTCCAAGTGGCGACCAGATCCCAACAAAATACTGAATGCCGCATAAACGGCATAACAAATGTATCAGTCGCTTGTCATTAATTGTAAGCACTGTTGGTACTTGCAAGATGGATTACTACGTTGCTAATGAAGCATGCAAGAAGCAGTGTAAAACTAAGTAAGTATTAATAAATCTTTTATATGTTTTATACTTAATTTTTTCTATAGTTATTTGTATTTTTTCTAGTACTGCTAAACGTTATACGCCTCGTATCCTGGGACGGAGATTTGCATTGACAGCAACCGCCTATAAATATTTGGATATTGGAATCAGCGTGGGATTGATATCTCATGTGGAAATCATTCTTGGCGATAACCGAGGAAACCAAATAATATTGCCTCATGCAACGTGGACAGCGTTCATCAAAAAACGCGAGATTGTGAAGCGATTTCTACAGTCGAATATCGCCTCATCGCTGTCGATTCGTGAATTAATGATTGAGCGTGTTAAGATGTATGACGCCGACATTGTAAAATTAATATTACACGATACATGTATGTACCTGCAACCGCAAACTTTATTTATTATTCTTATTTGAAATTGAAAAATGTGTAGAGCATGTATATTTCCAGTTATGTCAGAATACGCAAGGTGTTAGTGACAAATATAAAAATTTTGTAAATATTATAAAATCTAATTGTATTACTGTTAAATGCAATGCAACTGAAATCTTACATAAAGTTTCAGACAAAACTTCGCTCATTGATTGCGAATTATTAGCATATGCGATAAATAATATTTTATATGATGTGTTAACATAATGAAAAAAAACATTTTAATCCATAGTGAATTATTAGCTCTTGCGATGAATAATATTATATATGTTAACATAATGTACATATTACAAAAATATATTTGTTTATGAAAAATTTTTAAATCTGTCTTTTCATATCTCAATCCTCTCTCACACTTTAAAAATAATTTTAAATTATGAATAATAAAACTATAAAAAAGAATGCGAATGTGAGAGCGGGTTGGTAAGGAAAAGAGAGACATAGAACATGAGATGTAAATTTGAATGGTTGAGAGCGTGAATGTGTGATGCAAAGGTGGGTGAATGAAGGAGCGGAAGAGAGAGAATGCGAATGAGTGGAAGCGCGAGAGCATGAAGATGATAACACGTGTGGATCTAACAATAAGATATGAAAATGATTAGTGTCATTCTTTGAATTCACAAAGTTTTTCGCGGTACCTTTTTTCGAAATCGAGGTAAAGTCACATACATTGTACTGTATAAGAAGCTGGCACAGATCAATCGTGTAAAATTTTCGTGAGTCTTCAACGAGACCGTACGAGCTTTCAACATCTCGGTACAACGTGATAGGAATATCGGCAAGAGCAATTAGCAAGAGTAAGTATTATCTTAATCTTTTTATATTTCGTACCTTAACGTAAATTATAGGTATTAAATCATGTTTTTGTTTTCAGATGGAGGACGACTTAAAATTGTTCGACGGAGTCCTGCCGGCTGAGTACCCGGATATTTATCACGGGCTGCTGAACGCGACATGCATTAAGTCGCAACACCTGTTATACGCGCAGCCGGGTGCGCAGAAAAGAAAGCTGTGCGTGCCCTGTTACAATCGCCGTAACTTCGGAGGACGATATCTATTCCGATTATACAACGGGTGGCACTCAGTAACCACGTTTAGGGGGAGGGCCCTGCAGGAGATTATCGAGTGTGCGAAATGCAGCATGATACTAGCAACGACGGGGTCCACTGCCGAATGCCGCCCCTGTATATCGACATTTGTCCTCTACGAACAGATATTCAACAGATTCCGGTACGGGTACGAATGGGATTGTAATCGCGTAAGTTTTGTTTTATTTTTTAAATAACAAATAAGAATAATAATAATAATAATACTAATAATAATTCTATTTTAGTTAAAGCCAGAATGAGTCGATGGCTTCTGCTGAGATGTTGGCTTCTGCTGAGGGATGGATTTATATTTTTATATTTTTTATATTTTCATATTTTATATTTTAGTGAATAGTATAAGATAATTGTAATTAAAATTTTAATTGTAGTAACTTAATGTAAATCAAGCTAGGAGAAAAATGTATGTAAAAAGCGTTCAGGATGCAAAGTAGTGTAAGAAATTAAGACAGTAGAAATTATGAGGAATGGATATGAAAGGTATGGATGGATGAAAGGATAAGAAAATTGTAAACCAAGTTCTACTTCTTGGCTGTAAAAGTTGAAGTGAATAAATATATATATATATAAATTTAAAAAATGCTAGTTTTACAAAATATTTTTTTTCCAGCCATTTGTTGTCCTTTTCCTCTATTCCTAAATTTAATTCTAAACTTCAAATAAGTTAAATAATAATAAAAAAATCAATTTAATAACCCTTCATTCTTACTCTAAGTAATATTATAGAAAAATTTATTAAATTTCTCTCTTTGATAGTTCATAATTTAGAAGCATTAGCTCTTATTATAATAAAAAATCGATTGGTATTGATAAATGGTATTGGTATTGATAACGAGCGCGCGAGCGGGAAGCGTGAGCCAAGATGGTGACGCGACCGGGAGCGCGAGAGAGAGAACGCGAGCGATGATGATGATGCGAGAGAGAGAGAACGAAGATGGGGACGCGAGCGAAGATGGTAACGCGAGCGATGAGACGACCCCTCCCCACGCCTTAGTACTCGCGATCGTAGGGCCCCTCCCTCGCGATTTTAATCCCGCACGCGTCATCAGCTGATTCCGCATCCCCCTCTCTCCGCAGATCCCGCATGTGTCATCTGCTGATTCCGCACGCGTCCCCCTCTCTCCGCAGACCCCGCGTCCACCGAGCTTGGCGACTCCGCGCCGCAGGAGCCCCCCGCGACCCGCTCCCTCCTCGGAGCTCCCGGATTAGAACCCGCCTTATACCTACTGCTCATTTTCACAAGCCTTTCTTGAGGCCAGTTTTGTACCATCAAGAAAATTTTGCAAATGCTTGAAAAGGTGATAATCGCTTGGTGCCAGGTCTGGACTATACGGCGAGTGCGATAGAACCTCCCATCCAAGCTCTCTAACGCATCGTTAAAGATGTGTGCGGCCTGGCGTTGTCTTGATGGAACACAGCACCCTTCCTGTTGGCTAATTCTGGCCGCTTCTGTCGATCTCCTGCTTCAATCTGATCAGTTGTTGACAGTAGAGATCCGAATTGAGTGTTTGGCCCGAAGGGAGCAGCTCATAGTGGATGATTCCCTTCCAATTCCACCAAACACACAACAAAACCTTCTTGGCCGTTAATCCGGGCTTGACGATCGTTTAAGCCGGCTCACGCCGCGATTGGACCACGATTTTTTTCAGCTGTTGTTCTCGTATGTGACCCATTTTTCATCGCCAGTCACCATCCGCTTCAAAAATGGGTCGATTTCGTTACGTTTCAGCAAAGAATCGCAGGCATCAATTCAGTCCAAAAGGTTCTTTTGCGTCAATTCGTGTGGCACCCATACATCAAGCTTCTTCTTGAGACAAACCTTATGCAAATGGTTCCAAACGGTTTTCTGGTTAATCTTCAGTTCCTGGGCAATGGAATAAGTGCTCACATGCTGGTCCGACTCGATTTCCATGATTTTATCGACATTTTCGACGATAATCGGCCTACCAGAACGTGCCTCATTTTCGACGTCCATATTACCAGAACGAAATCGTTGGAACCACCGCTTTGCTATTGCATTCGATACTGTATTGGATCCATAAACAGCACAAATTTTTTTGGCCGCCTGCTCCGCCTTTTCATCTTGGTCGTAGTGGTACTGAAGTACGTATCAAATTTTCTCTTTTTTTACCTGCATTTTGGAACGCTGTAACACACAACTGGCTTCACCAAACACAAGACTGACAACGAACTTGTTTTGAAGCCTAATGTCACCTTGAAATCGCCATAGAGTATGACCTGATGCAATGTATACATCGTGAGATATGGCTCACTAAAAACATCTAGCGAACAACGCTCAGAACTTTTTACTTCAACTAATATATTAAAATGGGACACCCTATATAGCGTGGGAGATTATTAAACTAGTGGGTCAATAATAGCTTCGTCAAGGTCCATATTTTGAGCATTCAATATGCTTTGTAATAATGTAATTGATGGGTATTTAATATTATTTTTATGGCGAGCATAGCTCATGTACTATACAGCACAAGCTATGTGTGTGCACTTATACAGCAATCCAATCTCAAAAAGCCATTTTTCCGACATTTAACCATACGTATCTCAAAAACTGTCCATTTTTGGACTTTGTAACCATTATAACTTTTGATTACCTTGATAAAAAATAACTTTTCTGAAAGTTTTAGACGACTCGACCGAAATTCAATTTCTATAAAATTGTGTGCGGGATCCTTTAATTCAGCAATCTGCTTACTTACAACCTGCGACAGTAATTTCCGCGGGTCCGCCTGACCCCGCGGAAGTCTGATCAGATTTATACCGATTGTTACTGAAAACATTGCCGAAAGGCACGAAGTGCAAAATATGCCGAAATTGGGCGCCAGGCACGGACTCCCGTGCCACACAATAATCGTTTATTCCAGAACGCTGATGGACGAGCGTGAAATCAAGGATTTAGGGACGAGGCGGGCGATTCGCAAATAATTTGAGCAACAATTTTAAAGAAATAGGCTAGTAGATATATTTAACGAACATAAGGACCGCCGGGAATACGTGTACCGATGGACAACGGGATTACAACTCGACGATAGGAACAGAATTATAACGCTAATATACGAACGGGATTACGGTTCGATTCCATTTATAAAATTATAATGCGAATACAAGAACAGAGTCACCAGTCGATTCCATTCCCGGTATTCGAACGCGAGAGTGAATCGGTGATAACGGCGTCACGAAAATAAAGTTACAACGACGACGTAAGAACGAATTTACCATAATTAAGACGCGAGAAATGGACGTACAGCAATGAGACGCGTGAGCGACTGTATGACACCGCGAACTCGATTACGAGAAGCATGTTAAACGGACATCGGAGAGCATCTTTACAGCTCACACACGAGAACGCCTTTTCAACGCGAATACGAGCACGCATTTATAATGCGAAGGCGAGCACGCATTTATAACGCGACGACGAGCACGCCTTTATAACGCGACGACGAGCACAGCGTGAACCTACAACCGCATTTAGAACCACGATGTATAACGAATTTACACGCGAAAGTTATGACTGCCCGTGAGACGCATTTCGGGAGATTTTTCCCAAAAGTAACCATTCCCGAAGTTAACACGTTTCTCGAGCCCGGAGCAGCAAGCCTCGCCGCGAAACTATTTCTCGACGGCGTCCGGTCCGATGACCTTGGCCGTCGCTCGTTTACAGCCTTAAGTCCTTTCCCGTGGACTCTAGTCCGAGGCTGCCGCTCCCGGTCTCGATAAGTCCCGCGACGCGCTGGAGTGGCGGTCTTACAGGTTACGCCGGTGGTGTGTTCGCTGGCTCGTCCTGCGGCTCCTTGGTTCGCGACTTCGGCGAGGGCGATGCGACACACTGGATCGGAGGCGGTCCGCTTGCTATGGCATCTCACGAAACAGTGATCCCGGGACGCTCCTGGCGCAGCGTCGGGCCCTCCCTTCGCTTCCGCGCCATCCAGCGACTAGCATCTTCTATCGATTATCACCCTTGGATCCCGGGCAATCGATAAGGGCGGTCGATAATGACGGTCGGTAACCGTTATCAATGAAGTTCGTTGATTTGTTCGTACGCCCGTGCGTCCTGCTTGCCTGTCAGGCGTGCTTCCTTGTGCGAATTCCCCGGCTGGCCGGGCTAGGGCTCGCCCTTCAGTCGTCACCTCCTCGTCTCGGCGGCGGGCTTGCTCTTTATCAGTGGGGCCCTTCCGGAGCGTCCTCCGGCCTGCGACCCTCCACTCGCCCTTGCTCCGGGATTCCTAAGGTACGCCAGTCGCTCAGGGAGAGGCTCTCGCCCTATGCCTCGTCCCGCACTCCTCCGCTCTGACTCTCTATCGTATTGCCAATTCCGCCTTTCCTCTGCCCTCGCTCTTGTCGCGCCGACTCCGCTGCTCCTCCGTTCCTTCCTTCCTGGTACATTCGTATATACGCGCGAACCACCACTCCAGCTGTCTCTTACGTCCCTGTCAAGTTGCAAAAATCATAAGTATTCCAAAATCAAATCCGCGAGCGGAACCACAAACACGAGACATGCGGATTACGCGCCGCAACGCGACCAAATTCCGTAAGATAAGGGAGAATCGTCGCTTTCCCGCCCCGCGGGAGCGACTCCGATCCCTTTCGGACCCCGTTCGGTCAGGCGAGCCCTTGTGACGGACCCTGTCACGTCACAACTCTAAGAATTTAATTTTATTTTTATATTGTAAACTTACGTATAAAAATTTATAATTATTGTAATAAATTTTAAAATGACTTATATAGTTGTAATTTACACAAAAATTTTGTAGTGTGTAATACTTAATGAATTATTTCGCAATCATAATTAGGATGTCCGTGCATTTTTGCTGTGTAGCATAATTAAACATTTTTATAAGAGTTTATGTTTTTCATTGATCAAATCAATCATTACATTTTATCATTTTAGACAGTATATAATATTAATATATGTACTCGCGCGATGATCACGTGGTGCACGCAGCGAGTTTCTTAAAGAAAAAAGCGTGAGAGGTATTAGAAGGAGCGAGACCGCGGTGTCTCTATGACTATCTCACCTGCACACCCTGCATTCAAGTGGCGAGACAGCTATAGGGACAGCACTGGCAACCAGCACATCTTGCATTGGTTTCTCTTTCGATTGTACATCTTATGATAAAGATGCGACATCAGCCAGCCCCCCCCCCCCATTAATTTTCTCCTTTGCTCCTCGATTCGCGCGTCTAGAAACACGTATGTACGCGCTTCAGTATGTGCGTTTGCCGCGTTCGGCTGTCACGCACCTATACCAGCTGCCGAGGGACATCATTTCTGCCGGTGTGTGTACATACACGCATTCACACAATTTAAATCCGATTATTTACTTTCAAGAAAAAAAAATTTTTTAAGATTTGAAGTTTCCACTTTAATTTTCTTTCTTTAAAAATTTTCCGCGATAATCTATTTATGAATTACAAATTTTAAAAGAAAAATTGTCCTTTTTGGACAGTTTATTTTTACATTGCCCATTTTCTTCAGAACGATATAACTCTGTTAAAATAATCGTAGAAAAATTTTCGAAATATGAATTTGTTAAGAAATGAATAAGCTTAAAAACTCACACATTTTTTAACCAGGGAGCAGATTCCTCTGAGCGACACAGTTTAAATAAGAAATTATTTTTCAATTTTTCAAACATTATCTACGTCCGCCATTTTATAAAACGTCTATTGTCTCTCAAAAATTTTTGTGGTTGTTAAGAGAAAATTTTGAGCTTTAATTTGTTTCATCTCAATACGATGAATTTTTGCAGAGGTTATTGAAAGTTGTTCAAATATTTGACTAAGATTAGATGATCCGTTTTTCTTTGCTGGTGAGTGTATTAACTGTTCATTATTTAATTCCACTTCTTGTCTATTATTTTTTATATTTTTACAATCTTTTTATTAATTATTTTTATTCAACTAATTAATAAAAATACAATAGTAACATATAGGAACAGAATAGAGAGGATTTAAATATACTCTAATTTGAAAGATTTATTCTACTCATAAAAATTGTTATTATTAATATTTGCGTTTATAAACATTTATAAATTATGATAATTAATAACTTTCCTTACCGACGTAAAACTTTGTAAAGAAAAAATATAAATCATTCCAGCAGATAAACGACAAGGCTCTAAACATTTCCGTAAAGGAATGAGTAAATTTCTTTGTAATTTTAGTGGCATTGTATACCATAATCCATTGTATCTGAAACCATATATTAACCATATATATATTGGCGATCAAAATTAACGCATACGTAATCCCATGTCAAAATTTCGCATGATTTCAAATAAGCGTAACTCCGTCAAAAGTGGTCGTATCTTAAAAAATTTTATTTTGTTTTGAAGCTTAAAGTCTCTACTTTAAAAAGCAATTAAGATCTTTTGACTTTATCTTTCTCTCTTCGAGGCATCTCTTCATAAGTAAGGACGTGTTTTATTTCCCAAAATTTGCATAGTTTGACGCGCTCCACGTGCTCGAATAAATTTTTCTCGCAAATGTTATTACAACTATCGAAAAATTTGGACTTTTCCGCGTAAATTAAAAAAAAATTGAATGTCGTACAATTTTTTTTCACGGAATTATGACGTTTTGAAGTTACCCATACATTTTTGTGCAATTATCGGCAACATTATCATTACCTGATGCGCGCAACAAAAAATTGCTGGTCTGATTTGGCACGTCGTGTGAGTGTGCGTAGAAATTTTTACATTTAAAAATGCGTATTCCCGACTCGTCTTTGAATGACCGCGTCTCACAAAGTGTGTCCTACAAAGTTTTGTAGCCCTCTTGTAAGTTTTGATTACATTTAACATGTGATTGATGTAATTGTGATTGAACATATGTGGGACATAATGAGTAGGAGATTACAAAATTTACAGAGATTACCAACTAATTTTCAACAAATAGAGGCAGCGCTGTAATAAATATGGCATGAAATTCCTCAGGACACTATTAGAGTCTGCATTAATATGCGTGATCGTCTACAAGAGATCATTCAAAGACGAGACGGGAATACGCATTTTCAAAATGCAAAGGTTTTTACACACACATGCGCCAAATCCGACCAATCTCCTCGTGGTGAGCATCGGATAATGATCATGCTGACGGTAATTGCATAAAAATGTATGGGTAACTTCAAAAGGACATAACTCCGTGAAAAAAAATCGTGCGACATTCAATTTTTTTTTTAATTTACGCGGAAAAGTCCAAATTTTTCGACAGTTGTAATTATATTTGCGAAAAAAATTTATTCGAGCACGTGGAGCGCGTCAAACTATGCAAATTTTGAGAAATAAAACACGTACTTACTTATGAAGAGATGGCTCGAAAGGACAAAGATAAAATCAAAATATCTTAGCTGCTTTTTAAAGTAGAGACTTTAAGCTTTAAAACAAAAAAAAATTTTTTAGATACGACCACTTTTGACGAAGTTACGCTTATTTCAAATCATGCGAAATTTTGACATGGAATTACCTACCTATGCGTTAATTTTGATCGCCAGTATATATATATATATGGTTATTGACAAATGATGTAATTGTGCAGAATACGATAATTATTGTTATAACGCAGAAATGTCATATTAAGAAGAGAAGAAAGCATCCTTAAAAATAACGACAATATTTTCATCTTTTTGTGGTTTCAAGTGGATACCAATAACAACAAAATGTTTACAAAAATGTATAATTTTGTTTTTTTTTATTTCAGATTCGGATTCAACAGGTAAAATTACATTGAAAATGACTTTTGCAATTTATCTACAAGAAATAGTAAACTTGGATAAAGAAATATTTATCATTTTCTACTTAACTAACAAAATCAAGATTATTACTTGATTTTTCAAAATCGCCAGACGGCATCGAAAACGCTTTAATCTAAATTTTGGTACCTCATAAATTTTTATTACTTCAATACAATTTTAGGCAGGGAGTGGCTGATTTAACGTGATTACACACATATATATATATATATGGGGCATTCTTTGTGAAAAAGGCCACCCACCCTGCCCGTTTCAATTTTTGAGATAAAAAATTCTGCATGAGCTTAAAATTTTCGTTGAAACCTCTACTTTTTTATACCGTGTGGTAATTTTTGACATGAGAAATGGCGACTGGAAGGAAAAAATGACAAAAAATTTGAGAAATGTTGAAAATAAACGTGGTAGCGGCTTGTTTTTGGCGGCCGTGTTACTAAAATATGTATTTGCAGTATTTTACAAATTGTCTGGTTAAGAATCTGACGTAAGATTTCCAAAGTTCAAAATAGTGGATCTAATATAGCGATCAAAATTCTAAAATCTTTCTAAACTTCTTAAAAATTATATTATTTGAAGAGTTCCCACCTTTTCACAAATTGGAGCTTATGCTACAGTATAATAATGAGTACATATCACCAATATAATACATACCACTATTATGGTGAATAACGTAAGAAAATCTTTTAAGAAAAAGTGCTAAACGTTTATTCAATAAAACTGCAGTTTTCTTGTACGATTCGCTTGGGTTTTTTATACTATGTTTGGTTACCGTCGGCATCAGCATTACCCGATACAAAAGCCCAATAAAGCTAATAATTTAAATATAATAAATAATAAAATAAATAATTTTACATGTCTCGGCCATTAAGTTGAATCCGCTATTTTGTATTCTGAAGATATAACATCCAATTCGTAATCAGCGACCCCAAAAATCTCTTACTAATTTTCATGAAGCTTAGAAAGATTTCAGAATTTTGACCACTATATTAGATCCACCATTTTGAACTTCGAAAATTTTACGTCAGATTCTTAACCAAACAATTTGTAAAATACTGCAAATACATATTTTAGTAACACGGCCGCCAAAAACAAGCCGCTACCACGTTTATTTTCGACATTTCTCAAATTTTTTATGTCATTTTTTCTTGCAGTCGCCATTTTGCAGCCGCCATTTCTCATGTCAAAAATTACCACACGGCATAAAAAAATAGAGGTTTCAACGAAAATTTTAAGCCCATGCAGAATTTTTTATCTCAAAAATTGAAATGGGCAGAGTGGGTGGCCTTTTTCACAAAGAATGCCCCATATATATATTTATATATATAATCACGTCAAATCAGCCACTTCCTGCCTAAAATTGTATTGAAGTAATAAAAATTTGAGGTATCAAAATTTAGATTAAAGCGATGCCGTCTGGCGATTTTGAAAAATCAAGTAATAATCTTGATTTTGTTAGTTAAGTAGAAAATGGTAAATATTTCTTTATCCAAGTTTACTATTTCTTGTAGATAAAGTGCAAAAGTCATTTTCAATGTAATTTTACCCGTTGAATCCGAATCTGAAATAAAAAAAAAACAAAATTATACATTTTTGCAATTATACATTTTGTTGTTATTGGTATCCACTTTGGAAAGATGAAAATATTGTCATTATTTTTAAGGATGCTTTCTTCTTTTCTTAATATGACATTTCTGCGATATAACAATAATTAGTTATCGTATTCTGCACAATTATATCATTTGTCAATAACATTTTTAATAATTTAGTATGAAAAAGCTTTCTGCGTTTATACAGGGTAAAGACTGTTCTTGGACTTTCCAAGACCCGGATTACTTTTTCGTATTTCTATTTTTATATTTATGTAATTTAAAAATACAAAAAAAAAATAAAAAGTTAAAAGTAATACGGGTCTTGAAAAGTCCAAGAACAATCTTAACCATGTATAAATGCAGAAAGCTGTTTCATAACAAATTATTAAAAAATGATATTGATAAATGATGTAATTGTGCAGAATACAATAACTAATTAATGTTATAATAAGAAATGTCATATTAAGAAGAGAAGAAAGCATCCTTAAAAATAATAACATTATTTTCATCTTTCTCAAGTGGATACCCAATGACAGCAAAATGATTGCAAAAATATATAATTTTGTTCTTTTTATTTTAAATTCGGATTTAATGGATAAAATTACATTGAAAATGACTTTTATAATTTATTTACAAAAAATAGTAGGGATTTGGATAAAGAAATATTTATCATTTTCTGCTTAACTAACAAAATCAAGTTTATTACTTGAAATTTTTCAAAATCGCCAGACGGCATCGAAAACTAGAAACATTATGTTAAATTTTGTTACCTCATAAATTTTTATTACCTCAATACAATTTTAGGCAGGGCAGAGAAAGATGAAAATAATGTTATTATTTTAGGTTGGCCGATTTGACGTGAAATAACCCACATATATATATATATATATATATATATATATATATATATATATATATATATATATATATATATATATATATATATATATATATATATATATATATATATATATATATATATATACAGGGTGTCCCCCAACCCGTCAATGGTACATAGTTTGCATCACACTGAACAGAAAAGTCTTATACCATTTTACGAATGGCGCAATATTAATCGAGTTATTAATTGTTAAAAATCGGAAGAAGGGATAGACAGCGCGGTGCGGGAGACGCGAGAGCGGCAATAGCAGCAGGAGCAGCGAGCCCCCGCCCACGTCTCCCGCACCGCGCTGTCTATCCCTTCTTCCGATTTTTAACAATTAATAACTCGATTAATATTGCGCCATTCGTAAAATGGTATAAGACTTTTCTGTTCAGTGTGATGCAAACTATGTACCATTGACGGGTTGGCCATTCATTGTGGGACACCCTGTATATATACAGGGTGAATTTTAATTGTTGTGCCGTATTTTATGGTAAGATAGAAGAAACTAAGACAAGTAAAAAAGTCCTATACCATTTTCCAAAATTCACAATAATAACAGAGATATTAATTTTTGAAGCTGTGCTAATGAGAGCGCGCCGTGAAGAGCGCGCGAGCCCGCCCGGCGATAGCACGGCCCAGCATAAGAAGTATAGGCTGCCGGCGCGCCGGGAGGGCAAGGGGGAAGCGCGCCGAGACTCATGCTTACATCGTGGCCCCTCCCACGTCTCGCCGCACCGCGCCGCGCCGTAGCTCGCGTCGATGGCTGTTACGCACACTTGCGATTATAAGAACGAGAGTACTATTCTAATAAAATTAAAGTAAAAATAATTAAATTGGAAATGATAATATTTACAAGAATATAATATAAAGAATTAGAAAATAATCGATAGATTTCCGTTAAGTCACGATTCGTAGAAAAGAAAATGATGAGAAAATGTCATGTTGCAAATAGTATATTTATGAAAGATTAATTCTCGACCATAGTATACTTCTCATTATAATATTTTTTTTTTCGTAAATATATTATTTGCAACATAATATTTTCTTATCGTTTTCTTTTCTACGAATCATGAATTAACGGAATTCGATCATGATTGATTCTTTACGTTCTCGAGATAAAATTATTTTATGGTAGGGAAACACTATCGTTTCCACACCACCTTGAGGTAGATAGCTTGGCGCGTTTTTTTTTAAGTGGTTTCCCCAGTAGGCCTAATCCACTTTTACACATTTAGTGTAATAACTGTTCGAAGTGCCTCCCTTGTAAGCAAAGTTCGGCTCTTCGAGTTATTTGTTGCGTTGCACGGTGCGCCATATCCGGCGTGATCGAATTAAATGCCGCTATGATCGCTTCGCGTACTTCATTTTGAGTACTTTCACGTAAGTGCTAGACTGAAGCTTTAATAAAGCCCCAAACAAAGTAATCGAGCACGTTCAAATCTGGCGACCGTGCCGGCCAAATGATTGGGCCACCTCGACCCATCCACTTGTCTGGAAAACGCGTATCTAAAATTTCGCGTACCTGACGCGAGAAATGTGCGGGAGCTCCGTCGTGTTGAAAGATCAACGTTTCCCGCATGCGAAGAGGTACGTCTTCCAGGAGTCTCGGCAACTCGTTCTCAATGAACGCTGCGTATGTTTCTCCATTAAGACGTGGCGGAAAAAAATACGGGCCGATCTGAAAATCATATCAGTAAACACGTTACGAAAACAATGAAGCAGATTTGTTAATTTACAAGATTGCTTACCACTCTGTCCGCAATTACGCCTGCCCATACATTTATCGACCAGCGATATTGAAACGCGGACGTACGAATGGCGCGAGGATTTTCATCTTGCCAAATCAAAAAATTCCGCGAATTAAATACGCCATTCGGCGTAAACGTGGCCTCCATAAAATACGGTCGGGAAAGGATCGGTTTCGCCGACACTGTGCGAGGAACCCTGTGTAAGTTTTATTAATAATTATTGTATGCTAGAATAGAAAACATAAATATTAGAGAAAAGTCAAAAAAAGAAATAAAAATACCTTCGCAAAAATAAATGCGTTGTATTTCATCGCGCGGAAGAAGTTGTTGCACACGCTGAAAATGATATGGGTGCAACCCATTCTCGTGCAGGACGTGACACACCGTTGTTTGAGAAACACCGAGTGCACGAGCTACAAGTCGTGTGCTGTTCCTCGGATTTTCTTCAAATGCATTCAGAATCCTTTCATCGACATTGACTTCACGACGTACAGGTACGTCGTGATTCCGGGGCATCAGAAGAACTCCAGTCTCTCTTGCGCGTCGGAAACACTCTCTTATTGTCCTTCTTGACGGATGCCGCTCACGATCGGGAAATAATTCCGCGTAAATACGTTCTAATCATGTAAGCATAGTCTTTAATCGTATAATTTACCGACCTTTATTGAAATTTATCGACACTTATCGACGTTTATTTAGTCTTTATCGATCAAGCGCTGCTTCGAGGGCAGCACGAATAATGTTTCCGATTTTCAATTGTTTTCTTTTCGTTCTTCTCATGTTTTTACATGTCTAGAGTGTACGTATTTCCTCGAAGTCTTATTAACGTTAACGATGAGTTACACGGCGATAGAGTACACTGACATGATTTATTGTTACGGAATGGCCAGGGGAAGTAGTCGTGCCGCAGTACGTATTTACGCGGAATTATTTCCCGATCGTGAGCGGCATCCGTCAAGAAGGACAATAAGAGAGTGTTTCCGACGCGCAAGAGAGACTGGAGTTCTTCTGATGCCCCGGAATCACGACGTACCTGTACGTCGTGAAGTCAATGTCGATGAAAGGATTCTGAATGCATTTGAAGAAAATCCGAGGAACAGCACACGACTTGTAGCTCGTGCACTCGGTGTTTCTCAAACAACGGTGTGTCACGTCCTGCACGAGAATGGGTTGCACCCATATCATTTTCAGCGTGTGCAACAACTTCTTCCGCGCGATGAAATACAACGCATTTATTTTTGCGAAGGTATTTTTATTTCTTTTTTTGACTTTTCTCTAATATTTATGTTTTCTATTCTAGCATACAATAATTATTAATAAAACTTACACAGGGTTCCTCGCACAGTGTCGGCGAAACCGATCCTTTCCCGACCGTATTTTATGGACGGACGAGGCCACGTTTACGCCGAATGGCGTATTTAATTCGCGGAATTTTTTGATTTGGCAAGATGAAAATCCTCGCGCCATTCGTACGTCCGCGTTTCAATATCGCTGGTCGATAAATGTATGGGCAGGCGTAATTGCGGACAGAGTGGTAAGCAATCTTGTAAATTAACAAATCTGCTTCATTGTTTTCGTAACGTGTTTACTGATATGATTTTCAGATCGGCCCGTATTTTTTTCCGCCACGTCTTAATGGAGAAACATACGCAGCGTTCATTGAGAACGAGTTGCCGAGACTCCTGGAAGACGTACCTCTTCGCATGCGGGAAACGTTGATCTTTCAACACGACGGAGCTCCCGCACATTTCTCGCGTCAGGTACGCGAAATTTTAGATACGCGTTTTCCGGACAAGTGGATGGGTCGAGGTGGCCCAATCATTTGGCCGGCACGGTTGCCAGATTTGAACGTGCTCGATTACTTTGTTTGGGGCTTTATTAAAGTTTCATTCGAGCACTTACGTGAAAGTACTCAAAATGAAGTACGCGAAGCGATCATAGCGGCATTTAATTCGATCACGCCGGATATGGCGCACCGTGCAACGCAACAAATAACTCGAAGAGCCGAACTTTGCTTACAAGGGAGGCACTTCGAACAGTTATTACACTAAATGTGTAAAAGTGGATTAGGCCTACTGGGGAAACCACTTAAAAAAAACGCGCCAAGCTATCTACCTCAAGGTGGTGTGGAAACGATAGTGTTTCCCTACCATAAAATAATTTTATCTCGAGAACGTAAAGAATCAATCATGATCGAGTTTCGTTAATTCATGATTCGTAGAAAAGAAAACGATAAGAAAATATTATGTTGCAAATAATATATTTACGAAAAAAAAAATATTATAATGAGAAGTATACTATGGTCGAGAATTAATCTTTCATAAATATACTATTTGCAACATGACATTTTCTCATCATTTTCTTTTCTACGAATCGTGACTTAACGGAAAATCTATCGATTATTTTCTAATTCTTTATATTATATTCTTGTAAATATTATCATTTCCAATTTAATTATTTTTACTTTAATTTTATTATAATAGTACTCTCGTTCTTATAATCGCAAGTGTGCGTAACAGCCATCGACGCGAGCTACGGCGCGGCGCGGTGCGGCGAGACGTGGGAGGGGCCACGATGTAAGCATGAGTCTCGGCGCGCTTCCTCCTTGCCCTCCCGGCGCGCCGGCAGTCTATACTTCTTATGCTGGGCCGTGCTATCGCCGGGCGGGCTCGCGCGCTCTTCACGGCGCGCTCTCATTAGCACAGCTTCAAAAATTAATATCTCTGTTATTATTGTGAATTTTGGAAAATGGTATAGGACTTTTTTACTTGTCTTAGTTTCTTCTATCTTACCATAAAATACGGCACAACAATTAAAATTCACCCTGTATATACAGGGTGTAACCAAACAAACATATACGGTGTACATCATCAGATAAAGAACGAGAATCCAGATCGAAAAGTCCTGAGTCATTTTTTTATTTGAGCTTTCTGTTAGTTATTATAAAGTGTTAAAGTTAGCCACTCAGCACCCGTGTACAGAGGGAAGTCAGGGACGGCAAAGTAGCAAGGCGGAATGGAGCGAACTATGCGACGGAAGAACAACGCGCGACGGTGAGAATCGAAGCAATAGCAACAATCTATGCCTTGCTACTTTGCCGTCCCTGACTTCCCTCTGTACACGGGTGCTGAGTGGCTAACTTTAACACTTTATAATAACTAACAGAAAGCTCAAATAAAAAAATGACTCAGGACTTTTCGATCTGGATTCTCGTTCTTTACCTGATGATGTACACCGTATATGTTTGTTTGGTTACACCCTGTATATATATATATATATATATATATATATATATATATATATATATATATACAGGGTGAGCCATTTTAATTAATGCACGCAATTATTTCGGAAACAAAGCATTTTAGAGAAAAATGTTTCAGACAAAAGTTTTATGGTTTCGAATGGGCCATAAGATGGTATCATTGATATCATTGGTTTGACACTGAAGAGTCATTTGAAGGTTACGTGAATGTTACTTCATTTTTTTTAATTGCAATCCCTACTTTTTATTACATATTCTTATAGCTTACCTTGAGAGCTTTCCGAAACACTATAGGCAAATGTTTTTTCGTGAAGCATTTTTCGAATTATAAAGCTCCAAAGTTGCAATATTTTGATAAAAATACAAAATACCTCGTAAAATATTAATTTTTCGATTTTACTTACTATAATACTTTTTAGCACTTAATAATCATTAAAAAAGACATAGTTTTTCTTTTTAAAAAATTTGCAATAAGCAATTACATAATTTTTAATAATTTTTTAATAAAGATTATTTATTAAAAATTTTTAAGATAATTTAAAGTTTCTTATGATACCTTTTAAATAAATAAAATAATTATTTAAGGCAAGATAGAGGAAAGTTTTTGATGGCTACTCAAAACCAGTTGTTCTCACGGCTACTCAAAATCAGTTGTTTTCATGACCCCTTGAAATCAGTTGTTTTCACGATTATTCAAAATCAGTTGTTTTCACGACTATTCAAAATCAGTTGTTTTCGCGACTATTCAAAATCAGTTGTTTTAGCGATTATTCAAAATCAATTGTTTTCACGACCCCTTGAAATCAGTAGTTTTCATGACTATTCAAAATCAGTTATTTTTGCGACTATTCAAAATCAGTTGTTTTCGCGATCAAAATCGGTTGTTCTCATGGCTACTCAAAATCAGTTGTTTTCGCGACTATTCAAAATCAGTTGTCTTCACAACTTCCCAAACCCAGTTGCTTATATCAATAACTACATTGACTTCTTTTTTAAAGAATGATATTGCACTGAATTACATATTGATATTCCTAACTAACTATTTAGTCAAAATCCGATACTACTGCTGATTATTATAAGCAACTTTAATTCAAACCATTAAGCTTATGAACTTTTACGATGGCTGATTATACTTCTTCAGAAATTGTCGATATTTTACTAGTTTTGGGAGAAGCTTTTGGCAATTATCGTCAAGCTGCGAGATTTTACCAAAATCGATACCCAAACAGACGACATCCAAATGATACTGTCATACGGCGTCTTAAGATAAGAGCCTAACAAGGTAAGTGACCCGTTGTCGCGTAAATCATGAATATGGTGATGACGATGTACGTGTTTTCGCTATCTTAGCGGCTATTAACATTAACCCTCATATTAGCAGTCGTCAGATAGCTAGACAAACCGGTATGCCTCAGAGAACAATCGTGAGAATTGTGAGAAAAAGAAAATATCATCCATACCATATTACACTAACGCAAGCACTAACTCCAAATGACATGCAACAGCGTGTACTATTTTGACGATGGGCCATATGGATGATTGCGCATGACGCAGATTTTTTCAAATATGTTCTATTCTCTAATGAATCGACATTTAAAAATAACGGAGAATTGAACACACAATTGTCATTACTGGGCAGATGCCAATCCATATTGGCATAGACAAGTAAATATTCAACATCGTTGGAGCGTAATGGTTTGGTGTTGAATCGTCAACGGTTATCTCATTGGTCCATATTTTTTTGAAGAGAATATGAACAGACATGTCTTTTTGGAGTTACTAAGGGATCATTTACCTGTTTTACTCGAAGAAGTCGATTTGGAGACGAGGCGAAGAATGTGGATTCAGCTGGATGATGCGGCACCACATTATGCACAAATCGTAAAGAATTTTCTGGATCAAAACTTCAGTGGCAGGTGGATCGGACGAGGTGGTCCAGTTGCATGGCCCGCCCGGTCACCAGATTTGACTTCTCCTGATTTTTACTTGTGGGGATACTTAAAAAATGTCGTGTACGAACGAGAACCGACGACAAGAAAAGACATGATCGAACGGATTCGAATTGCTTGTAGAGCGATACCAAAAGCCATCTTACTTAACCCTTTGAGTCACAGTGGGTCACCCAGAGAGCCACCTACATCTTTTTGAAGTTCCCTTTTTTCTAATTATCGGTATTTCATAAAATCTGGTATATAAGGGTTTTTGGGGTCGCTGATTACGAATCCGTTGTCAGATGTTCAAAATTCAAAATAGCGGATCCAATATGGCGGACCATAATTTGAAAATCAGTACTAATCTTAATAAAAATTTGTATATAGGGGTTTTTGGGGTCGCTGATTACGAATCCCTTGTCAGATGTTCAAAATTCAAAATGGCGGATCCAATATGGCGGACCAAAATTTGAAAAACAGTAGAGGTGAGGCATAACGGGGATGTCTTTTTTCTAAGTAGTATAGAAAATAAACAGAGGAAGATAAAGAAATAAATTGTTTGTAATATGAAATATAATCATTTATTTTTCATACATAAAGGAAATATATATAATTAACAAAATAAAAATACTTCTTTTGAAAAAAAAAACCAGAAAATTATGCAGCTCCCGCATCCCGTTGTGCCCCACTCTTCCCTACTAATCCTAATAAAAATTTGTATATAGAGGTTTTTGGGGTTGCTGATTGGGAATGTATCATTAGATATCCAAAATTCAAAATGACCAATCCTACGAACGAAATCTTCAGAATAATTAGGATTCTAGTTGTTTCAGGATTTTGCTACATATTATTTACTATGAAATTTCAGAAAACAATTGTTTTCTGTGCTCAAACACAGAGGTACCTCGCAGAACTTACAAGACCAGAAAGTTTTTTTTTCATTTGTCTTGTTGCTGCATAATACACAGCGACGTCGTTTCTTATCCGGCAGCAGAATAGGCAGAAGTGGGCCTGGACTCAATCTTTTTTCTATAGCAACAATCGGTTTGTGCTTAGAATGCTGAAGAGATAGAGATTTACGACCCTGTTTCACAGGAATCGTAGCACTAAGCAGTGCATCAACGATCTTCAGTCTGAACTTTTTCAAAGTTATTTGTTTATCAATTTCCTTTTTGTCAAAAATAATGAAGGCATTCGTGATGCTAACATCAACAAAGTGCCAAAAGATCCTAAGCCACCACTTCTTCGATTTCCTGTCAATCTCGTAATAGGATTTCAGCATATCTGCTTTATCGACATAACCCATATGGGTATTATAATCTTTCACCATTACAGGACAAGCAACTTCTTCATTTGTACCATCTCTTAGTCTCCGATTGACCTTAGAAGTTTCTGTGGGATCATGAAAATTTGACAATAGAAAAACAGGTTTATTGTCCATCCATTTCACCCATTCTAGACCCGTAGAAGAGGAACGATAGTCCATATCTCCTCTTTTCATCAATCTATCTGGCTTATGATCTTTTGGTAGACCTTTCCGATTCTTTCTTACTGTACCACAAGCGAACACTTTATCTTTTTTCAAGGAGATCAGTAAGTCGACACTAGTAAAAAAATTGTCAAAATACACATGGTGATGATTGCCAACAAGTAATCGGATCAAATCTGTAACAACTCTAGCACCTAAATTTATTTCTTTACTGTTCGTTATCTTACCCGTGTAAATCTGAAACTCACATATGAAGCCAGATTGATCAGCACGTACCCAAACTTTATAGCCCCTTTTTATTGGCTTGTTGGGTATATATTGTTTTAGAGAACTACGCCCCTTGAATTTTATCATGCTTTCATCAATCAATTGATTTTGATTTGGCTCCCATGAATTTCTAAAAGTTTCAGATAAGTTATCTAGCAGTGGGCGAATTTTATATAACTTATCATAACTAGGTTCACCTTTCTTTGGTTCCTTAGTAGCGTCATTTAGGTGTAAATGACTCAAGATGAAACTAAATCTGTTTACAGACATTGCGGAAGAAATGTATTGATCTCTGAGCTGAGGGTTTACAGACCAATAATCTTTATGGCAATTTTTTTATACCCATCAGGATATTGATACCTAAGAATATGAGAATTTCTTCTTTCGTGACAGAACTGATTCTTTTATTTTTTTCATTTCTCGATGATACTGTAGTTTGAGCTATATACAAATTAGTTTCATTGACGATAAGGTCTATCAAATGACTCGGAAATAAGCAGAAAAAAATTGCTAAGGGTGAATCTGCAGTTTCTTGTAAATTTGGTACGAAATTTTGTGTGAATGGTGTTTCAACCTTTGGTTGACCTTCTTTTTTCCAATATTTATCACCCTCCTCTTTACTATAAACATTGCTGTCATTGAATTCATTTTCGTTCATGACTATGTCACTGCCAATGACTGCATTAGTATCAATGGAACCTTCAGGATTATCATCATCGGAATCACAGAAACCATCATTTGATTTACAATCGCTCGGAATTTCAGTCTCTATAATTTCTAGATTCATTTTCAGGAATGTGAAAGAGGTGTGAATGGTAGAATGCACGGGAGAATGCAAGAAAATATTCACGGTGATAAGCCACTAAGTGTACAAAGTACACATAAGAATATATGCAATGTGGTATGAATGGGAGAATGCACGAAAAGAAAGTATGTACGACGATATGCACGTAGGTGTACACCAAAGTATGCACAGGAATATGAGAAGAAGTGTGAATGGTAGAATGCACGGAAGAACGCAAAGGAATATGCACGGTAGTATGCACGTAAGTGTACAAAGTATACACAATGTATGTTGTACCGCGGGAATATACACAATGTATGCAATGAAGTATGAATGGAAGACACGGGAATATGTATGAAGATATGCATAGGAGTATGCACTAAAGTATGTAATGAGGTATGTGCATAGAAGTATGAACGAAAATATGTACAGTTTTGCACTACGAAGATCCTATCTAAAATTTTTCTCGAATCAAAATTCTTCAAGAATTTGCTAATTCAGAATCTGACGATACATTCGCATCCAGCAACATTAGAAACGTTCACATGCCTACTTCCGTGCTAATCAAGCATCATTTTGAAAATTTCGTCCGCCATGTTGGATCCGCCATTTTGAATTTTGAAAATTCAAGAACGGATTCGTAATCAGCGCCCCGAAAAACCCCCGGATGCAAAGTTTCATGGAAATTGGTTGAATTTTGGATTTTACGTCCGCCATGTTGGATCCGCCATTTTGAATTTTAAAAATTCAAGAACGGACTCGTAATCAGCGCCCCGAAAAACCCCCGTATGCAAAGTTTCATGGAAATTGGTTGAATTTTGGATTTTACGTCCGCCATGTTGGACCCGCCATTTTGAATTTTGAAAATTCAAAAACGGATTCGTAATCAGCGCCCCGAAAAACCCCCGGATGCAAAGTTTCATGGAAATTGGTTAAATTTTGGATTTTACGTCCGTCATGTTGGATCCGCCATTTTGAATTTTGAAAATTCAAGAACGGATTCGTAATCAGCGCCCCGAAAAACCCCTGGATGCAAAGTTTCATGAAAATTGGTAAAGAAGAAAAATTTGTGACTCAAAGGGTTAAAACAGTCGACCATTTCGCAAAGAAAATTAGATTTTGTATTCAAGTCAACGAGGGCAACTTTGAACAGTTTCTGCGATAGATGCTAAAAGAATGCTCGGATCTTGCCTCGACTGGCTGGATCATGCTCGGGTCTTGCCTTGACTGGCTAGATCATGCTCAGGTCTTGCCTTGACTGGCTGGATCATGCTCGGGTCTTGCCTTGGCTGGCTGGATCATGCTTGGGTCTTGCCTTGATTGACTGGACCATGCTTGGGTCTTGCTTGATTGGTCGAATAATGTAAGATAAGGCTATCAGAAAGTGAATATTTTACGAGGTATTTTGTATTTTTACCAAAATATTGCAACTTTGGAGCTTTATAACTCGAAAAGTACTTCACGAAAAGACATTTACCTATAGTGTTTCGGAAAGCCCTCGAGGTAAGCTATAAGAATATGCAATAAAAAGTAGGGATTGCAATTTTAAAAAAATGAAATGACCTTCACGTAATCTTCAAATGACTCTTCAGTATCAAACCAATGATACCATCTTATGGCCCATTCGAAACCATAAAACTTTTGTCGGAAACATTTTTCTCTAAAATGCTTTGTTTCCGAAATAATTGCGTGCGTTAATTAAAATGACTCACCCTGTATATACAGGGTGCCCCACAATGAATGGCCAACCCGTCGATGGTACATAGTTTGCAACACACTGAATAGAAAAGTCTTATATCATTTTACGAATGGCGCAATATTAATCGAGTTATTAATTGTTAAAAATCGGAAGAAGGGATTGACAGCGCGGTGCGGGAGACGTGGGCGGGGGCTCGCTGTTCCTGCAGCCATTGCCGCTCACACACACGCACGCACGTACGCACGCACGCACGCACGCATTATTTAAAACTTTATTTAGTTACCAACTTATATTTAGTTAGAAAAGTATGAACTTATAAATATTGTATTATAATAATACTCTTTTCTCAACTAGTAACTAGCTGATAATGTACAACTCTTAATAATTAGACAGTCAATAGATACTGATCACTTTGATTTTCTACTTGGGTATTACTCAATTATAATAAAGTTTCGATGTGTAAAATAAAAAAAATTATATAAAATTTTGTGAGTAATTATTGTGCATATTTATAATATCAACCTCGCCATATATCATCATTAATCTATTTTGACTATCAATTTCGGGTTTATGTTAGCTATCATTATTAACCCAATTTTTGGTCCTTCTTTGGACTTAGACTCGAGTTCATTGTTGGCCCTAACAGAGAAATAAATTTTGGACTTAGATCTAGATTTATTATTGGGCTTATTAAAAAACCGAACTTTGGGCTTATATTGGTTACCATTCTCGCGGTGTGGTAACGCTCCAAAGCTCGACCACTTTATTGGCCAATCATCATTGCCAATATCGAAGTACTGATGTTCGACATTGGCACGATGTTTGGCCAAGTTGCCCAACTCTACATGGGAATGAACGCAAAACCAACTTTATTAATAGAACATAACGCGTCCTCCGCGAGAGGAGTCCAGCGTTAATCTGAAATGATAGCTCGTTACAAACAAAGGTTTTCATCCTCTTGACAATTGGCCGATCGATATTATCAATTGGCCCGTCAGATGACTCGCGCGGCCGGGGAGTATAACGGGCGACCACAGCACAAAACAATATAAAATCACATACATACAAAATAACGTTCTTTTTAAAAAATACATTACACAATCACATGTGAATGTGATCATCACGTAAATGCAAAAAAAATTGGACAAAAGAAGGATTTGCACTTACAACAAAAAGTGCTCCGCTTTACTAATCCGTTCAGCTACCGCTACTGAAAATTTACCTTTGCGACTTGGTACATGTGGAGCGATGTAAACTTTAAACTCATTTTTCTGGTGAATGTTTGAGAATTACGTCGAATACTTTTACTTTTATTAGTGAAAAGGTAGTACTACACATATATGTATAAAATTTATTGAAATCGGAGACAAATCTTGATGGTCCACTTGTTAGCAAAATCAAGTGTTGGGCGGCCGCATCTCGCCACGTGCTTGCATTCGGCGGTAGGCCGTGTAAATCAGTAATTTTTAATAATTAATAACTCGTTAACTATTGCGAAAATAGAGAAATGGTACAGGACTTTTCTATTCATTGACTACGTTTACACCGTTAATCGAGTTACGGTTGGTCTGCCTGATAACTACGGATGTTATTAAACTCGATTAACGGTGCCGTGTAAACGTAGTCATTGTCAGTTTGCTATGTTTTACCTGCTCATGAGCGTTGATTCAATCTTTATCGGACATTCTAAATATGTATATGTATATTTAATCTATTTACATTTTTTCTATTTTAAAGGAAAAGTTTAACAGATTTAAAATTTATGTGTAATTTAAATAAAAAATTTTTATTTTTTAAAATACTTACATTTTGTCCGTAGTGTCAATGCTACTATCTATAATCTTTTGTCCTTGAAAACTGATGCAAAATAGATGAAAGACTTGAGCAATAACGTACACCAAATATTTTATCACTTCTTCTGTTTGTTCTGAAACCATTACTATCTAAAATTGTATAAATATAAAAATTAATAACAAAGTCTCTTTATCTGTAACTCTTTAAAAAGCAAAATATAATATTGTACAGTGAAATATTATAACCCTTGTATAACACGGAATTTCTACAATATGATTTCTAATTTTATTTGGTTTTTCTCCCTGGGAATATCTATGGTTTACATCGTGTACATGCACCGGCAGGAATGGAGTTTCTCAACGGCTAGTATGGGTGTGTGACAGCCGAACGCACACACTGAAGCGCATACATACGTGTGTCTCGACGCGCGGATCGAGGAATGAAGGGAAAAAGTAGTAGGAGGTTGTCCGATATCGCATCTTTGTCGCAAGATGCACAATCGAGAGACAAAGCAATGCAAGACGTGCTGGCGGCTGGCGGTATCCCTACATTGTCTCACGCTCGCCGCTTGAATGCAGGGCGTGCAGATGAGATGGCTATAGACACCGCGGTACATGTCTCCTTCTAATACCTCTCGCGCTTTTTTCTTTAAGAAACATCGAGTGCATCATGTGAGGATCGCGCGAGCACATTTATTAATATTATATATTATATTACTATACAGGGTGTCACAAAAGTATGGAAACAGCCAGATAACTTTCGAAAAATGCGTTTTGGGGAAAAATGTTTCAGACAAAAGGTTTAGGATTTTTCCCTAGCTATTCAATTGTGACCTTGTATTTGACCTAGATCTTGACCTTCAGGGTCATTTCAAGGTCAAAGTTGTTTTTTTAAATTGAAACCCCCATTTTTTATTGCGGATTTGGAAAGAGCAGGAAATTTCACGTTCAAATATGACCTTGACCATGTCCTTGGCCACGACCTTGACCATGATCCTCAAGGTCACCCGGCCAGTTAAGGCGAGGCTAGCGATCCCGGCCAATGAAGGCAAGGAGATAGCCCGGCCAATGAAGGCCCGTAAATTGGTTGATTCTCTCAAATTCATCACCATTTTTTATCCGCCATCTTGAATTTAGATATTTTCAAAAACTTATTTCAGTTTCGTAATCGGCAACCCCAATAACCCACGCATACTAAATTAGGCGTAAATTGATGACCGTACACGGGTGTTTTTGTTGTCTAAAGGTTAATATGCCTTTTGGGGATAACTGAAAAACAGTTATTTTCGTTGCATTCGCACCTCTGACAGTCCTTTCCAGGATAGTTAGTGGAGTTTCCTTTTCTTTACGCGGTTGCTGTTTTCCAATAGTCCTTTTTAGGATAGTTGAAAAGCAGTCACTTTCGTCGTATTTGCACTTCTGACAGTCCTTTCCAGGATAGTTAGTGGAGTTTCCTTTTCTTTACGCGGTTGCTGTTTTCCAATAGTCCTTTTTAGGATAGTTGAAAAGCAGTCACTTTCGTCGTATTTGCACCTCTGACAGTCCTTTCCAGGATAGTTAGTGGAGTTTTCTTTACTTTGCTCGGTTGCTGTTTTTTAATAATTCTTTCTGGGAATCTTTGAAGTCTGTTATTTCAATCATCTTTTCTTTTCCACCATGGCTTCTTTAACAGACCAAGAGAGAGTTTCTTTATTAATAATGAGAGGTTGGGGTGATAAATGTAGGTCGTACGACGAAGTAGTGCAGCTATTCAATGAAACGTTCCGAGTGGGCTTAACAGGCATTAGCAAGTCAACTCTAAAACTATCAGGCGTTTTGAAGAAACTGGGACTAATAAGAATCGTCCCAAATCTGGAAGGCCAAAAACAGAAACCACAGAAAAGAGGCAAATGGAAGTGGCCCAATTGTTCGTCGAAGAGCCGCATTCAACTATTAGGAAAGCCTCTCAACAGCTTGAAATGAATCGAATGTCAATTTTTAGGAATTTGAAGATTATCAAATTTCACCCTTACAAAATACACCTTCATCAAGAAATAAATGAAGATGATCCTGACCGACGAGTTGAATTTTGTGAGAACATGATGGAAAGAATTGTTCAAAATCCTAATTTCCAGTCACTCATCGTTTTTTCAGACGAATCGACATTTCAACTTAACGGTGAAATCAATCGCCACAATTGCAGATACTGGAGCAATGAAAATCCTCATTGGCTACAAGAAAATTACACACAACACCCGGAAAAATTGAATGTTTGGGCCGGTATTTTTTGGGATCAAATAGTTGGGCCGTTTTTCATTGACGGGAATTTGGATGGAGCAAGATATCTACAATTACTGCAGGAACAAATAGTCCCGGCAATTCAGGAGATAGCTGGCGATGATTTTAATGAGGTTTGGTACCAGCAAAATGGTGCACCTGCTCATTATCGTGTGATTGTGAGAGACTACCTAAATGTAGTATTTCATAATCGTTGGAAAGGTCGAAGAGGAACTATTGAGTGGCCAGCCAGGTCACCTGACCTGACTCCACTTGATTATTTCCTTTGGGGCTACATTAAAAATAAAGTGTACGCTATTAAACCACGAGATTTAGAAGATCTAAGACAAAGAATAGTTAATGTTTGCACGAATATTGCACCTGATATGATAAGGAGTGCGATTGAAAATTTTTATATCCGTTTAGGAATCTGCCAGAATGTTGAAGGAAAACATTTTGAACATAAGTTGTAAGCTGCTTGCCTTAACTGACCGGGCTATCTCCTTGCCTTGACTGGCCGGGATCGTTAGCCTTGCCTTAACTGACCGGGCTATCTCCTTGCCTTGCCTTAACTGACCGGGCTATCTCCTTGCCTTGACTGGCCGGGATCGTTAGCCTTGCCTTCATTGGCCGGGCTATCTCCTTGCCTTCATTGGCCGGGCTATCTCCTTGCCTTGACTGGCCGGGATCGTTAGCCTTGCCTTCATTGGCCGGGCTATCTCCTTGCCTTCATTGGCCGGGATCGCTAGCCTCGCCTTAACTGGCCGGGGGACCTTGAGGATCATGGTCAAGGTCGTGGCCAAGGACATGGTCAAGGTCATATTTGAACGTGAAATTTCCTGCTCTTTCCAAATCCGCAATAAAAAATGGGGGTTCCAATTTAAAAAAACAACTTTGACCTTGAAATGACCTTGAAGGTCAAGATCTAGGTCAAATACAAGGTCACAATTGAATAGCCAGGGAAAAATCCTAAATCTTTTGTCTAAAACATTTTTCCCCAAAACGCATTTTTCGAAAGTTATCTGGCTGTTTCCATACTTTTGTGACACCCTGTATATTGTCTAAAATGATGAAATGTAATGATTGATTTAATGAAAAACACAAATTCTTATAAAAATGTTTAATTATGCTGTACAGCAAAAATGCATGGTCATCCTAATTATAATTGCAAAATAATTCTTTTAGTATTGTACACTAAAAATTTTTTTTGTAAAATTACAACTATTATTGTAAGTCATTTTGAGATTTATTATAATAGTTGTGAATATTTATACGTAAAGGTATAGCCAGATAAGGGGTCAATTTGGATCCAGAACGGAAATCGGACCGGACCAATACTATCTTATTTTGTATAAAAAATCGGGCCTTCTCACCAAGTTTTAGCTCTCAAAACCCATTTCTTTGCGACATAACTTCAAAAGAACCTTTTTTTTTTACTTTTTCACTTCTTTCGCTCTTGATCAAGAATGAATTTTTTCTAATGAAATTTTATCACTGGAAAAAATGTTATTGAAATAAATTGTTTTCGATCACTTTCAAACTAATACTGCTTCTTCCTGGGCCTTTTTCTAAACGGAAAAAGAATTTTCTACCAATTTTTTCAATTTTTTGGTATGAAGCATTAAATTTGGAAACTTTTAACTACTTTCATTCAAGTCTTTGTCAAAAATTATGTAAGAATATGCCTTTTCGAATCGAATTAATGTGGTGCGCCAGCTCCGATAAGTTTAAAAAGGCCCAATTTTTATTTTCTTTTCACATATTTTACGCTGAACAAGCATTTGACAGCTCCTGCGCAATTTCTAATCACTTCTATTTCATTTCTCGTTAAAAAAATCACAAAAAGAATACATCCTCTTCAACCTTTTTTTTTTGAGGTTATGTCGCAACGAAATGGGTTTTGGGAGCTAAAACTTGGTGAGAAGGCCCGATTTTTCACACCAAATAAGGTACTTTTTGTCCGATCCGATTTCTGTTCTGGTCCCAAATTGACCCCTTATCCGGCTGTACCTTTTGCAGTATAAAAATAAAATTAATTTCTTGCGTGATAAGTAAACAGATTGAGGAATTAAATTTGCAATACGTTTGCGATCGCATATCGAGAATAGACTCACGACTCGAGATATCGATCTTTAAGTGTCGAGAAAAATAAGTCGAACCTTAGGATATATAATAGTAATACAAAGAGATAGCAAGAGAGGGTTAAGAAGGTCACGAAACTTAACGCATCATTGTTTCGAGTCGCTCAACCATCGGATTCGTATCTTTCTCGTACATTAACGACATTCAATTATTTTGATTATCGAATTGTGAAATCGAGGGATTCTGCTGCCGAATCATGGGGTGACTCATTAATTCTTTACATGATGGAAGAAAGACTCGATCGAGTTACACGTAGTCACTGGGAGGAGCATATGGAAGGTAAACGAGAGGTCTCAGTCGATATATTGTTTGAATTTTTGCAGCGGCGAGTTCAGATGCTCGAACGGTTAAGTAATTGGGGAAGTTAGAGTCAATCAAATATCAATGGAAATAGAACAAAGGCCGGAAAGAATTATGCTAAATTACTAAAAAGACGTTTGGAAGGGTAGGCCATACAAATTCGGCAGGAGCATTAAAGGAAGCAACCAATGAATCCGTCAATTAGTTTGACTGCGCTGATAACCACAAGGTGCTGCTTCGTATGTAAAGCTCATTTTATTTATTTATGCGAGAAATTCTTAAATCTGTCTACGCGGGAGCAGGTTGATTTGATAAAACAATTAAAACTTTGTTTCAATTGCCTAAAAAACAATCATTTTGTAAATACTTGTAGAATGAGTTTCTTATAGAATATGCGCTGAAAGACACAATACAATATTATAATATGTCATTTAGAAAGAGAAAATTCGATTACAAAAATTCCCGTAAATTGTAGTTCAGAATCGATGAAAAAAGGGAATAGTCAGGATAGGAAAACGAGTGTTAGTCTGTCTGTACATCACGCGTCTAAACGCAAGCGTTCGAGTCAAATTTTAATGGCAACAGCTTTAGTAAATGTAAAAAATTCTACAGGATTGAGTCAGTCTATTCGTGTTCTGCTTGATAGTGCCAGCGAGGCAAATTTTATAACCGTGGCAGCTTGTGTAAAAATTAAATATAAAACCCGGTCAAATTCTAAAAGCGATTACCGGAATAAACAATTTAATCTATAATATACCTCAAGATTGTCGGGTCAAGGTTGAATCTCGAGTAACGAATTACCAGTTAGACGCATTTCGTTTAGTGATGTCACGAATTACATGCGACGTGTCTTTTGTTACGGTCTATACTAAAAATCTCGCGATAACAAATACGATAAAATTAGCTGGTTCGAAATACTTTTATCCAAGTCAAATCGATATGTTGCTTGGTGCTGAATTCTTTTTAAAATTACTAGAACCTGAAAAAATTGAGCTCGGACTGCTCGGAGAATAGTTGCCTACAATACATAATACAAAAGTCAGGTGAATCATTTTGGGTCCAGTTCCACGTCAAAATATTGTAAATAACAGTATAAATCTCCATGTATGTCTGAGCACATAGGCCTCATTAGGCGAATCCATAGCGAAATTCTGGGAAATCGAGGATTGTTTGAGTCGCGACGCAGTATTATCGAGCAAGGAACGAGCATGTGAAAAAGTGTTTCGACGCGAGACAAGGATGGTAGATTCATTGTTCAGTTGCCTTTTCCCGATAATAAAATGAAATTTTCGGTAATCGCGATGAATTGCTAAAAAACGATTATTTTATTTAGAGCGGAAATTTAGACGTGATGATTCATTTAGAAAGGCATTAAATTATCTCGCATACATTAAATTTATGCGAGAATATATCAATTTGAATCATATGATGTTGTCCCACCAATGAAAGTTCAAACACATGTTTATTTATCTCATCACAGAGTGTGGCGAGATTCGGCCGTCACGACGAAGCTTCGTGTTGTATTCTACGCATCTTGCAAAACAAACTCAGGCTTGTCATTAAATGATATGCTAATGATGAGTGCCACATTGTAGGACACTTTAGTTGAAATTATATTGCGATTTCGAATATGTCCGATAGTAATAACAGATTTACAAAAAATATACAGACAGATTCTCATTCATGAATGCGACCGAGATTATCAGCAAATTTTATGGCGTTTTTCGTCTGACGAACAATTACAGGAGTATCGGTTAAACATGGTTACATATGATCAATCATGCGCACCGTTTTTAGCGATAAGAAGTGTTCGACAATTAGCCAGTAAAGGTGAGAATCAGTATCCGCGGGATTTTCCGACACATGCGCAATAATGTAACACAGTAGCGTACATATGGTTAGGAAATACTTGGTATTATTGACCCCTATGAAAGTAAAAATAGAAAAAAATAGTGGATAAGAGGTTTTATAAAATAGATAATACAGATTATTAATTATAAATTAATTATAAATTAATTCACAAATAAGATTTATTACAACAAAACACAAAAATTATTATGGACCCTATAAAGCATTTATATTTTATTTTATTACAAGTCTGACTTAGGCAGTCACGTGGTCGACTGTGAACAATACGCATGCGTTCAAGAATAGTGGGGACGCGCATGCGTCGGAAAATCCCGCAATCTCCGATCACTGCGTGGCAATTAAGCTTCAATTGGGATGAAGATTTACTGGTCGAATTACAGAAGACATGGCACGATTATTTGGAGGATTTGACAAACTTTTGCGCGGTGAGAATACCAAGACAGGTTGTAGGATGTTCAAATCCAGAAAATATCAATTTGTACGCATTCTGTAACGTTTCCGAGTGAGCGTATGACGCTTGTGTGTACGTACAAGCAATAGACGGAAATCAAGTTGTCGGAACAATTTCGGAAGATTGCTGTGTGCTAAATCACGGGTAGCTCCGGAAGAAATTCCACGACTCGAATTATGTAGAGTGGTGATGTTAATTGACTTAGTTCAATTACTCCGTGATCCCTTGCCGATTAAAATTCACAATGTCTATGCATGGAACGATTCGATGATCGTCTTCGCGTGGATAGCGGGAGACGTGGGTCGACAAAAATACGTTTGTTTCAAACAGAGTCAGCAAAATACAATCTGTTTTGCCTATTGGACATTGGAGGCATACTGCAGGCAAGGAAAATTCTGCCGACTTAATTTCTCGCGGTGCTAATTAATACCAATATAGTAATTAATTAATAATCTGCAGTAAATTAAAAATAAAAACAACTATAAAACAACAATGTATATAGAGAGTGAAAAAATGAAAGAGAAAGAAAGAGAAATTCCTACATTTCTGTACTTATTTTTTGCAACTATTTACTTGTATATCACGGAGAGAGGAAAAGATGGCGGACGGTGAGGTTGGTTAGAAAAGTGTGCTCGATAGAAAAGGAGGATCGAGAGGAGGGAAAGCGAGGTTGAAGGGAATGAGTGTGATGAAAGGATGGAGGGCGAAAAGTAGAAGGCGGCCAAGTGAAGGGAATATGAGAAAACAAAGAGAAGTGAGATAATGAGGACTTGAAAAGTGAAGCAAAGAGAAGAAAAAGGAATGTGGGATGACGTAGGAGAAACATGGAGAAACAAGGAGAGAGGGAGATAGAGGGCGCAGAGACGGAGACAACAGGAGGAAAAGGAAGAAAAGTCGGTCAGGCAGGACAAGCGCCGGGAGGAACAAGTTGGCATAGATGGCGCAGGAAGAGAGACGCGAGGGAATGTGGATCGAGATGAGATCGATCGATCGATGGGTCGAGAGTAGAAGGAACGCGTGAGAGGATTGAGAGCAGCTCGAGGAGAGCAGTGGAGAGAGTATAGAAGACAGCGAGAGTAAGCAGAACGGAAGCAGGCCGCGGTGAGCATGGAGGAGTGGAAGAGGTTAGAGAGACAAGAGAGGAAGTAAAGAGGAGCTCGCGGAGCACAGGAAGGAGCGGAAGAGGACAAGAGGATGTCTGGAGGAGGTGACAGGCTGGATAAAAGGAAAAGAGGTGGCTATAAAGGATAGAACACGTGTGAGCAGATTAGGAGGCAGTATGAGGAGAGAGGTGGAGAGAGAAGAGAAGATAACGAGAGAAGGCGAGAAGCGGAGAAGGTTGCAGTGGACATGGAGGAGGGGAAGAGGTTAGAGAGAGAAGTGAGAGGAATAAGGGAAGAGCTGAAGGAGTGCAGGAAGAGTATGAAGATAATGAAAGGGTGTCCAGAGGCGACAGACTGGATGAAGGGAAAAGTGGTGGTGGTAAAAGATAGGAGGACGGGGGAGAAATAAAAGGAGTGCTGGAAAAGGTGAAAAGATGGATAAAGGAGAGAGTGGTAGTAGCAGGTGAGAGAAAGGAAGGAGAGGAGGAGAGAAGAACGTGGAAGAAAGGGTGAAAGAGGCGAAGCTGGAAGGAGGGAGGAGCAAGGAGTAAGAGAGGGAGAAAGGAGAGGCGAAGTGCGGATAAGAGGAGGGCGGTCAGGATGTAAGGGAGAAGAGGCGGCGAACAGAGCGAGAGGACCAGGAAGAAGGGACGGAGGAACAGACAGGAGGCGAGGAGGGGGAAAAGAAAAAAAGAGGAAGTCAGATGAAGAGTTGTGGGCAGAATGGACAGAAAGAAAACGGAGTGTAGCGTACGGAGGGTGATTCAGGCTAAGCGTAGTTTATAAAAAGTTTGTGACATGGAGAGTGATGAGGAGGATGTGAGGGGTGGGGACCCGCGGAAAACCCTGTAGTATAAGTTAGGTGAGGCGGAGGCGGAAAAAGAACGAAAGAACATATGGAGAAGTGCAGGAACGGAATAGGTAGAGAGAAGGATAAGAGAGGAGAGGGGGAAGAGAGAGAGAAGCAGCGAGAGAGAAGGAGTGCAGAGAGGGAAAAGAGGGTAGTATACAGGGGTGAAAGGGCCCAGGTTCGGTATGGGAGAAGAGGGGGTAGGGAGGGAGTGGCAGAGGTGCTGTAGGCAAGAGGATCAGGCTAAGATTGGAGTATGAGAGAAATTGGTGAAAGAGGAGGAGGAACTATGAGAGGGGTGTATGACAGGAGCGGCTGCTGGGAGGTGTATAATGCGATTTGAGTGAAGAATAGGGTAGGTGAAAATGCTGTGACAAGGAGAGAGAGAGAGAAGAAAGAAGGTGTGTGTGTGGACGGAAAGGTAGGCAAGCGGAAACAGAAGAATCTAAGCATGGAAGGGTGAGGGCGACGGAGACAGAGGCTAAGGTTGATAGGAGTCAGGGGGGTGTGTGCGGCTGCGGTTGGTTGGCGCGGGGAGGGAGAGGGTGCTAGTATGTAATGATCGTAAAGGGCCAGGTCCGGCATGGAAGGAGGGAAGGGGTGCTCATTGTAAGGACGGTAAATGGATGTAAGCGACTGGTAAATGCGTATAAAGGTGAATGCAAACTGTTGGAATGTGGAACGGATGCGTGCTGTGCGGGAAGGATGGAGAGAGGAGGAGGAGAAGAAAGAGAGAAGGATAGAGAGGGAGATGTTGATAAATGTAATGTAATGTAAAGTGACGGAGACGGCAAACCCCGAGGAGACGCCGTCGTTAAATAAAGTCTATCTAATCTAATCTATCTACTTGTATATCACTTGTTTTGTAGTATATCTTGTTTCTAGAACAGTTTTTGAAACTTTCATTTATAGAGTTATTTCAATTTTTATTTTTATTTAACTTTTTGAATGTTTTAAAATACAATGTATTATAATAATTATATAATATATATAATTATTATATATTATTAATGTGCAATATAATTTCTAATTATGTTAAAAAATGAAAGCAATTTTTAAGTAATTTTAATTAAAATAAAGTTATATACACTTTTGTTATTAACAACTTAGCTGCGGAGGTACAAGGTGTTCAGTAAAAAAAATTGTATTTTGAGAAGCTTTCCATTAAAATTGTTCTTGTAACTTAACTTTCAATAATACATTTATTTGCTTTAAAAATAAAATATTTATAATACTTACTTGAAGCAAAGTGCAACTCATGATGACCGTATTAAGTCCCAACATAATGGCGAAAGGCAATGTATAAGTAGATTCAATAAGCTTTACAAAACTGTAACAAAAAATATGATGACCATTATTAAGGGGATCCTGGACTGACGCTCGAACTTGATCGAGGTCGATAATGTAGGTGGAATTCTAAGATATAACATTATAAATTATCAAACTGGCTTTACAGAATATAAAATCCTTTTCTAAGATTAAAGTACATGCAAAAATGAACCACACTTCGAGTATCGACTTCATATCAAAAACGAAAAAAAATTTTAAATATTCGCTCTTCTTTACCTTAACCTTAACCTATAATGAATAAATGTTTAACAGGATGGATCTTTCTTATTAGAGATTTGTTCGTACTTTTATTGCTACCATACTGTTTATTATTCCTGTCCGAGTCCCGCTGTGCTCTCGATTTATGTGCCTAATCTCATATAACTTTTATATGAGTGAATGTTTCTATTGTTGACAGCTAATTAATAATTTTATGAATTTTTCGGTCTTTAATTGAGCAGAGCGGGATTTGTTTTCATACGTACTTTACACCTGTAAAAGGATTTTTTAATCTGTAAAGTCAATTCGAAGATTCGTCTTGTCAAACAAAATGAACTGTTCCGTCGGTATCCAGCATTCCCTTAATGTAACATCTGGTGTTTACTAAACACTTGCGCGAAAAGTTGCAACGTCGTAGCTCAGTCACTCTTGTTAACACATAAACCTAACTTCATAACCAAGGCTTCTTAGCACGCGTTACTGTAAACGCAGAACTTATCATCGACGGAATTCCACTTATGAATTTTGTAAGGAATTTCACATAAAAGGCCAAGAAATTAACGGATAAGCGTTTATTTAGCATACTGGTTATATCGGTGGCCGGCTGCCGCGCGAGAGCTGGCTTCGAACAAGCTCTGAACAAGACTGATTGGAAAAATCATCGGGAGATATTTATATTCGGTCCTTTTTTATCCTTTTATTATCGGTCCTTTTAAGGTTTTGTGTTCTTTTTGCCGCCTGTGGTGGTGGTCCGATTGTTGAGTCTTCGGCGCATCGCTTAAATTCGCGCGCTATCGTCCGCGTTCAGTCGGAAAAAATCAAAGACAGGACAAACAAAATCATGCGGATCAGGCGCGACGGTTACCTTTGACGGCGTTTTCTAAAGCGCTACATAATCTAACCTAAGCTAACTCCTATCTTTTTTTGTTACGGAGGGGAAATGCTTTATGCATACCCCCACCCCTAAACTTAGGGGCGGGCGGTTATGTAGGACTCCCGGGCCGGGGAAGAACTAATTCCTTACTCCACACGTGCAAAGCCCGGTGTACCCACTAAAACCCTTCCGGGTGGCTGTCCACGGGCATATGAGAGCAACTCGTGAACCGCATTTGCATTACTTCCGAGCTGCTCCCCCCCCCATAATAGCTCTTTGTCCGCTACCGCCCGGCCGGTGCTTTGATGGGCACTGGCGCCCGGCCATGATGGCTTGGCCGTCTCGCTGCCGCAGGGGGAGGGAGCCACCATCACCCTTCCGCTATTCCCTCTCATGATGAAATACTCTTTGTGCCCCGTCCGGGTGACGTAAAGAAGGAGAGGGACCCCTCACGCCGAAGCGAGCTATTGGGTTCCCCCGTCCTCTACGCCCCTCGACAAGTGGCACCCGTTTGGACACATTCAATCAATCAAAAGGACAGTTACAGAGACTGCAAGTTTGACGATCTTCAATTTTTATTCCTAGCGTTTTTTCTGTTGGATTACATCGCTTGTTTCGTATGAGAGAAAATGACGGAAAATTATACAAATAAAGAATCGTATGATATGATCATGGTTTTTGGAAAGAAGAACAACCACGAAGAACTGCGAGAATTTATGCACGCAAATATCCAGACCGGAAGAAATTACATCACTCCGTTTCTTGCGAGGCAGGCAGCAAGATTAGAAAGCAAAGTACAACTTCGACCTATTAAGCCTGCAGGTATATATTTATTTATAAAATATTTTGGCAATAAAATTTTAATTATTATTTCCCTTTTATCAGTTATTGTTTTTTCTTTACAGGACGACCACCGCACATTGATACCGCGCCCATACGAGAATGAAATTAACGAACCGACCATTAGTACACGAGATATCGCGCAGTATCAAAGAGTTACTCAGGCAACAGTGTGTATGGCTTTAAAATCGGCGCACTTTCATCTCTATAAAGCAACCCTGACTCAAGAACTGTATATTAATGATGAAGCTCGTAGATTGAGGTATTGTCGGTGGTTCCTTAATAAAAGTAATAATTATTATTTTTCCACGTACATTTTATTCTCAGACGAACGTACTTTTCATAATGATGGCAATGTTAACCGCCACAATATGCATTGCTGGGCCACCGAGAATCCTCACTACATCATACAAGCGCACAGCCAAATCAAGTGATTAGTGAATGTTTGGGCGGGTATTCTCGGGGACCACATCATTGGGCCATATTTTATCGATGGCAATTTGTATCGAAATTTTCTTCAAAACGAGTTTGTCAATTTGTTGGATGAGGTGCCACTGGGACCACGTGTTAACATGTGGTTTCAGCAGGACGGCCATCCTACACAAACCGCCAAAGAGACAAGATCATTATTAAACGAGAAATTCGGTAGCCATTGGATAGGTCTTCATGGTCCCCACGAATGATCGTCACGTTCATCAGATCTCACACCACTTGACTTTTTTCTGTGGGGGTCATCTTAAACAAGAGATATATGCAACGCGACCTGCTAGCGCTGAACATCTGAAGGATAGAATTGTACGAGCTTGTCGTGCAATAACTCCACAGATCTTGCGCCGGGAACAGAAAGCAATCTTAAACAGGGCTATACTTTGTGAGAAGATGGAAGGTGATTACTTCGAGTATATGCTGAAATGAAAACATGATAAGTTGTTGTCATATTAAGCACAGTTACTTGTTGATGATATTTTTTCATCTGCGCATATTCTTACGTAATACGACTTCAATATATGCGTTTTGAGTCTTACATACTGAATAGGTCGTTATCTTGGAGGGAAATAAAAATTGTTCCGATTTTTATTTTTGCCAAAAGAAATGTGGTAGAATATAGCTACAGGCGAAGGTCCACTTTAAAAAAATCTAACGCGCCTCAAGGCTGGTGTGGAAGACCACTATTGTTTCAATTTTTAATTTGTTTCAACATTTGTAATTGTTACGTCCGGACTCGTGGATTTAAATTAATTAGGTTAAACTATGTATTAAGATAAGGAGCGGGTGTGGACGGACGAACAGGTCGTTTATCTTTTATCTCGGAGTCACTTCATTCGGGCGAGCGCTCCGAGTTGATCGCATGCGGATGCTTCGGTTACAGGTCAACGTTCGAGACGCTATGACATTTTAACCGAGCTATGTGATCGTCGATCCTAATTTCGGATCAAGGCTAATCTTGTTACGAAGAAAATCTAAACCTTCTTACCCCAGGACTGGATTGTGTGCTATCTTGAAGAAGTGAGCGAGGTTGGGACTTTTAAATAAAAGTAGAGATGGTTGTTGTTACGTCTGCCGCCTCCACTTGCTTCCTACTAGAGCCCTCGAAACCCCTGGGCAAAGCACTTTCCCTCATGCGCCCGTGAGCAGAGGGAAGTTGTCCCGCAACCCTATATACGCGCTACCGTAAAATCGCCAAGGAACCCAGCGAGCACGTGAAGATATATGTATTTTTACATATATCTTCATCCACATCGTAGTAATTAATGTAAGATGCACGATCATTGCACATTACTAATCATAATTCGATAGTTAATAAGTATAGGATATGAGTTAATAAAAGAAGTCTATGCTGCGCGCGAAACATGGACTTCCTCGATCTGCGGTAATAACAGGAATGCGGAAGTTAATTCGCGCACATAGAGAAGGGGTGGCCCAGCGCACCCTCTCACCGCGCGGGGCCACCAAGCTAAGGGTATATAAACCCTCGAAATCAGGCCCGAGCACTCATTCAGAGCTTTCGAGTCTTATTAGAAGGACCTGACGCGAATCCTAGCGGTTCAGCTCGGCATCTCCCTTCGACTAAGACTCGTAAGTACTCTTGTTTTCGACCTTTTTTGGCTTGGCATAATCTCGCGCTCGCGTTTAGAACTTAGAATAATTTCGCACTCTCGCTTTTCGACTTAGAATAAATTCGCGTTCGCGCTTTTCAAGCTTAGAATAAAACTCGCATTCGCGTTCTCCAAACTTAGAATAATTTCACGTTTTCACTCTTCAAACTTAGAATAATTTCGCGTTCACGCTCTTCGAACGTAGAGTAATTTCGCATTTGCGCTCTTCAGAAACTTAGAACAATCTTATACAAGGAACGTACTATGCTATATCGCATTGAGCTTATAGTAGTTTAGTTTTTACGAACACTCAATCGAGCAAACTTTTTCACAATCACACGCCTGTACACTGCGCTTTCTGTTCTTTCTCATTTATTAAAGATTTTTGTGTTCTTTAATTCCAAATTCTTTATTTTTCTTTTCTTGACTCACCCTTTACCTCTCACCGTCTATCCTTATCAGCCAACGGCGAGACTGAGCGCTGGGAAATGAAGGCGCCCTGTCCCTCGCTACGGCTCTTCCTCTCTGACCATCTCTCTCTCTCTCTTTCTCCTCACCACATGGAGTCTGAGCGCTGGGGAAACCCGACTGCTTGATTCTTTCCATCATTTTCCAACCGTATATCCAACCGGCACTTACTCTCCCTCATTCTTCTTCCTTTCTTCTTTCTCTCGCATCGATCTCTCAATTTCTTTTCTTTCTCTCGCACGCACACACACACACACACACACACACACACACACACACACACACACACACACACACACACACAAAACTCACTCCACCATGGATAGACACGTGCTCCACGAGAAACCATGGTGTGACGCGGTTGCGCGGCCGGTAGGCGGAAGCAACTCAAGCGCCTAAAAAAGGCATTGGTCGAGCATCACGACTTCGATCCGTCTATCTTCGATAGGGCCGTCGAAGCAGCGGCAACACCAAAGAGGCCTCTCTCGTCGGTCGAGCCAGCGACACTCAAGGTTCCGCCAAGAGAGCTTGCACCGTCGCCGACTGTCGTGCCGAGACACGTGCAGCAACTGCCTCCTCCGGGGCCCCAGTGAGGCTCCCAACCAGGCCTCTGCCTCCCCGGGCATACGTGCGGCCGCGAACAGAAATGCGCCAACCCCCGGCCAAGAAGGGCAAGCCGCGCATACGCGCCGTGGAGACGGTCAACTTCACCCTCAGAAGAGAGGGCAATAAAATATATATCGGAGGCAATGTCCCTCCCCGCGACGCTACGGCCTAAGTTAAGGACTTTTAATAACAACGTAACAGTTGTTATTAAAAACTTAATTAAATTATTTATTTCTACTCATCTCATGGGTTAGTTACAAATTAAAAGAATACACAAATAAGAGATAAACAAATAAGAATAATAATATTAGTGTGAAAATCGCGGTCTCATTATATCGCATATGAACGGGTATGAATATTAGTCAGTTTTTAAAGTTTTTGAAATTTGTAGATTACAACACAGATTAGGTATAAATCTATGGTTGATTCCGCAGATTTCTGAGCATTGACCAAAAAATATTCCTGGGCGGTTTATTATAAGTATAGTTTGGTTTAATCGTCCAGGGATAGAATCTATTTTAATTCCTAATGAAGGTACTGTTCATGCATGAATAACATCTATTGATGTTGTTAAAATTTGAATGGGGTATTCGAATGGTAAATATACATCGATTATCTACATCAAGTAGGCAAAATTCATTATTTATTAATTGACTGGTTGGGATTATAAAAGAATCAAATTCAATATTTGAAAAATCTGAGTATTCATATCTTCAGTATCACTGATGCCCAATAGTTTTAATAGATAATTTATTATTATGAATTTCATCTGTAAGGTACAAAATTTTTAATGAAGAAATTGCAATAAAAATAAAAATAAATATAGGGATGATAGTTCAGATTAATTCAATTGAATGTCCTTGAAGAAGAAATCGGTTAATGAGAGTATTATTTATTATTATAATTATAATAAAAAGTGTATGTGTGTGGGTGAAAATGTAGAGTAAGGAATGTCGAGAGAGGATAGTTGACGGTCTTATACGGCTCTCCTTTTTGTTGACGGTTTGTCCTCGCTTTGTTCGCTTTCCTCCCTTGTTTCACTCTCTTCACTCTCAGATTGCGGGTCAGCTCGGGTAGAATCTTGGTCAGCAAGGCTTTCAAGAGTGTCCGTCTCCTCTTCTTCCGAAGCCGGAGTAGGTGAGTAGGACGGTGTCTACTCGCCTTCCGAGGGCGGGTGGTAATTCGGGGATGAAGGTGTCGATGGAGGAGAATCGGGAATGGTTCGATTGGTGAGGGGATTCGGCGGAGGAGTCCTAAACCCGAATATTCTTCTGATCTCCCGGTCATCCATTCGGTTGAGAAAGTCGTCTAATTCGCCAAGGAACCGATCTAACTCCCGTTCGAATTCGTTGCCGATTGATCGGAAAGTCGCCAACGATATGACTCTACGATCCACCAAAACGTTCGACACCGGGCGGAAAAATATGATTAAGAATGAAAGTCTTACTTTTTTAGTGGAAGTCCTCGGAGTGATTTGAGATTTTAGAAGAGTTGGATTGCTGAATTTGTGAGAGATGAATCTGTTATTTCCGAACTGTGATTCGCGAACTCACAATTGCGCACTGCTTGTAAAACTGCGAACTGCTTGAAACTGCGATATGTATAAATGCGGATTCTGATACAGAATTGCGGATTCTGAACTGTGAACGGACTGGCTGCGGTTCCGCCAAGTCGGGCTTTTTATAGGAGATTTTTAGGGAAGTTAATCCTTCTCAATTTCTCTACTTTGATTGGTGGTGCGGCATTAATACTTAGATCTCCAAATAAGGAAATTTGCAATTTTTCGGTCTTCTATGGGCTGGTTTGGGGTACAAGTACACACGGCTCGCAACTACTTCTTAGAACTATTAAGATATTAAGATTTCCTTCAAGTCGTTGTCTGGTTTTGACATATTTATTGAGGTCACTTCCAAAAGTAATAACGCGTGCCTCTCGATCTGTGAGACAGAGGGATATTGACGAAAAGGAATTTAGATAAGGAATCATTGAGACCACGATATATTAGATCAGTCTATCTGGTAGCGTTCGGTGACTTATTTGATAAGTTTGTTTATGTTCCGCGAATGGAAGAAATCGTGGAGTCTACGGAAGTAACAGTAATATTATAACGTATTTTACAATTTCACAATTGTATATTATAACAATTGTGTATTATAACAAATGTATACAAATTTAAATTTGATATTTTAATTATGTATGTTAATGTTTTATGTTATTACCGAAAATATGGACAGTTTCTGGAAACAAAGTCGTATCTCAAAAATATAAAATAACGAAATCGTATTTCAATAATCCCTGTAACATTGTCGTATTAAAAACGTACGAATAAGAAAAGCGTGACTTTGTTATTTTAAATATTAATATGCCTTTCTCACTCGTACGTTTTCGATACAACAGTCTTACAGAGATTATTGAAATACGACTTTGTTAAGTAGATAAACACAGCCGGTCTGGGCACACGGATCGAGCTGAGGGGCGTTGGGGGGATCGGGGGAATCGCAGGGGGAATGCCGTAAGCGAAGGGCGCGGGGGATCGGAGATGGAAACGAGGCACCCCAAGGTCGCACACCCCGCGCCTGGGATGGTGGAGAGTGCTCGAACCGGCTCGCGGGTGTGTGCTCGAACCGGCCCGCGGATGTCGGCTGGGATCTAGAATCGGCCTAGGCGCGCGTGGCTGGCGCCTTATCGCTCTTCCTCGCCTTATCGCGGCCGCTATGATTCTCTTGCTGCCGCCGCTGCTGTGGCCGGTTCGGCGTGATCACCTAATGGCGTAGATGCCGCCGGACGGGTGTTTTCCCATCGTTTCCCGAATCGCGGGGGCAGACGAGAGAGAGAGATCTCGTCGTCGCATCTTCCCGCGCTATTTTGTTTTTTTTCGCCGTTGGCGCGAAGCGGGGGTTGGTGCCCACTCGACGATAATATTTATTTCGAGGCGTAGGCGAGCCTTTGCGGGGGCGTCGCTAGCGCCTTATCGCGACGAAAGAAACTTCTTATCGTCGCGCATGATTCTTTCTCGCTGTACCGATGGCCGGTTCGGCGCGATCTCCGAACGGCGCGCAGTTTTCTCCGGACGGATGTTTCTGTCGATGTAGATAAATAATTTGCGGGTTAGAAGTATCCTCCGCGACTCGTATATAAGTATCGTCCGATTTTCAGTCTCGGGAATAGAAAAAAACGGTGTATGTGTGCACGCGCGTGTAAAAAATGGCAAATATCAGTCAAAGGAAGAAGAAGAGGATATCGCAACTTCGCAAACTCGAATCGGAGATCCGTTCGACGAGACGATGTCGAACGACTCCGATCTGGAGCGTGAGATCTCCGTGATCGAGGCGACGGTTTCTCTGTCGTTGCGAGATCTGCTCTACGAAACGTGGAATTCGGGGTACGCTGCTCCGCGTAACATCACGCTGTTGTTCGTCTTTGTATCGAAGTACATGTTCGATCAACGAAAGACAGACGTCACCGTGCGTCGAATGCACGAGGGTGGCGAGTTGAAAGCAGCGCTTCTGGAGATCTATTCGTTTTGGACGCACAAGGGTCCGTCGCAGTGTACCAGAACGCAGATGTTATCGTTTCTCCGTAAGAACAAAGATTCGACGGTGTACCCGTTGCTCACGAGGGTTATAATGACGAGGGATACGTTCGACGAGTGGATGAAGGAATACCGATCGTACGTCGAGAATCTACCCGGCGTATCGTCGAATCGCGCGATCGTCGCGAGTCCGAGACTCGAGGGATCGTCGGATGAGAGCGCGCGGGAAATGCGCAGACTCGACGCTCTGTTCGATCGAACGTCCGAGCGCGACGCGAATCATATCTCGCAGTACATGACGAAACTGGACAACGGACGGCTGCTGACCGCGAGATCACCGGGGGAGATCGGTTTTCAATTGATTCGTCTGTATCTGTATGACGTCAAGGACATAGCGAAACGAGACAAACGCATCTAGTGGAAACACGCGAGGTTGCGCGCTCAGGTTCTGTGTTCCTCCGCGCGTACATATCGTAAACGGCGAGGAACACAAGATTGTTGCGTCAGCTGCTGGACAAAGCCGCGGACGATCTGATGAAGGTCCCGGGTGTCGCGACGGAGGTGATGAGCGTCGCGCGCGATAACGACAGCGATGGCGGAGTGTAGATCGGAAAAGGAGAGAAGGTACGATAATATTTTTTGAAAAAAAATAGACACGTCGAACGAAGGAGGAGAATCATCGTAATTATAATTTAAATGTGCTCTTTTTTCAGCTTGCGCGGAGCGAGAGGATTCCTCGGGCATCGCCGAAGATCCCTCCGATCTAGGAGAAGAAGAGGGATGTGTATTCGTGGATAAGCAATAAACGTAAAAATCAATGTCAAGAGAGAATTGTTTTATTTATTCGCGTCAGAGAGAGAATACATTTTAAAAATACAGAGAATACATTTTAAAAAATACAGAGGGAGAATACATTTTAGAAACACAGAGAGGCCAATTCGCAATCGACGATGTTATCGCGATCGTAAAAGTCGGTCTCGCGTATCGCCTCGGAGACGATCGCCGTTCTCGCAACGATTGAGGCGAACTCGGAGAAACGTTTGTACCTCTTGTCGACCTTCCTCACTACCGCGTTCAACGAGGTGACGATTCGACCTACGCACTGTTCGAGGCCGTAAATGACAAGCACGGTGCTCAGAGACAGAAGCAGGCGGTACGCGCCCGTGCTCGACTCGAGGCGCAGGATCGGTAGATTGTTGATTTGTCCGAATCGCAGGGTCAGTTCCCCGACGTGCATCTGAGCGTCGTCGTTGCCGTTTCGAAGGTGGAACAGTACAGTCTCCCTCTGTTCGACGAGTCTTCTCTCTCCACGTTTCGGGCGACATCGGAATCATTTTGCCGTTGCAATCTCACACTATGATGTTCACGTACGACGGAGGGTTGACAGTGATGCAGATGTCTATGTACTTGTAGCTCGTTCTCGTCAGAATATTGATCGGTCGATTGGAGAATACATCGTTGTCGTGTCTGTTAAAAAAATTATCGAATATTCAGTTTCGATAAGAGAGAGAGATAAAGGAAAAAAGTATCGTACGTTGTCGAAACGATTCGGAAATTGATCGGTCGGCTGTCGATGATTCTGCGCCTTTCTCTTTCTCGGTCCCTCGTTAGCGGCCTCGCCGTTGGAGAGGGGGGAGGTCTGTCCGACGGAGAACATACTGTCGCCCGGTAGCTTCGCCGTTGACGAACAGCGTTAGACTGAACCTCTCGACAACGAGACGTTGATATACATATGAAAAATAATGTGGTTTCCTCTCTCGTGTGTAAAAAAATATTTATTATCTTTCCTCGTCATCCTCCTTCTCCTCTCGCGAGTACGCCAGAACGTCGTTGATTCGAACGAGGCGGCTCAGCAGACCTGGTATTTGCTCCAACAGCCCGTCTCCCGGACAGACAACGTCCACGATTCCATCTTGCCCGCCGCTGTCACGCTTCGCGTGAATTCGTTGTACTTGTAAAACTGATGTCTGTTTACGAAGAACAGATTGCCGTCGATGTATCGAAAGGCCGACGTGACATCCTGTGGAATTCCCGGAAATATCGTCTGGATCGTATTGTGTGCGAAGACTGTCGCCCGACAATCGTCTATCTCTGCCACATAACCTTTGTTGTACAGTACGAAGGATCGTCCTCTGTTTGTATTCACCACGGCGTCGATCTTGGCATTAGCGGAAAGTCCGAAATCGACGAGGAATCTCGGCCAGCCTGACACCAACTCATAGCTCGGATATCTGACCCTGTAAACCATTCTGTCCACGAACAGCATGATGTCGCCCGAGGACGCCTGATACGCGCCCGAGACGCGCGTGAAGTCCCTCGGAAGAAATCTCATGTAATCGATCAGCGACAGCGGTCTGTCGTAGGTCTTTCCCTCGATGTCGATTGATCAAACGTGACGTCCGCGCGCAACGAAGATTCTGTCGTCCAACACCAATACGGGATCGACGCGCCGCAGAGCGCACAGATCCGTCTGGACGCTCCTCTGCATCATCGTCGGCGGTGTCGCGGTCGGCGGATTGTCGTCGTTCCCTTTGGAACCGTACAACTGGTAAATATTGAGAACGTCCTCCTCGCTCAGTTCCACGGGATAACTCTTATCGGGCGCGTACGCGAACATCACCGACTTCCTGTTCTCGCTGTGAGACAATTCCAAGGCGTGACCGATCTCGTGTACCAACGTTTGGAGCAAATGATGCGTGTTCGGGGGATTCTATCTTTATGTTATTATTATTCAGTTTAATACACTTATATCATATATGATTATTGCAAGATTATTGCAATAAATCTAACGAGTACATTAAATTAGTATATAAGTATTATATGTATATCTGCTGCAGTTTTACATTTATGTTATTATTCAGTTTAATACATTTATATCGTTCTTTTTTGGTATACATTGCATATTGTATTTTACGTATATGAAATATATGATTATTGCAAGTATAAATTTAACGAGTACATTTAAATTAGTATAATATTGTTGCGCCTCCGCCTCCGCGTCGGCGCTACGACTCGCACCTTCGTGCGCGAGAACACTCCCTCTCACACACAGACACCCGCGACACGTGCGGAAGAAAGGATAGAGACCGTTAATGCAAAGTAACACCAACTTTATTGTACAACGGGATACAAGTATCGTAACGCCGATACAGAAGCCGAGATGCGTCCTCCACGAGAGGAGTTCAGCGTTAATCTGACAGGCGGCTTGTCAATCAACAAGCGCCCCAGCAACCGTTGCTCGATGTCCGCGTCGGATCTCGCGAACTTCATGGCCCGGTCGATCGATGCTCCGATCGATCTGTCGTCTGATTCGCGCGGCCGGGGAGTATACCGGGCGGCCGCAGCGCGCAACAATATTATTATTTAAATTAGTATAATTAAGTATTATAAGTATATCTGCTGTAGTCGTAGTAAAAAAAATAATCGATTAATACATTTTACAGAATACGTATTTATGTACATATGAAATTATACATCTGATAATCTATCTCGATGCTCGGTCTACCATTCATGCATCTCTTTCCTCAACGTTCTCCATCGTGCAATTCTTCGTGTGACGGTGAAACTTTTCCTCCCGGCCAGTGTTGAGATTTTTCAGTCGATCGATGCTTTGTAAACTATACGTCCGACAACTTATCTCTGCGCTCCGTCCACCATTTGTACATCTTGCCTACGTTCTCCATCGCGCAGTTTCTCGCGTGACGGCCGCAACGAAACGTTCCGTCGTGTCTAGATCCCTCAGACGATCGATGTCCTCGAAATCCGCGTCCATCGATTGGATCGACAGACCGGTATCCTCGAGAGCGTCTCCCATGGTACTGCTTTCCGCGGACTCGACAAAACGGGTTGAGGATACTTAGGGGACTAACGTTTGTTTATATATATTTTGAGGATGAATGCAGAAGGAAGCTCTTTATCGAGATACGACGATGGAAGTACGCATCCTGGTGGAAAAAAATTTTTTAAATAAAGAAAACGATTTGTTACGCGGGTACGATGAAAAAATTTTTTATTTAGAACGGTACGTTGAGTGCGGTACGAGAAAGGAAGCTCTCACCAAGATAGGACGAAGGAAGTGCGCATTCTGATGATTTTTAAATAAATAAGCGAAACGATTCGTCACGCGGTACGAGGAAAATGTTGTTTGGATAAACAATAAGTCTTGTTCGATGAAGGAAGCTCTCACCGAGATAGGACGAGGGGAGGGATTGCGCATCCTCGTGATTTATTTAAATAAACAAAACGATTAGTCACGCGACACGAGGAAAAAACGTCGCGATCGCGAACCGCGAGCTGCGTCTCGAGAGAGGAAATGTTATCGTTTTTATATTATCTTGCGCACGACATTCGTTAAAAGATTGTACTCGATGACTCGATGATCGTGAATAATGAGGCAATAGGCTGTGGTCTTGTCCGAAATGTTATCTCGACATTCGAACTCTATGCGCACGTCCACAATGACGCTCTTTATCGATTCGTTCTGATGAGAACAGTTGATCACCACGAGTGGACCCGACTCCAGAAATTGTGACAGAGACATAAACGCGTTCTCCTCATGTTCGTTTCCGTAGTCACGCCTTTTGAAAATTGATATACATGTCGTGCAATATGGCGACTTTGTTGTTCTTGAAATCCAGATTCATGTCGTCATAGGGGTAAAATTCGGAATTCAAATAAAGTTTCACGTTGGTGAAATTGCAATCGTCAAATCTGGACGCATCCTGCGACGAGTCGTTTCTTCGTCCGGTCCCACGAGCGAAATCCTACACTGAGATATCGTCCGCTCTCCAACATTCGCAGAAGAGACAATTTATTAACGTCGTTCAATATAACTTGCGGCATGCGCCACTGTATCTTCAACAGAGCGATCTTGGGTTCCTTCAATTCCTCGTTCGACACGATGCAGTTGTTGTCGTTTCGCGAGAGTATCAGAACGAGCTCGTGTCGCGCGTTTATCATCACGCGTTTGTAATCCTCGCAAAAACCCAGGAGCATCCCGAGAGGCACGCAGAAGTTCAAATTACTCGTCGCCACAGCGTTGTACCATCTCGCGTTATGTAACTTCGTAATTCTGTTATCGGGAAACGACACGTAGCTCTTAATCGTGCTGGTTATCTCGACGTTTCTACCTCTGTCTATCTCCACACCATCCAATTCGTAACAGATCTCGTCGAACATGAACGCGACGCAATTGTCCGTTAGTCTCGTGGTCGGGCTGCCGTCCGACAATTTTCCCTCGATGTACAAAAAACTCTCGCACGGCAACGTGTACAGATCCTGCTGCTGTATGGGTATTTGTATCTCGTCGTTGTGCTCGAACGTAGTGTTGGCGTACGGATTGTACGTGTGAGTCTCGATCTTGACGATGCGGTCGTCGAAGACCGGTTCTCCACCGAAGTTCAAGATGTCGATCATGATGTCGAGCATTCTCTCATGACGAAGCCTAACGATCGGAGAAAAGCGACGTTCGCGGCGCTCAGACCGTCTCTCCTCGCTCCCGTTTTACTCACGTTTCTCACCAGATTTCCCCCCACACGCGTGGTACGACAGGTATGCTCCGTTTCAGGTGCGACTCGTTCGGGACAAGCATCTTCCTCTCACGTTTGCATATCTACTCTGCGTCGCACGTGAAGTCGAATCGTTATCTCCTCCCCGCGAAAATCGGATGTCCGTTTTGATCCACGACGCGCACGCTATGTCGGTAACGTTCCGCGCGATGATCGGAAGATAAATGACCTGCGTAGGAGTTTCCGACAGTTTATATCCAGGAGGAACGTTCAGCGCGAATTCGTGTATCGTGTGCATCGATTTACCGTTGCTGTAGGCACCCGCGGTAATGTTGCATTCCATGCGTACGATGTTCACTTTCAAAATGTTTACCGATTCGTCGGACGTGAACCATTTGTTCGGTTTCCGATGTGCCGAGAAGCCAAACAGAGAGCCGATATTGTTCGGTTTGGTGAAATCTACGCGATAGGCGCATTTGATCTCGCACTTCATGGTATTCTCGTTGGCGCGAATAACGATCGACGATTCGGCGCGTCCGTCGTTCTCCTTGTCGACGCTCCGCTCGTCACCGTCGATTTTCGCCTGCGAAGTATCGCGGCTCTTAAATATTTGTCTATAGCAGGCAGTTCGTACGATCCCTCGGGAATGACGATCGTCTCGTCGTCACTGAAATGAAATACATTGTTCGTCGAGTCGACGTTGGGTATCGTGTTGTAGGTTTCGAAATTCGTAAGACCCAACTCGTAATCTCCGTCGCTCAGATCAGTGGGAAAATAGCTCGCCGCGAGAACGTTCCGTCTTCCGGTGAGCGTGTCAGCGACATGACGCAATCGAGGGACGATGCGTCCAATCGATATCACGGAGAAACCGTAGACATAGCTGACCGCAAACACTGATCGAAAGTCTGTTACGAACGACGATAGAACACGTTCGCCGCGTCACCGAGGTATCGCTCGAGTTCTTCGGGGGTCGAAGGTTGCCGAAACTGTCGAAGTAGATCACGTCGATTCCCCTCTTCGCGTAGGCGACCCAATGCGTGCCCGGTCCCGCCGCGTCGTCGAGATTCACGATACCGCTCTCGTTGCATTGCACTCTCGTTGGTAACGCGTCGCGCATGAACGCGCCTCTAAAGAAGGGTACGCGCATTCGGGCGACGGGCGAATCGATTTCACTGTTCGTTCGTCGTGACGCCGGACGACGGTATATATACGGAGCATCACCTGCGTCTTCTCCCACGAGATTTTTTCCGCTCCTTTTCCCGATTTTTTTACACCCTTACCGCGTTTGTACGGGGTGAGATACAATCAGCGACCCTCCGTCGCGCGATTGTGACGTTGCAGTTCCTCGAGTTGACGTCGCGCGGCCTTCCCGGCGTTCACCGCCTTCGCGACGGTCGCCGCTCCACCGATCAAAGAACCGATTGCGCCGAGCATCGGCAGGAGAGGCAAGAAGCCTCCGCGTTTCGCTATCGGTAGCACCCTCTTCCTCTTCTTCGTTTTCCTTCCTTTCTTCATGCCCACGCCTAGCTTCGTCTTTACTCTCATAGTCGCCCATACGGCGGTCGCCGCGATCCTCTTGCCGAGAGTCAAGTCTCGACGTGATACGTTTGCGCGCCCTCTCGGTGAGCGCTCAATCGGCAATGTGTCGATCGGCGAGATCGTTGCTTTGCGAGTAGGCGATGTCGTGTTCGCGGTACGCCGCGTCCAACGGATTGATGCCTCGATCACCGCGCGCCAGTCGCTTCGCGAGATGAGTACCGGGGCCGCAAAACTGATAACCGGGAATATGTAGTTCAAAGGGCAGAGCGTTTATGGCGCGATTGAGCAGACCCGTGCCTCTCTCTGACATACGACGCAATCTTTGACGAGCGGCGGCGGGCCGTTTATGTGATCTCGTTGCCACAGACGATTGTAGTGTTTCAGACACGCGAGATAGCTCCGTACCTCGGAATCCGTTCTCAGGTGATCGGGTAATCTATCCCACAGTAGTTCGACGTAATCACCGAAGTTGCGCAGAAGAGCGATCTTCGGTATGTACTACAGCTGTTCCGCGGACAGGCCGAGAACGTCACGTTTGTCCGTCAGCAGAAGAAACATTTTCCATCACTGCGAGAACCGATCCGTCGTTCGGGGTATAAATAGTTCGATCGCGACTAGGCGTGGGTATGAAGAAAGGAAGGAAATCGAACAGGAGGAAGAGGGTGCTGATGATAGCGGAGGCTTCTTGCCTCTCCTGCCGATGCTCGGCGCGATCGGTTCTTTGATCGGTGGAGCGGCGGGCGTCGCGAAGGCGGTGAACGCCGGGAAGACCGCGCGAGGTCAACTCGAGGAACTGCAACGTCACAATCGTGCGACGGAGGGTCGCGAGTAGGAAGGTTAAGCTGGTTTCGACCCAGGGGCTCCGAGAGGGGAGCGGGGCTAGGGGTACTCCGCGGGCGAGAGGAGTATGACGTCACAGGGGGAGGAGTAATGACGTCACATGGGAGGGGATGATCTTGAAAAATGATACCACGAGGAGTGGGGAATGGCCTTGAAATATGATACCGCGAGATGACCTTGAAATATGATACAGCGGAATGACCTTGAAATATGATACCGCGAGGAAGGTCCCACGAAATATGGAATCGGAAGGGAGGGGGTCCTACGATTGCGAGTACTATGACGTGGGGAGTGGCAATTCGCTTGCATTAGCGTTCTCTATCGCTCCCACTACTATTCGCATTAGCGTTCTCTCTCTCTCTCCCACTATCACTCGCTCGCGATAGCGTTTGCGCGCTACTGTTCGCCTTCTCTCTCGCTCCCATTATCGTTCTTTCTCTCGCTCCCGTTCGCGCCACCATCTTCGCTCGCGTTCTCTTTCTCTCCCACCCTCGCGTTCTCTCGCGCACCTTCATCTTCGCACGCGTTATCACTCGCTCGCGGTAGCGTTTGCGCGCTCCTGTTTGCCTTCTCTTTCGCTCTCGTTCACGTCTCCATCTTCGCTCGCGTTATCTCTCTGTCCCACCCATATGTCTATGACCCCACCCATTCGTGATCACACAATCCAGCGCCTATTTTATCAATACTTATCGATTTTTTATTAGAATAAGTATTTTATTTTATGAATCGCATCTTCGGAGAGGAATGGGATTAAGAATAAAAAAACAGACTAAATGTTTTTAAATTAATATATTTTTTATTATATTAACACATCATATAAAATATCATATAAAATATCATTTATCACATTTTTCATTATGTTAACGCATCATATAAAATATTATTTATCGCATATGCCAATAATTCGCAATCAATAAGCGAAGTTTTGTCTGAAACTTTATGCAAGATTTCAGTTGCATCGCATTTATCAGTAATACAATTAGATTTTATAATATTTACAAAATTTTTATATTTTTCGCTAACGTTTTGTGTATTCTGACATAACTGGAAATATACATGCTCTACACATATTTCAATTTCAAATAAAAACAATAAAGTTTGTGGTTGCAGGTACATACATGTATCGTGTAATATTCATTTTACAATGTCAGCATCATACATCTTAACGCGCTCAATTATTAACTCACGAATCGATAACAATGAGGCGATACTCGACTGTAGAAATCGTTTCACAACCTCGCGTTTTTCGATGAACGCTGTCCACGTTGCATGAGGCAATATTACATGATTTCCTCGGTTATCGCCAAGTATGATTTCCACATGTGATACTGATATCACTGATCCCCATGCTGATTCCAATATCCAAATATTTATTGGCAGTTGCAGTCAGCGCAAATCTCTGTCCTAGGATACGAGGCGTATAACGAGGTTTATCAAAATTAGAAAAAATACAAATAACTATAGAAAAAATATAATTAAGTATAAAACATATAAAAGATTTATTAATACTTACTCATTACACTGCTTCTTGCATGCTTCTTTTTAGTCATTAGCAACGTAGCAATTCATCTTGCTAGTGCCAACAGTGTTTATAACAGATCGAAAGCGATTGATACATTTTATATATCAGATCTTTTTTAAATACGGATATCCCCGCCTCTTTATTTCAGAAAAATGCAAATTTTGCAATTTTGAATAGCGCTGATGTTTGGCTGCTATGACTCCTGGATCTCAAGAGCAATCGGGATCAAATCGCCGAACGCGTCAAAAATGTAATCTTAAAATAGTCGCGATGAGATCACCGAACACGTGTAAAAATGGAGCATTTGACAAAAAATGCTGTATGTGTCAATACGATGCAACATTAGGATGATATAAAATGAAAAAATAATTTCGAGAAATGCAAATCTTGCAAGTATGAATAGCATCGATGTACAGCTGCGGTGACAAAGATTATTATGTATGAGTCAATGATACCATTTCTCAAGGACAGTCGAGATAAAATCGTCGAACGTGTCAAAAATGCAATCTCGGAACAGCGAGATCATCGAACACGTGTAAAAATGCAACATTTGCGAAAAAAATACTACAAAACGATGCAACGTTAGGATGATAATTTTTTCTTCAACGTCAGTATCAATGATTTCTCGTAGAAGAGTGTGACACAATATAAGACATGGAACAAATCGAACGCGACCTGCTGGAGCAATCCAGGCGAGTCACTACCTTGGGCGAATATTTCGCGTGGGTGCAACGACGAGTGTGTGGAACAGCTCGAAGAGCACAGTCGAATCAAGCGTCCGAGGTCCTCGATCAGAAATAGGCAATCTATGGTGGCAAGCATCGCGCGACTTGTGGGTGCAAAGACTCTGTTGGAGAGACGCTTTATACATATCGGCGGTGGTTATGCAGGCTGTGGCGTGGAAAGACTCGTTTGGCGAGAGATCGATACCACGTTCGAAAATCGTATTTTGACAGGTATTTTGACAGGTGCAGTGATTAACACAGACTATATCGAGCCGCGACAATTTTTGGTAGACGCTTGCTATGTAGTGCTCGAGCGAGTGCAAGACGTTCTAAGAAGACGCAACAGCGTAAAAGTGAATCCCATATTCAACGGCGAATTTGTGACGGGTGATAAACGCGCGAATAAAAGTATCAACACACGAAACTGCGAACTTTTTCGTACGACAGATTTGCACGAGTGGTATGAGCAACGCGTCATCGAGCCTATCCTTGCATCTCTCGAAGAGTTTCAGGAACGCGACAGTGGGTGGGCGTTGTCGCGTATACTCAGTTTAGTTAACGTAAACAAATATAATCCGTTGCATGCGGGGTGTTACGTCGAGTTACCGCAAGAGATCAATTTTAAAGGAGCGATTATCAGTGTTCAATCTAAGGACAATGCATGTTTCGCGTGGTCGGTGGTGGCTGCTCTGCATCCAGCTGAAAGACACGCAGAACGAGAATCGTCGTATCCACACTATACGGCGGTACTAAATCTATAAGACACTGAGTTTCCTGTGACACTTAAACAGATTAAAAAGTTTGAAAATTCAAACGATATCTCAATCAACGTATATAATACTTAATTATACTAATTTAAATAATAATATTGTTGCGCGCTGCGGCCACCCGGTATACTCCCCGGCCGCGCGAGTCAGACGACAGATCGATCGGAGCATCGATCGACCGGGCCATGAAGTTCACGAGATCCGACGCGGACATCGAGCAACGGTTGCTGGGGCGCTTGTTGATTGACAAGCCGCCTGTCAGATTTACGCTGGACTCCTCTCGTGAAGGACACATCTCGGCTTCTGTATCGGCGTTACGATACTTGTATCCCATTGTACAATAAAGTTGGTGTTACTTTGCATTAATGGTCTCTATCCTTTCTTCCGCGCGTGTCGCGGGTGTCTGTGTGTGAGAGGGAGTGTTCTCGCGCACGAAGGTGCGAGTCGTAGCGCCGACGCGGCTCGTCGGCAAAGGCGCAACATTTTGGGGGCTCATCCGATCAAGCGGAACGAGCGGATAAAACGGATTGATTGTGATTGTGCAAATGGAGACAGCGTCAGCACTGGAGGAACGCGCTCGGCGGCTAAGCGGAGGCGCGCGGCGACTTCAGAGCCATCCGCGGAGATGTCAGAGCGCACCGCGGAGACATCGGAGCACACCCCGGAGACGGCTCTGCGCAATCTCATGGACGAGTTGAAGGAAATGCGCGAGGAGCGAGAGCGCATGCGGGAACGTTTCGAGGAGACCCTGCGCTTACGAGATGTTGAACTGCTACGTTTACAAGCCCAGATAAGTGGTTCCGAGAATATTTCTTCCGGGAATAATGCGCGCGGCGCGGTTTTCCCGTTCGAACCAGCACGCGAGACGCGAGTGCATAACACCTAGATCGAGAACAATGTGCGTGGCACAAGTTTCATGTTTGGTCTGGCGCGCGCGACGGAAACTAATATCTTTTCATTCGGAAGTCTGGAACGAGGCGCCGCTTTTGCGTTCGGACGGGCGCGCGAGGCGGGAGATACGGGAAGTGCGTTCGGACGGGCGCGCGAGACGGAGGATATGGGGGGCGGCTTAGGCTACAAGCTGAAGCCGGACACGTATAAGGGATCCGTCTCGCTGCGAGAATTTCTCGCGCAGTTCAATTTGATCGCGAGTGCGAGTCGCTGGGATGACGCGTCGAAGACCGTCGCGCTGGCTTCTTGCCTCAGGAAAAAGGCTCATGCTGTTCTTGAGTCGGTAGAAAATCTCTATGATCTAAGTTTCGCGGAGCTCATTGCAAAACTCGAGTTGCGCTTCGGAGAGGGGGATCTCTCTCAGAATTATTATTCGCGTTTCACCAATCGCAATCAGAAATTCGGGGAAGATTTTGCCGCGTTGGGCTTCGATTTGGAGAGGCTGTCGCGCCTGGCCTATCCCGAATGCACCTACGCCGTGCAGGATAAGATTGCCTGTGCGCAGTTTGTATCCGCTATTTTTGATGGATTCGTTAAGAGAACTCTCCAGTTGGATGGAATTACCTCTCTGAAAATCGCGGTGGAGAGAGCAAAAGCGGTTAAAGTCATTCAGGGCGAAAGCTTTGCGGAAAAAAGCAAAGGTGGGAGGTTCTTTAATAAAAATGGGGGAGCGAACGGAAAGACGAATTCCTTCGAGGAGGAACGAAAAGCTAAAGGGGACGCGAAGGAGACGGAAAAGAAAAAAATTTATAAAAATAAGCCAAAAGAATGCTGGCTTTGTGGGAGGCAGGGACATTTTCGAAACAAGTGTCCGAATAAGAAGGAAAACGCGGATTAGTTGACCTCGGCGGGGAGAGGTCAGCTTGCGTAAAAGGGTCCCCGAAAGTTCGGAATTTTTCCGTTAGTAGAATAAATAAAATTAAGAAAGACTTTTGTTACATTGGTTTGCTTAATAATAAAAAATGCATTTTTAAAATAGATACGGGCTCGCATGTTTCTTTAGTAGGAAATTTGTTCGTGTAGGGGAACAGAGATTTCCGGTAGTCGGTCGGAAATTTAGATACCCACAGGGGAGGATGTTTCCGTCGATTTTGAAATTCGCGCGAAAGTGGAACTCGGGAAAAATTTATTGGAACTCCCAATGTTAGTTTCCGAAATCACGGATGATTGTCTTCTGGGAGTGGATTTTCTCCAGAAGACTAACTTCATTAAAGTCTGTGATTCTTTTTTCGGGGCACTTTCGGTTATTCGAAGAATTGCTAAATCAGGAGACTCTGAAGAGTTTCCTCCCATTTTGGAGGAATTTCTTTTTAAGAATTCAGAGAATCTTACTGAGATTCAACGAGAGAATTTTGTTGAATTTGCTTTCGAATATCGGGATGTATTTTCGGAAGAAATTGTCGCCGGAAATTGCAATGTAGTTAGGCATGTAATTAACGTTGTAGATTCTCTCCCAATTAAGGGGATGCTGGATACCGACATTACAGTTCATTTTCTTTTACAAGACGAATCTTTGAATTGGCTTTATAGATTAAAAAAGCCTTTTAGAGATGTAAAGTACGTACGAAAAGGAATCCTGCTCTGCTCAAATAAAGGCCGAAAAAGGCGTAAAATCACATAATTATATTAATTAACTATCGTGAACTGTACTTTTTGCACTCTTGAGCTGTCACACACACAAACATTCACTCATATAAAGGTTATATGAGCTGAGCAGCATAAATCGAGAGCACAGCAGGACTCGGACAGGAATAATGAACACTGTGGTAGCGAAAAGAATACAAACAAATCTCTAATAAAAAAGATCCATCTTGTAAAGCATTTTAGTCATGTGAACCTACGCAGTGTACATGCGGAACAGTAAGCAGACTAGTGATTACATATATATAGTTCTCGTCAGTAGTTCCGGATCTTTTGGAGAGATAGCGCTGCTGTTACATCGATCTGTTGCATCGACCAAAGCACATAGGTGACGATACTTCGACACCTCCATGTAACATTGCCCCGATAAAAAATTTTTCATAAAACATATATACATATGTGTAATTACGTACCAAATATGTTCATATGTTTTCTTTCTTTTATATAATTATGTATTTATATAAATATCTTTTATATAGTTATGTATAATATAATTATCGCAATTATATATATAATTATATATAAATTACATTATTATATACATAATTATACATAAACAATTTTTTTCTCTTCTTTATCTATAACACAGAAATGCGAAAATGATTCTTTTAGTTATATTCTTGTTTTTATTATTCTTTCTGTATATGCAAATAGAAATTATAATAATGCGAATATAAAATAACTCCGGCAATAACTTCGTTGATGGGAAGATAATAAGTAAAAATATGCCTTAGTTGTTTAGAAAATTTTTGTAGATTTATAACACAGTCCTAAAAATTCAATTAAAAATTATCTAATCATTTTGATAAGACCACATGATAGAGGATAAGTTTACGCAAGAGGAAAAAACTTGGAACAGTGGAATTGAATAATCGGGATTTTGACATGAAATAAATATTTCGTATGTTATTTATATTGAAAAAAATTTTTATTGGGACATTTCTGCCCCTGCAAGAAAATAAAATTGACAGACATTAAAATGAGTCTGAGCTAACAGAATAGCAGACAAATAAAAAAAAGTTCTTTTTGTAATCACGCGCAAACCCATCTTTACAATTTAGTGAAAAAAAATTTGTTAACATTAGTTACTAAATTTAGAACAAGAAAACTATTTCTAATTTTATTTTATACCGCTTATAATTTTTTAACGAACACAATGAATCTTCACAAATGTATATAAAAATAAAAATACTGAGTATTTCAACTGCACACAATTACGCGTGAGCCGCGAGTTACTTGTAAATATATACGCAAGCAGCATAATATTGCGAAATTATTTGTATCCACTTATTTTGAGACGCAGTCTTCATTGAGTAATGATTATAAAATACAAAGTTGTTTCAGAAATATAAGAAAAATTTCGTAATCTCATGCCGCTTGTAATTTACAAACAACCGAAACTCACAAAATAAATCACCGGTACATATAGTCGACAACGCTTAAACAATACTATTACATTGTATGTGGCATCATTAGGTGTCATTTAAATATGTCATATAAGTGACATATATTTATTTATATCACTCGCGTATATTTATTTTTGAAATTGCGGAACCAATAGTATCATTGTATGCCATATGTCACTCACATGACATAAAATGGCATACTATTGGTTGCGCAATTTTAAAAATAAATATACGCAAGTTCTCAATGTAAATTCGATATAAGTAAAAAAAAAACCTAAAACTAAAAAACTATAAACATATAAACTAAAGTTTAAAGAACAAATCGACAACAACAAATCGAGAATCGATCGCATCGGACCATCTAAACGAACAATCTTTTCGCGTTCGATTATATATGCAGCTCTGCTGATATTGGAATTAGATCTCCAATATAAAGCGAGTTTTTCTCATTGATGAATCAATCGCATTATGCGCAGATACAACTTTCCTCTGTAAAAGCAGCATTTGCGCATAATATGACTGATCAAATGAATTAAAAAACTCGCCTTATATTCGATATCTAATTCCAATATCAACAGAGCTGCATATGTTACTCGAACGCGAAAAGATTGTTCGTTTAGATGTTCCGATCAATTCTCGATTTGTTGTTGTCGAAAATGTGCTTGCACGCAGCCCGTCGCATTGGGTAACCAATGGAAATAATTCAGGCGAAGATACGAGATCTACGATCTGCTGTTAGAGAGCTCGTTCTTAAAATGTTGCCCTTCACTTACACTCAAATTGTAAGTGAAAGACAATGTCTTGGGAACTAGCTCTCTAACAGCAGGGCAGATCTCGTACCTTCATCTAAATTATTTCCAGTTTTTAAAACGGGTACCCCGGCGGCGGCGGTACGTATGCTAATTGCGCATACATCGGGTGCGGCTGCGCCTGTGGTGTCGGCACGTATATCGGCTGCGGCTGCGCCTGTGGCGTCAACGTTGGGTACATCGGCTGCAGCTGCGGTTGTGGCGTCAACGCTGGGTACATCGGCTGGGGCGCCGGTGTATACACCGGCTGCAGCGCCGGTGCATACATTTGTTGCACCGCTGGTGTATACATCGGCTGCGGCGCCGGTGTATACACCGGCGGCGCCGCCGATGCGTATCCTAGCTGGGGCTGGGGCGCCCACGAAGACCCCTTCTTCCTCCTCTCCGCTGCCAGCGCTCGCCTGGTCCACTGTTTGATAATCTGAAACAAGAAATATTATGTTATTTGCATATACATATTAGAACACAAGACAGTTTTTGAGCAACCAAGACATATATTGTAAAATATTATCTTAAAATTACAAAACAATCTTTTTACTCAGGTCTTTAGTCCAATTGAAAAAAAAACGCACAGGGAATTTATCAAATTGGACATCTCATGATATCTAAATAATTCATATTGACACGTACATAAGTAAGCAAATGATACCTAAGTGTCGATATGAATTATATTTATATATGTATATATGTATATATTTATGTCGCGTGTCATAGCCAGATTACAAAATCTGTCTCTTTACAAAATGTCTAGGCGTTTTATAAAAAGACTAAAGTTTCCAAATTGTAAAATATTTTATCATTTGAGAATATAGCCGCACTTTGTAAAATGCCAAGACGTTTTATAAAAAGATTTTATAAAAAAAATTTTGTATTTTGACTATGACATATATAAATTATATAATTTCTGTTACTTACTTTTTTAAATGTATTTGGCATCCGTGGCGCTGGCATTGACGAGGCTGGTGCCAAGACTGGCGTTGACAATGTCGGCGTCGACATTGGCGTTGGCAATATCGGCGTCGACGTTGGCATTGGCAATGTCGGCGCCGGGGCCGATGCAACTTCCGCTGCTGGGGGTTGTGCCCCGGATACTGGGGCAGGCGTTACAGACGCAATTGTTGCTCTCTGCGGTGCCGGTCGTGCCGGCGACGAAGCTGTTTCCGACATAACCGTACTCAAGCTTTTTGCTGGAAAAAATTAAATTAACATATTATATCTCTTTGTCTCATATTAATAACGTATTAATTATCTCTTTGTCTCATTCGCTCGTTCGCTGAATGAGTGAGTGTACAAACGAGGAAGAGAAAAAGAGAGAAAGAAAACGTTGAAGAAAATGAAAGAGTGAGTGAATGAGTGAAAACGTAAGAGAAAGACTCGTCCTCTCGAATGTATCTCTCGTTTTCTTCCCGCTTTCTCTTACGATCACTCACTCACTCATTACATTAATTACTAAACTATTTTATATACTAATAATATTAAAGAATGTGTCTACTTACATTTTTGCCTTGTCGACATCATCTCGGCACGTGGCACAAAACTATACAGCGCAGTGTACACGGCACATGATACACGGCGCATGGTACACGGCACATGGTACACGGCGCATGGTACACGGCGCATGGTACACGGCGTCGCGAAAATACAAACATACACACACACACACACACACACGCACACACGCACACACACACACACACTTAGAAGCTATTTGCCCGCAGGGGTCCAATTCTTGAATTCATACGAAAAATTATCGTGTAAATAATGCTGCGCGGTCACTGATTGGTATATCATTTGAGATCTAGAAGGTATACACTAATCAGTGACTTTGCAGCGTTAAGCCGGATTTATAGAGACCGTAAACTATTTATGTAATCGTAAAATTTTGACCACGGCGTGATTACGCACAACGGAATTGAATGACGTGATTGGTCGAAACTTCACGGTTTCGGCCTAAGCAGTTTACAACCTCTATAAATCCGGCTTTATTTACGTATAATTACTAAAATTTTGCGTACAAATTCAAGAATCGGGTCCCACATGCGACGACCGCTGATTACTATTTTTATATCATTTTAGCGAGCACCTGACTTACTCGCACGCAGCGATTTTCCGCATGCGATACGGGATCCCGCGTTGCCACGTGTGCGCTCAGCGCTCGGCTAGCAAAACGCCGCTGGCCGACTTGTCGACGATGGGCCGAAGGCAACACGCCGCTGGGCCGAAAGCAACACGCCGCCGGCTAAAAAGCTATTAAACAATTAAAAAATATGCTGCTGGCATGCTTTTGATGCCAAAATTTTCTACAGACAATGCCCTTTCGGAATATGTAAAAATCCGATTTTGTTGCTCCTTCCAAAGTACAAATAAAAAAATAATTTATTAATTTAATTAATTTAATTAATTAATTAAAAATAATTCTTGGCCGTTGAGATAATTAGGTATAACACCTCGACGTTTAGAAGTCATGTAAAAAAATTAGTTCTTCGCATGATTTTGGTATCAAAATCATGTGAACAGCATATTTATTTGATTTTATTGTAGCCTTTTAGCCAGCGGCGTGTTGCTTTCGTACCAGCGCGGCGGCTCGCCGGATGCACGAGCCTGAATTGAATTGCGCCTTCAAATTCCTACAACTTACATTTTCTCAGCAATAGAATGATGATTTTAAATCTGGGTAGCTTGTCGAGCTCAAATAATGCAAATAATTTTTTATAAAATTATATACAAGTAAAAAAATTTCAATTTTTTGATTTATTATATTTTATTGCTCTTGTTATTATTAATAAATGATATTTTTAGAGTTAAATGCATAATGCGATAAGAATTAGATGTCGCATAAAGCACGTCTTATTATTTAATTCTTAAAAATATGGAATTTTAAGTTTTTTCATATAACTAACAAATTTTACATACACAACAAGCTTACACTTTTCAGTTTTAATTTTTAACATACAAAAATCAATATAAACTAATTTCTACATTGATATCAAAATAATATTTGTATATCTCATAAGTGAATAAACTAAGTATGTTAAAATAGAAAAGTGTAAGCTTTTTGTTAATGGAAAATTTGTTATAGTAGTAGTAGTAGTTTATTAAACCCTTTTTCGGGGTACACAGGGACTCCCGCTCCCTTTACAATTTCATCTCTTCTTTCCTTCCTCGCTCCTCCACACTATTCTCTCTCTCTCTCTCTCTCTCTCTCTCTCTCCCCCCCATTCCTCTCTCTCTCATATTTCGCTCACTACTCTCGCCTTTACATTTTTACATTCTTTCTCCTTTTCTATCCGACCTGACCTTCTCTGGCCGATACATTCTAAAGTCCTTTCCCTTTTCGCACCTCTCCTATCCCTTTCTCACCACTCTCTCTTTTCTCTCTCTCACTCACACCTCTCTCTCTCTCTCTTTCTCTCTCTCTCTCTCTCTCTCTCTCTCTCTCTCTCTCTCTCTCTCCCCCCTCTTCCTCTCTCTCTCATATTTCGCTCACTACTCTCGCCTTTACATTTTTACATTCTTTCTCCTTTACTATCCGACCTGACCTTCTCTGGCCGATACATTCTAAAGGTCCTTTCTCTTTTCGCACCTCTCCTATCCCTTTCTCACCACTCTCTCTTTTCTCTCTCTCACTCACCCCTCTCTCTCTCTCTCTTTCGCCTTTACATTTTCACTCCTCGCCCATTCACTTCTCTCCATTCTCTCTCTCCCTCTCATACTTCGTTCTCTTAAGCCTACTTCCGCCTCTACATATATATCTTTCTTTCCTCCTTCTTCTCCCGACCTGACCTTCGCTGGCCATTACATACTAAGCACCCTCTCCCTCCCCTCTCTCTTATCTCCGCACTCCTCTCACCCTCTCTCCTCTCCCTTTTTTCACTGCGCTCTCCTCTTCCTCTCCCCTACCTTACGCCTTCGCTCTCCACTCCACTCATCCTTTTCTCTCCCTCCTCATCCATTTCTCGCTCTCCATTCTCTCTCTCCCTCTCATACCTCGTTCTCTTAAACCTACTTCCGCTTTTACGTATGTACATTTCTTTCCTTCTTCCTCTCCCAACCTGACCTTCGCTGGCCATTACATACTAACCGCCCTCTCCCTTCTCACATTCCCTCCCCCCTTCCCCACGCTGCCAAAAGGTTTTCTCTCCATCTTCTTACCGCCCTTAACGATCTCTCATTCCCCAATCCATCTCCTTCCTGCCCCTTGGCGCCGTCTCTCTCTCTCTTCCTCCTCCTTGCTTCCTCCTCCCTCCTTCCTCACCTCTTTCTCCACTCCTTCCACCCTCCTCTCCCCTCCTTCTTCATCCTTCCTTCTTCTTCTCTTCCTCGCTCTCCTCTGCTTCCCGATGCTCTCCTGCCTTCCCGCTCCTTTCCCTTTGTTCGCTTCCTGTTGCTCCCTCCGCTTTCCGGTGCTCCTCCTTCTTTCCCGCTCCTTCCCTTTGTCCGCTCCCTATTGCTCTCCTCACTCCACTCTCCAACCTCCGCTTTCTTTGTTTCCTCGTGTCCTCCGGAGTCAGTCTCTCGTTCCTTCTCGAACCTCTATCGTTCTCATCCGCTCTCCTCCCGGTCCACCCTCCACTGTCGTACTCCTTCCACTCCTCTTTACTCTCTCACCTTTTTCCGCTTCTCACTTTTCACTTCCTCCTAACCTCTCCTCACCCTTTTCCGTCTCTACCGATCCGCCAGTCTACCGTCGCTCCGTCGATCTGCCCTCGCACCGCCATTCGCCACTTCTTCTCTCTTGCATCATCTGCTCCATGCTACACGTCCCGGAGCGAGAACTTCCCGATCGATCCTCTCTATTCCTCCATTCGATCCATCGATCACCCGCCGATCCGTCGATCTATTCTCGCTCCGCCAATTGCCACTTCTCCTTCTCTGCGCCATCTATTCCACTCTACTTATCCCGGTGCGAGAACTTTTTGATCGACCCTCTCATTTTCTCCATTCGATCCATCGTTCCGCTGCCGATTCGTCGATCCGTCCTCGCTCCGCCAATCATCTCCTCTCCTTCCTTGCTCCAACTACACCACACGTCCCCGTGCGAGATCTTCTCGGTCGACCCTCTATGTTTCTCCAATCCTTCGTGTCATCCTCCTTCTTGCTTCCTTCCCAACCTTACTCCGAAACTTCAACTCCTTCTCACATCTCCTGTCCTTGCTCCTCAACCTTTCCTCCAATTGCTCATCTTCCTCTCTTCCTCCTTCACCTTTCCAGCACACCCACTCCCTTTACTTTCACTTAACTCACTCCCAATTCTCCTATTTATCCAGACACTACCTCCCGACCATCCACACCCTCCGCCATCTTTCCGGAAGCCTCCTGGAAAATTTGTTATAGTTTTACGAAATAATTTAAAAAATGTATATTTTTAAGATTTCAATAATAAAACGTGCTTTATGCGACATCTATTTGTTATCGTATTATGTATTTAACTCTAAAAACTTCATTTATAATAAACAAGAGAAATAAAACATTAAAACTAAAAAAATTATTTTTGACTTGTATATAGTTTTAGAAAAAATATAGCTCGACGAGCTATCTTAGATTAAAAAAAAATCATCGTTCTACGTTAATTTATTGCTAAGAAAATGTAAGTTGTAAGAGTTTGAAGGTAAAATTCCATTCAGGTTCGTGCACGCTGAGAGCCGCACGCACACATACAGACACTCTCTCTCTGTCTCTGTCTCAAACGCGCGACTCACCGATACGCGTTTGTTTACGGCGCGGAAGTCTCGCCGCTCGCGGTAAAAGAACAATCGCAGAGAGAGATAGATAGTGTCGCAACGACCGTTCGTGAGAATCAGTTCGTGACACGAAACGTTGTACTTTTGACGTGATTTTACGTGATCGGGAGTGATTATATTAGTGATTATACATTTCTACATTCACGTTGTGTTCAATATCACTTCAATAGTATTGTTACAATTATGGTGTTACATCGCACGAAGAACTTGCCTCGAAGTTGCTGGAGACTCTCTCGGAAACACGCCTTCAGAAAAAGGTAAAGTGTTTATACATTCAGTAAAATACAGTTTTTATCAGAAGGCATGTTCGTTTATTACCGACAGTTCACTGACAGTACTGCAAATCTATAGTTTGTCACGCATATTACAGATTTTCAGTACTGGCAGTGAACTGTCAGAAATAAACGAACATGCCTTTATTACGATTCTTCTTTTATCATTACATATAATTTTATTTTATCTATGATTTGAAATATAGTTCAGATATGTTTTTACTTATTTATTGAGGAATAAATTATAAACGTGAGTGAATTATTATTTAATCATTTATATATCATTAGTATTTTTTTCTTTATTAATTTATATTGTAAATATTTACAAGAGAAGAATAACGTTTACATTTATTTCATTAAAAGAGATTTTAATGAATTTTTATTTTACACTTGTGATCTATTTGATCATGTATAGGGCTTTCTGTATTAGATACCAAATATTTTTTACACATAATTGCAAAGCACATTTTGATGCACCAGTTTATGGTCCGACTAGTATTAGCAGGAGTATTATTAAAAATAGGGAGGTATGCATTTATTTGATTCTCAGTGACATTTATTAAAAGAAAATTAAAACTTAATTATTTAATTTTTTAATTAAGAATTGTAGGGAGGATTGAAGTATGAATAGTTAATTTAGTTCAGGTTGATATTAAGAAATTAGTAGCTTATTCCTCTGTAGTTTATATTAATGTATTTAAATTACAATTTTTAGATGGGTACATTATAATATGTAAAATTTGCTTATGGGCTTTGTCTCTGTTATTTTATACAGTAGATTTATATTATAAGCATATTGGTAGACGATTATTAATTTTATAAACAGAAGTAATAGGGAGAAGCAGAGACCGGATCGTGATGCCGTCTTCTTCAATCCACGCACGTGGTAGCGGCCGAGCGCCGCAACAAGCAGTACCGTGTAGGTGCCCCGCGCCAGTCTAGCAAAGGGGACATCATCGCGTAAAGTGTCAAAATTTTTTAAATATTTATATATACGTAAACAGTATGTACATATAATAAATTATTTATTATATGTATATACATATGTACATACTGTTTGTTTATATACTTATATATATATTTAACATTTTTGACTCAACACGATGGTGCTACCTTTGCTAGACTGGCGCGGGGCACATACACGGTACTGTTTCTTGCGGCGCTCGGCCGCTACCACGTGCGTGGACTGAGGAAGACGGCATCACGATCCGGTCTCTGATAATAAGTATTTTAAATATTTATATTACGTTCACCTATTTGTATTCCTTTTTCTTTCAATTTTATTAGAGAAAATTTTATATGTAATGTGTGAATTTTAAAATAAATAGAGATATAATAATAATAATATATTTTTGGAAACGTATTTGAAATATCAAAAATCTTTAAATTTGCTGTCTTGTACCATCTAACAAAAAAATTAGTGAACATGATTATTGACACCAATTCAAAATACAAATTTTGTTCTTTCAAATGATAAGAAAAATTTTGTCGCAATTGAAAGTATACAAATCCTAATGTCATCGTACTGATATTATATAAAAAAGCTTATTTTAAATTGCGAATGTTTCGCTTAATAATTCACGAAGGACAAAGTTTTTCTTTTCATTTGAAAGAACAAAATTTGTATTTTTAATTGGTGTCAATAATCATGTTCACCAATTTTTTTGTTAGATGGTAGAAGAGCAAATGTAAACATTTTTGGTGTCTCAAATACGTTTCGAAAAACATACTATTAATAAATATAGTACTATTGTTATATCTCAATTTATTATCACATTCAATATCAAATTTTCTGTACAAAAACTTTTAAGAAAAAGGAATAAAAATTGCAGAACGTAAAATAAATCTCCAAAATACTTATGATAGTAATTTCTCCCCATTACTCCTCTCCATAAAATTAATTATCGTTTTCCGATATGCTTATAATATAAATCTACTATATAAAATAACAGATGAACAAAACCCATAAGCATCTTTTATACATTATAATATTCCCATCTAAAAATTGTAATTGAAATAGTCATGTTATTGCATTAAACATATTTATATGAACTACAAAGGAATAAGCTAATCTCTTAATGTCAACCTGAACTAAACTAACTATTTATACTTAAGTCCTCCCTACAATTCTTAATTTAAAAATTAAATAACTAAGTCTTGATCTTTTTTTAATAAATATCATTGAGAATCAAATTAATGCATACCTCTCTATTTTTAATAATATTCCCGTTAATACTAATCGACCCGTAAACCGATGCATCAACATGTGCTTTAGGCAATAATGTATGAAAAATATAAATTGCTATCTCAATACAGAAAGCCCTACACATGACCAAATAGCTCACAAGTCTAAAATCAAAATTCATTAAAATTTCTTGTAATGAAATAAATGTAAACGTTATTCCTCTCTTATAAATATAATAAAGAAAAAGATAATAATATATAAATGATTAAATAATTTACTCTGAAACGTTCATAATTTATTCCCTAAGAAATAAGTAAAAATAATGTAGGAATTATATGTCAAATAAATGATAAAATTAATGATATATAATAAGATTTCTAATAGCAAAGTTAATAATCTAATAAAAATTATTACTTCAATAACTTCTTTTTTTCTAATCTTATAAATATAAGACCTACAATTCAAAAACTGAATAGTAGTTACTCAAATAAAATAATATTCACGTCCTATCCTCAGAATAATACAATAATATTAGATCAAATAGAGTTAATTAAATAGATAATCAAATAGAATAATATAATAAATTCACATCCTATCTTCAAGAAATATTCATAACACATTCTTTTATATATATATATTTTTTTATATTATACATATACAGGGTGATCTATTTTAATCTACATTGAAAACTCAGAATGGAAGGAAAATTTAGAAAAATGTTTCAGACAAAAGTTGTATGGTTTCAAGAAGGACGTAAGGTAATGTCATTGCTTTGACTTTCGATAGTCATTAGAAGGTCATGTAAAGATCACGTTCAATTTCTTAAATGGACCTCCTACTTTTTATTGCATATTTTTGTAGCGTCTCTTGAGAGCTGTCCAAAACATTATAATTGAGTATATTTTCGGTACTTTTCTAGATATAATAAATTTTGTCATGACACTTTTTAATGTAAAATATAAAATATCTCATAAAATATTCACTTTTCGATGACTTTACTTCAATAGTTTCAGATGTAGAATAATAAAATGAATCGGTAAATACAAAAAACACGAAGAATTAAGTTCAAAAATTTTATTGCATTTTTTAATTGCATTGGTGGATTTTACAAAATTCCATATTTAAAAATTAATAATAATAACCGATACCTTTTATTATTCTACATGTAAAAGTATTAAGGTAAAATAACGAAAAGTGAATATTTTATGAGATATTTCATGTTTTATATTAAAAAGTGTAAAAAGTCATGACGAAATTTAAGATATCTCGAAAAGTATTAAACGAAAGTATACTCGATCATAGTGTTTTGGGACTCTTTCAAGAGACGCTAGAAGAATATGCAATAAAAAATAAGTCAATTCATTAAGAAATAATACGTCATCTTTACGTGAACTTGAAACGACTATCTAAGGTAAAAGCAATGACGTTACTTTATGTCCCCCTTGAAATCATACAACTTTTGTTTGAAACATTTTTCCCAATACCGCTTCCATTCTCAGTAATCAACGTGGATACATTAAAATGGACCACCCTGAATATAATATAAAAAATATATATATATAAGTATGTTTTATGAATTAATATTTCTTGAAGATAGGATGTTAATATTATTATATTATTCTATTTGGTTAATTCTAAGTGATTAAATATATTTTATTAATTCTATTTGATCAAATATCATTATGTTTTTCTATTAATATTGATTATTAATTATATCAAGTATTTGAATTGTATGTCTTTTATTTATAACGTTAGAAAAAAGAAGTAAATAGTTTTCATTACATTTTTAATATTGTTAATATTTATGATTTGATATGTTATAGGAAAATGTATAATGTCTAATGTATAATCTTTAAAAGATACGAACGTTATCCATTGCTGTATATGTGTGCATGCATATTAATTTATTTTCTTTTGAAAAATAGTTGTATATTACTATACTAAACAAAAATCTGTGCACATTGTTCAAATCAATATAATATATGTAAAAAATTAGTTTTCAAGACGATAAACACTGAAAGTGCTCAGACTTTTGTTTAGTACACTGATGCATATAAAATGTTGAATTTTTTCGTTGAAAATATCGATGTCAGTATTGTTATTACATTAATTTAGAGCATTCTATTAAATTATCTACAAATTAATCATTTACACTTTATTACTATTACAGTTTTACTTACTACTATAATAATTGTATTCATAAAGATATTTTTCAAAAACTTTAACGTTCTATATGCATCAACATAATAATAATAGTAGATAGTAATTTAATTGTAGAAGTAGTTAGCACCAGAAACGTCAATTCTGATGATACTGGTAAGATAAAGATCAGAAACGTCAATTGTGACGATACTGAAAGAACTAAATATCAGATCCGTCTATTCCGACGATACTGAGAAAATTTATGTCTAATGCGTCAATTTTTATTATATTGACAAAATATATTAATAAGAATTATTGTTAATTACGTTAATTTTGACGATACTGCAGAAGCAGAAGCGTCTATTTGTTGATGATACTGATGAAAAAATACTTTTACGTTTTATATGCAGGAACATAATAATAATAGTAGACAGTAATTTAATTGTAGAACCAGAAACGTCAATTCTGATGATACTGGTAAGATAAAGATCAGAAACGTCAATTGTGATGATACTGACAAAATATATTAATAAGATTTATTGTTAATTACGTTAATTTTGACGATACTGCTAAGCAGAAGCGTCTATTTGTTGATGATACTGAGTAAAAAAATCAGAAACGTCACATTTGATAAGATTATAAATTTTGAAGACATTTTTGTCTACAAATACGATAATGTCAATATTATGAGATTACATCATAATATCGATATCATCAATGTTAATCAAAATGTAAATATAAACTTTATACCTAAGTATATACTGTAGTTAATTGAGCTATATTTACGTTAGCTAGAAATAAGAATACAGCAATGGATTGCGTTCCTATTTTTTGGAGATTTCAAATTTTTGTATTTTTCCAACTATTGATCAATGTTTAAAAAATTACATATATTATAATAGTATGTGATAAGATATTTTACTTGTACATATTACATGCTTATTCTTTTTTGCAGGCGGCAATTACTGAAGAGTCAAAGGCAAGAGGCAAGTGACAGTAAGGGTACGAAGAACGAATCCATCACTTTCCGGGAAAATCCCGATATGATGGATACGCAGCTTCGTACCCAAGATGTAACAGCAATAAATGAAGGTACGTACGAAAATGTTCAAACATGCGAGGATTACGATGATCTTGTCATCGAAAAAATCTCGGAAAGTTCTCTGGATTCTAATGTCCGAGAACATGAGATTGAAAATGATCGCATGATGAATGTTTCATACTTTTGGAAAGAAATGCGTAGGACATATTCCAAACATAAAAAAGGAATAGAGTGCCCATTTGAAGCATGGAGAATGGTAAATTCTCGTCGCTCTGGATTTAGGACACAGTTTTTCTTTGAATGCGGAATGTGCCGTGCCAAAGAAAGCTGTTGGTCACATCCCGATGATGGTAAAAGCTTAGACATCAACAAGGCTGTCACAGCTGGAACTATCTCGACTGGAATTGGGTATGCTCAAATGGAAGAGATATTTGCAGCTGCGAATATCCCGTGTATGTCTGAGAAGACATATATTGAAAAACGAGAAGAAGTACTCGATGATTTTGAAAGAGTAGCTTTCGAAGACATGAAAATGGCAGGTGAAGAAGAAAAGCAACTTGCTATAGAAAATAATGAAACCATTAACGGTATTCCATACATAACCGTTGTAGCAGATGGTAGCTGGATGAAGAGATCGTATGGCACTGCCTACGATTCACTTTCTGGTGTTGGAGCTATTATTGGTTATCGCACAAAGAAAGTTCTCTTCATTGGCATCCGCAATAAATATTGTACGGTATGTGATACAGCGCAACGAAAAGGTACGCAAGTATCTTTTCATAAATGCTATAAAAATTATGACCGCAATGCAAGCTCTACAAAAATGGAGAGTGATGCTATTGTTGAGGGTTTTAAATGTAGCATTGAAATGCATGGACTGATTTTTAAAACAATCATTGCCGATGGTGATAGCAATGTATATCAGTCCATTAAAGACAACAAGCCATACCGAGAGCAAATGGTGGAAGTTAAAAAAATAGAATGCACTAATCATTTGCTCCGTAATCTATGTAGAAAATTAAAACTCGTCGCACAGACGACTCATCCAAAAGTGCATAGAAACCGTAGCTTCATCCAATGCCGAAATATTGTGAAAAACAATATATTAAAAATTCGGAAACAAGTTTTAGAAGCAGCGGCCATTCGAAGACAAGAGAAAGCACCTAACTCATGTATAGCCAAGGATTTACAGAAAGATATATTAAATATTCCTAGACATATCTTTGGCGATCATGAGCAATGTAAAGAACGTGGTCGTACATGCGATAACACAAATGATCAAAATTGGGTACCGTATCTGGAGTCTTACGGTCTTTATGCTAAAGTAGAGAAGGCTGTCACACATCTGAGCACTCATTCAGAAAGTTTACTGTACAATGTGACAAATAATATTGCAGAAGCATTTAATTCGATAATCTGCAAATTAATCGCAGGAAAGCGCGTTAACTATGGTGCACGAGGTTCTTACAATACTAGAATTCTGGCTGCTGTAACACAACATAATAAACAGCAAGTTCTTTCGGAATTACATAAAAACGTTTGTGAGACTGTTCCTACTGTTGTTGAGAATCTGGAAAAGCGACGACAATTAAAAATTGCTCGAACCAGAGAATCTCGACAAATACATGGAAAACGAAAAACGTTTAAAACAGAAAAAGGAACAGATCGTCATTACGGAGAAAAGTCGCAACAAGCGGACCGCCCACCTGAATCTCTCGAGGTAGTAAAGCAAGAGCATTTAGCAAAATTGATAAAAAATGCAAAAAATTGGGAACAAATTGAACGCGAAACTACAGCTCAACGTGATAGTCCTAAATGGAGAGACACAAGAGAAATAATGTTGACAGCGTCAAATTTCGGAGTTGTATGTCGCATGAGACCGACAACGTCTTGTGGACCGACAGTTAAAAATATTTTGTTTCCTTCGTGTGATGAGAACGATGCTATCATATATGGTCGCACAAAGGAGGAAACGGCGAAACAAGATTTAGCTGTAATATTAAAAAAAGAAATAAAACCATGTGGATTGTTCATTTCTCGTGACGACCCATGTTTGGGTGCTTCTCCAGACGGACTTCTTGATGAAGATGGTCTAGTGGAAATAAAATGTCCATTCACAGCTAAGGATTTAACAGCGGAGGAAGCTATTGAGACACTGCCAAAAATAAAAAACATTTTTGATAAGAAAAATGGAAGCAGAATAAATCGCAATCACCATTTTTTTTATCAAATACAAGGGCAGTTAAATATAACGGAGCGAGATTATTGCATTTTCGCTATATGGACTCCCAAAAGCGTAAAAATGGTGCGTGTTAATAAAGACAATGAGTTTTGGCAAAATAAAATGTTGCCTCTATTAACACGTTTTTATTACTATTGTATGCTTCCTGAAATTTTGGATAGTCGACATACTAGACAAATGCCTATCAGAGATCCAGATTATATTCTAGAAGCAAAAGAAAAATTGTCGAGAAGTGTAGTTGATCGTAGCACTAAGCGACTACATATAATGACAGAAAGAATTGGTGAAAAGTCTGTCCAAGAAGACGAAACGATTGATAAGAAAAGATTGAAATGTAAGGACATTTCAACTGAGACAAGTGTTATTAATTCTACTGCTGTTGTTGAATTGTCTGACATTTCGCCGATGGAAACAGCAATTACTACTGCTCAAGATATGGAGCAGGATGATGATTGCATATATGTTGGTACAAGTCATAAACAATATATATCTGAAGAGGATAGGGCAAGAAAGAGAATAAATTTAGATGAAATTGATATTCCTATTGACTGTGTAAGAGGGAATGTTTTGTCGAACAGTTTATTGTCCGACGAATCGTTAGATTCATTTCTACGCGTTGTAAGAGAAACTACTCTCTTTGAAACGCAAAGTGTGCAACATCAAGGTTGTCTTGATTACATTGATGCTAGTCAGAGTGACAAAAGTTTACAGATAATTGGAGGAAAACAGTGGACTGGAGAAGGAATTTTACACTGGCGATGTATATTTTTTGATGGCACCAAACTTCACGTATATGACAGTATACCTGGCTGTACGTATGATAAGTTGGTAGCTAAAGAGAAAAATTATATACATCATCGATATCCACAAATAAGACTTACGGATATCATTTTTGAAAAAGTTGATACGCAACCTGATGGTCTAAGTTGTGGTATTTATTCCGCAGCTTTTGTCACAACTATAGCCTTAGGAGGCAATCCTTGCAATGTAAAATATTCCAAGGACGTAAAGTGTATGAGACAACACTTTATAAAAATTATCGAAGGCAATAAATTATTACCCTTTCCAACACTAAAGATAAAAATAAAATATGAAATAAAATTTCTTGACGTTTCAATAAATGAAACTTTTGTTCTGACGATAGTAGCAAAATAAAAGCTAGAAGCATCTATTCAACGGTACTGATTATTTTAAAAATCAGAAGCGTTTCCTCTGACGGAACTGGTAAAATACCAGAAACGTATATTTCGATGATACTAGCGAAGTAAAAGCTAAAAGCATCTATCCGACGGTAGTAATTATTATAAACATCGGAAACAGCTGGAACTGGTAATGTACCAGAACCGGAAATTTCAAACGGAGAGACGGAAAAATATATTGGTTGCGTTCTCACGGGAATGGGCGTTGGAGGGGCCCATTCTATATTCTCAATAAAATTATGTACATAAAAACATAATTTTATATGGTAGTTATGTGATATGGTAGATACACATCGCGTAATAACGCCTATGATATTATACATATAATTTTAAATTTAATCACCAAATTTAAACATTTTGTAAAAAAATGTATGTACACACACACACACACACACACGCACACACGCACACACGCACACACGCACACACGCACACACGCACACACGCACACACGCACACACACGCACACACGCACACACGCACACGCACACACGCACGCACGCACACGCACGCACGCACGCACGCACGCACGCACGCACGCACGCACGCACGCACGCACGCACGCACGCACGCACGCACGCACGCACGCACGCACGCACGCACACACATTTACTTAGATATTCAATTTAATGTTAAATAAAATTAGATTAGATATTCTAATTTACGCGCATGCGGTTGACGGGAGTCGCCTGGCGGTTCATACGCGGTTCATACGCGTGTCGGTGCCGCCAAATCCGTTGATTCCTGTGGCGGATCACCACGTCGCGATCTTCGCGACCTGGACATCCCCCGGTTGACGGGAGTCGCCTGGCGGTTCATACGCGGTTCATACGCGTGCCCCGGTGCCGCCAAATCCGTTGGTTCCTGTGGCGGATCACCACGTCGCGATCTTCGCGACCTGGACATCCCCCGGTTGACGGGAGGCGCCTGGCGGTTCATACGCGGTTCATACGCGTGCCCCGGTGCCGCCAAATCCGTTGGTTCCTGTGGCGGATCACCACGTCGCGATCTTCGCGACCTGGACATCCCCCGGTTGACGGGAGTCGCTGGCGGTTCATACGCAGTTCATACGCGTGCCCCGGTGCCGCCAAATCCGTTGGTTCCTGTGGCGGATCACCACGTCGCGATCTTCGCGACCTGGACATCCCCCGGTTGACGGGAGTCGCCTGGCGGTTCATACGCGGTTCATACGCGTGCCCCGGTGCCGCCAAATCCGTTGGTTCCTGTGGCGGATCACCACGTCGCGATCTTCGCGACCTGGACATCCCCCGGTTGACGGGAGTCGCCTGGCGGTTCATACGCGGTTCATACGCGTGCTCCGGTGCCGCCAAATCCGTTGGTTCCTGTGGCGGATCACCACGTCGCGATCTTCGCGACCTGGACATCCCCCGGTTGACGGGAGTCGCCTGGCGGTTCATACGCAGTTCATACGCGTGCCCCGGTGCCGCCAAATCCGTTGGTTCCTGTGGCGGATCACCACGTCGCGATCTTCGCGACCTGGACATCCCCCGGTTGACGGGAGTCGCCTGGCGGTTCATACGCGGTTCATACGCGTGCCCCGGTGCCGCCAAATCCGTTGGTTCTTATGGCGCACCTCTGTCGCGATATCGCAATCTTCGTGACGCGGATATTTTCTACATATATATATATGTAGAATATATAAATGCTATGTATTGTAATGTATATATATATATATATATATATATATATACACACATTACAATACATAGCATTTATAAATCTAATAAACATACATCCCGGTAAAAAATGTTTTATATAAAAATATAAATATATGTATGTAATTATGCATCATGTCCATACATGTTCATGTACAATGATTCTTTTCTTTTGTATAATCTTCGCATTTATAGAGAGAATAATTGGAAGAATTAAAAAATAATATATTTATATATATAAACTATATATATATGTATATAACATTTTCAATACGCAAGAACGCTCATATAAGTAAGCGGACGCCACTTGAGTGGGGACCACAATACGTATGGGCGGCCCTGCACTGCGTATTGAAACGAAATTCAGACGCTCGAGCCATCTCGGACCGTCGAGATTCAGACAATAGGAGAGACAGAAGGACAGAACGTATATCTGTCCTCTGCTACTCTAAAAATAGCGAGGCGGTGAGCACACACGGACATAGCGCCTCTTCAGTGTGAGCGTCACTCACACATTTTTCTCTAAGGATAAATCCTGAGATATAACAGAACGCGGAATTAGAAATGTTGGTAAATTACCGACATTTTTAATTCCGCTCTACGATATCGACCTCGATCAAGTTCGAGCGTCACTCCAGCATCCCCTTAAACAGGTACCACGCAGAATCCCTTTTCATAAGAGAGAGGAAGTCAATAAGATAATTGAGGAAATGAAGGAACAAGGAGTCATCGAACCTTCACAAAGTCCATGGATCTCTCCTGCAGTTTTGGTAAAAAAGAAGGATGGATCAATTAGATTCTACGTGGATTACAGGAAACTGAACGATGTAACGTTAAAAGAGACTCCTTTCCTTTGCCACATATCGACGATATCCTTGATCAGCTGTCAGGTAATACTTGGTTTTCTATGATTGATCTTAAAAGCGGGTATTGGCAAGTGAAAATACATCCCGAGGATAGGGAAAAGACTGCGTTTTCTATCGATAACGGTCTTTGGCAGTTCATGGTTATGCCGTTTGGATTATGTAACGCCCCCGCGACTTTTCAACGTCTTATGGAAAAAGTGCTTCGTGGTTTGCTTTTTAAAATCTGTTTAGTTTATCTTGACGATGTGATTATTTTCGGAAAAAATTTTAACGAGATGGTTGATAATTTGAAAAAGGTTTTTGATCGATTACGCACCGCTAATTTAAAAATTAATCCAAAGAAATGTGTCCTTTTTGCTAGAGATGTCAAATATTTAGGACATGTAGTTTCTTCCGAGGGCGTTACAACGGATCCAGAGAAAATCTCTGCGGTAAGAGACTGGCCTATCCCTCACAAGAAACAATTAAGAAGTTTTGTCGGGTTTTGCTCATATTATAGGAAATTTACTAAAGGATTTTCATCAATAGCCAAGCCTCTATTTACACTCACAGAGAATAAAATTGAATTTGTTTGGGAAAAGAATTGTCAAGAGGCTTTCGAGGAATCGAAGCGCGTATTGTTCTCTTCCCCAATTCTTTCTTTTCCTAGTGGGGAGGGAGAATTTATTGTCGATACGGATGCTTCTAGTGTTGGAATTGGCGCGGTCCTTTTTCAAATTCAGGAAGGAAAGGAGAAGGTCATCGCTTATTATAGTCGCGTTTTAAATAAGGCAGAAAGAAATTATTGTGTAACTCGCCGCGAACTTTTAGCGATTGTCGACTCTCTTAAATCTTTTCGCCACTACCTTTTGGGGCGGAAGTTTTTAATTCGCACGGATTATGTTTCTTTGAAGTGGCTTATGTCCTTCAAAGATTCAGAAGGACAATTGGCTCGTTGGTAGGAAAGACCCCAACAATTTGAATTTACTGTTATACATCGAAAGGGCCTTTCTCATAAGAACGCTTATGGTTTATCAAGGAGACTTTGTGAGATAGAAAATTGTCTATATTGTGCGAAGGTGGAAAGAAGATCTTCCGAAAAACAAGAAGAGACGATTGCTCGAATCTCCTTAGAGATTGGAAGTCTGGAACTCTGGCAGAAGTAGCAGAGATTGAATCCAGACATTTCCTTTATTTTACAAGTTAAAGAGGTAGGTGTTCGTCCCCCTCGTTCTGAAATTGTGTCAAGGGATGTTCCTTTTCAGATTTATTGGGATGCCCTTCTTGTAAAGGATAGTGTTCTTTGTAAAAAGTGGGAAGCCCCCAATCTAAAATCTGTTCGTTTTCAGCTGGTGGTTCCTCGAAGTCAGGTTCCTAAAATTCTTGAGGAAGCTCACGATTCTTTTTCCGGAGGACATTTTGGAGTGAATAAGACCCTTAGTAAAATTCGTCAACGTTTTTATTGGGCTACTTGTAAGCGCGACGTGGAAGACTGGTGCAGGTCTTGTCGTGTCTGTGTGGCCAGGAGGGGTCCTTCAGGTAAAGGGAAATCTCCTCTTCAAATATATAACGTAGGTTCTCCTTTTCAGAGAGTGCAGATGGATATACTTGGCCCTCTTCCAAGCACTTCTTCTGGGAATATATATTTGCTAGTGGTGGTCGATTGCTTCACTAAATGGGTGGAGGCATTCCCAGTTAAGAATATTAGAACGAAAACCATCGCTGAAATCTTCGTCAATGAGACCGTCTCCAGACACGGAGTACCCTCTGAAATTCACACCGATCAGGGGAGAAATTTTGAGTCAAAATTATTTTGGGAATTAGTAAACTTAATGGGGATTAAAAAGACAAGGACTACTCCCTTGCATTCTCAGTCGGATGGCCAAGTTGAACGTCAACACCAGGCGATAACAAATTTCTTGGCAAAGTACGTCTCCGAGAATCAGAAAGACTGGGATAAGTGGATCCCTATGTTCCTCCTCGCATATAGATCGTCCAAGCATGAGATCACAGGTCTCACCCTTGCGGAACTTTATTTCGCAAGAGATTTTAAACTCCCGCTAGATTTGTTCCAGGGCAATTGCCCAGGATTTCCAGAACAGAAATTTCAGTCTTCTGGAAATTACGTTCAGAGTCTTAGGGAGAAACTAGGAGAGATTCATTTAAAAGTGAGAGATAGAATGTCGATAAAGTCTTCTAAAACTAAAACCTGGTGTGACAGAAAAACCAGACCAGTTCCTTTTCGAGAGGGGAAAAAGGTTTGGCTATTTAATCCGCGGAGAAGAAAAGGGAGGGCTCCCAAGCTTCAAAGTAATTGGGAGGACCCATATTTAATTATCAGAAAACTTACAAGGGGAGGTCGCAGCTGACCCCCCACCGATTTGGATCTCCTTTCGCGTGGTGAAACTGTATGGTGAGTATATACGTCACGTAAAAGGGTTTTATTGAATGCGCCTTATAAATAGTATTTTTTTATGTTTGAAATTTCGGCGATTTGGCTGCGATCGATAGTGTAGGTTATGAGACCAAAAGTTAGCCGTATTATCGATCAGTGCCGTGTGGCGTAGCGAGCTGGCGCAAGCACTAGTAATAGCGAGGACGCAGGATCGAGACCATTAGTGTCAAACTTTTTTTTTATGTGCATGTAACGTCTTGTTTACGATGGTTACGATTTGCATATATTTAGGTATTATATTAGGTATATTGCATATTTGCATATATTTACGTATACATATTCTTTAATATGTTTATCTATCGTAAAATGATAGGAATTATAAAGTCAGTTATAAAATAATAGAAATACTTACAAATAAAATATTTTTTCGGACAAAGAATTTTTATTTTTATTTTTAAATTTTTATACATTCCTTGAATCTTTCTTTCAGTCAATATGAATTATAAATAATAAAATGTTAATATACTCTGGTTGTTACGCTAAATTTTTTATAACGATATAGCGCGAATGAAAGTTTCTTCTCCTTAACAGAAAGAATTTGACCTTTATCTCTCAAAAAGAATTTTACTATATGCATGTCCTCCTCTACTACCCGTCAGAATAACCGTCTCTGCAAAACATGTATCTATTTCATCTGTGTATGATTGCTTTGTAAGAAAGATTCAAGAAATGTATAAAAATTTAAAAATAAAAATAAAAATTCTTTGTCCGAAAAAATATTTTATTTGTAAGTATTTCTATTATTTTATTACTGACTTTATAATTCTTATCATTTTACGATAGATAAATATATTAAAGAATATATATACATACCTAAATATATGCGAATCGTAACCATTGTAAACAAGACGTTACACGCACATAAAAAAAAAAGTTTGACACTAGTGGTCTCGATCCAGCGTTCTCGCTATTACTAGTGCTTGCGCCAGCTCGCTACGCCACACGGCACTGATCGATAATACGGCTAACTTTTGGTCTCATAACCTACACTATCGATCGCAGCCAAATCGCCGAAATTTCAAACATAAAAAAATACTATTTATAAGGCGCATTCAATAAAACCCTTTTACGTGACGTATATACTCACCATACAGTTTTACCACGCGAAAGGAGATCCAAATCGGTGGGGGGTCAGCTGCGACCTCCCCTTGTTAGTGACGTGGTTTTCTGCGTACAGAGGACTTCACGTAGTAAGAAGAAGATCGTTCATGCGGATAGGTTAGCTCTTTTTTCGGAAAGACGTTTAGGTCAGGTCGCGGCGCGAGAATCTTAGCGGAGCCCGAGGGAAAAAGGGAAAGAATTTTAATTTATTATTGTTTATAGTGTTTACGCGTTTAACTTTTGTTTTTCAGTTTCCCGAGGAGGAGAACCCGGAGAGAAGATCCGGAGGCGACAAGAGTCAAAGACCAACTCCGAGTTTGGCCTTACAAGCTTTACTCCTTCTTCGAGAAAGATTTTTTTAGGAAGACCACCTTTCCTACGTTTTTGAATGGTGGAATGAATCGTGGTTTTCCGTGAGGACTGTGGGCAAATGTCAGAGCGGAGGCTTGGGGAGTCCTTAGGACGTAGGGTTCACGATCTGTTCCATCTTCCCCCTTGCCTGAAAAAAGAAGATGGAAGGCCGCAAGTCTGAAGAGCCAAGCGCTCAAGGCTCAAGATGGAAGAGGAGCACGGGCGGTGGACCAAGCTGAAGAGTGCCTGGCGGAGATGCAACCCGGTAACCCGAGAGCTTCGCATCGGGAAGGGCAGGAAGGCATCAGGGGATTGAAATCCCAGAAGAAGCTGCAAACTGTCTCCTTGATTGTCGGGACGTCAATCTGGAAGAGGGAGGGCAGTGTTGCGCGCCGCCCGGTATACTCCCCGGCCGCACGAGTCAGACGACAGGTCGATAGGAGCATCGACCGGGCCATGAAGTTCGCGAGATCCGACGCGGACATCGAGCAACGGTTGCTGGGGCGCTTGTTGATTGACAAGCCGTCTGTCAGATTTACGCTGAACTCCTCTCGTGGAGGACGCGTCTCGGCTTCTGTATCGGCGTTACGATATTTGTATCCCGTTGTACAATAAAGTTGGTGTTACTTTGCATTAACGGTCTTTATCCTTTCTTCCGCACGTGTCGCGGGTGTCTGTGTGTGAGAGGGAGTGTTCTCGCGCACAAAGGTGCGAGTCGCAGCGCCGACGCGGAGGCGGAGGCGCAACAATATTATACTAATTTAAATGTACTCGTTAAATATATACTTACAATAATCATATATTTCATATACGTAAAATACAATATGAAATGTATACCAAAAAAGAACGATATAAATGTATTAAACTGAATAATAACATAAATGTAAAACTACAGCAGATATATTTATAATATTTATATACTAATTTAATGTACTCGTTAGATTTATACTTGCAATAATCATATATGATATAAGTGTATTAAACTGAATAATAAGTGTATTAAACTGAATAATAACATAAATGTAAAACTACAGCAGATATATTTATAATATTTATATACTAATTTAATGTACTCGTTAGATTTATACTTGCAATAATCATATATGATATAAGTGTATTAAACTGAATAATAATAACACAAAGATAGAATCCCCCGAACACACATCATTTGCTCCAAACGTTGATACACGAGATCAATCACGCCTTGGAATTGTCTCACAGCGAGTACAGGAAGTCGGTGATGTTCGCGTACGCGCCCGATAAGAGTTATCCCGTGGAACTGAGCGAGGAGGACGTTCTCAATATTTAACAGTTGTACGGTTCCAAAGGGAACGACGAAAATCCGCCGACCGCGACACCGCCGACGACGATGCAGAGGAGCGTCGAGACGGATCTGTGCGCTCTGTGGCGTGTCGATCCCGTATTGGTGTTGGACGACAGAATCTTCGTTGCGCGCGGACGTCACGTTTGATCAATCGACATCGAGGGAAAGACCTACGACAGACCGCTGTCGCTGACCGATTATATTTCTTCCGATAAGATTTCTTCCGAGGAACTTCACGCGCGTCTCGGGCGCATATCAGGCGCCCTCGGGCGACATCATGCTGTTCGTGGACAGAATGGTTTACGGGGTCAGATATCCGAGCTACGAGTTGGTGTCAGGCTGGCCGAGATTCCTCGTCGATTTCGGACTTTCCGCTAATGCCAAGATCGACGTGGTGAATACAAACAGGGGACGATCCTTCGTACTGTACAACAAAGGTTACGTGGCAGAGATAGACGACTGTCGAGCGACAATCTTCGCACACAACACGATCCAGATGATATTTCCGGGAATTCCACAGGGTGTCACGTCGGCCTTTCGATACATCGACGGCAATCTGTTCTTCGTAAACAGACATCAGTTTTACAAGTACAACGAATTCACGCGAAGCGTGACAGCGGCGGGCAAGATGGAATCGTGGGCGTCGTCTGTCCGGGAGACGGGCTGTTGGAGCAAATACCAGGTCTGCTGAGCCGCCTCGTTCGAATCAACGATGTTCTGGCGTACTCGCGAGAGGAGAAGGAGGATGACGAGGAAAGATAATAAATATTTTTTTACACACGAGAGAGAAAACGACATTATTTTTTATATGTATATCAATGTCTCGTTGTCGAGAGGTTCAGTCTAACGCTGTTCGTCAACGGCGAAGCTACCGGGCGACAGTATGTTCTCTGTCGGACAGACCTCCCCCCTCTCCAACGGCAAGGCCGCTAACAAGGGAACGAGAAAGAGAAAGGCGCAGAATCATCGACAGCCGACCGATCAATTTCCGAATCGTTCGACAATCTACGATACTTTTTTTCTCTATCTCTCTCTCTCTTATCGAAACTGAATATTCGATAATTTTTTTAACAGACACGACGACGATGTATTCTCCAATCGACCGATCAATATTCTGAGAACGAGCAACAAGTACATAGACATCTGCATCACTGTCAACCTTCCGTCGTACGTGAACATCATAATGGGAGATTGCAACGGCAAAATGATTCCGATGTCGCCCGAAACGTGGAGAGAGAAGACTCGTCGAACAGAGGGAGACTGTACTGTCCCACCTTCGAAACGGTAACGACGACGCTCAGATGCACGTCGGGGAACTGACCCTGCAATTCGGACGAATCAACAATCTACCGATCCTGCGCCTCGAGTCGAGCACGGGCGCGTACCGCCTGCTTCTGTCTCTGAGCACCGTGCTTGTCATTTACGGCCTCGAACACTGCGTAGGTCGAATCGTCACCTCGTTGAACGCGGTAGTGAGGAAGGTCGACGAGAGGTACAAACGTTTCTCCGAGTTCGCCTCAATTGTTGCGAGAACGGTGATCGTCTCCGAGGCGATACGCGAGACCGACTTTTACGATCGCGATGACATCGTCGATTGCGAATTGGCCTCTCTGTGTTTCTAAAATGTATTCTCCCTCTGTATTTTTTAAAATGTATTCTCTGTATTTTTAAAATGTATTCTCTCTCTGACGCGAATAAATAAAACAATTCTCTCTTGACATTGATTTTTACGTTTATTGCTTATCCACGAATACACGTCCCTCTTCTTCTCCTAGATCGGGGGGGATCTTCGGCGATGCCCGAGGAATCTTCTCGCTCCGCGAAGGAACTGAAAAAAGAGCACATTTAAATTATAATTACGATGATTCTCTTCCTTCGTTCGACGTGCCTATTTTTTTTCAAAAAATATTATCGTACCTTCTCTCCTTCTCCGGACTACACTCCGCCACCGCTGTCGTTATCGCGCGCGACGCTCATCACCTCCGTCGCGACACCCGGGACCTTTATCAGATCGTCCGCGGCTTTGTCCAGCAGCTGACGCAACAATCCTATGTTCCTCGCCGTTTACGATACGTACGCTCGGAGGAACACAGAACCTGAGCGCGCAACCTCGCGTGTTTCCACCAGATGCGTTTGTCTCGTTTCGCTATGTCCTTGACGTCATACAGATACAGACGAATCAACTGAGAACCGATCTCCCCTGGTGATCTCGCGGTCAGCAGCCGTCCGTTGTCCAGCTTCGTCACGTACTGCGAGATACGATTCGCGTCGCGCTCGGACGTTCGATCGAACAGAGCGTCGAGTCCGCGCGTTTCCCGCGCGCTCTCATCCGACGATCCCTCGAGTCTCGGACTCGCGAAGGTCGCGCGATTCGACGATACGCCGGGTAGATTTTCGACGTACGATCGGTATTCCTTCATCCACTCGTCGAACGTATCCCTCGTCATTATAGCCCTCGTGAGCAATGGGTACACCATCGAATCTTTGTTCTTACGGAGAAACGATAACATCTGCGTTCTGGTACACTGCGACAAACCCTTGTGCGTCCAAAACGAATAGAGCTCCAGAAGCGCTGCTTTCAACTCGCCACCCTCGTGCATTCGACGCACGGTGGCGTCTGTCTTTCGATGATCGAACATGTACTTCGATACAAAGGCGAACAACAGCGTGATGTTACGCGGAGCAGCGTACCCCGAATTCCACGTTTCGTAGAGCAGATCTCGCAACGACAGAGAAACCGTCGCCTCGATCGCGGAGATCTGACGCTCCAGATCGGAGTCGTTCGACATCGTCTCGTCGAACGGATCTCCGATTCGAGTTTGCGAAGTTGCGATATCCTCTTCTTCTTCCTTTGACTGATATTTGCCGTTTTTTACACGCGCGTGCACACATACACCGTTTTTTTCTATTCCCGAGACTGAAAATCGGACGATACTTATATACGAGTCGCGGAGGATACTTCTAACCCGCAAATTATTTATCTACATCGACAGAAACATCCGTCCGGAGAAAACTGCGCGCCGTTCGGAGATCGCGCCGAACCGGCCATCGGTACGGCGAGAAAGAATCATGGTGGGCGCGACGATAAGAAGTTTCTTTCGTCGCGATAAGGCGCTAGCGACGCCCCCGCAAAGGCTTGCCTACGCCTCGAAATAAATATTATCGTCGAGTGGGCACCAACCCCCGCTTCGCGCCAACGGCGAAAAAAAAACAAAATAGCGCGGGAAGATGCGACGACGAGATCTCTCTCTCTCTCGTCTGCCCCCGCGATTCGGGAAACGACGGGAAAACACCCGTCCGGCGGCATCCACGCCATTAGGTGATCACGCCGAACCGGCCACAGCGGCGGCGGCAGCGAGAGAATCATAGCGGTCGCGATAAGGCGAGGAAGAGCGATAAGGCGCCAGCCACGCGTGCCTAGGCCAATTCTAGATCCCAGCCGACACCTAACCTAACCCGCGGGCCGGTTCGAGCACACACCCGCGAGCCGGTTCGAGCACTCCCCACCACCCCAGGCGCGGTTGTGTGCGGCCCCGGGGTGCCTCGTCTCCGTCTCCGACCCCCCGCGCCCATCGCTTACGACATTTCCCCCGCGATTCCCTCGATCCCCCCAACGTCCCGCAGCTCGATCCATGTGCCTAGACTGGCTGTGTTTATCTACTTTGTTATTTTATATTTCTGAGATACGACGTTGTTGCTAGAAACTATCGATATGTACAAGATATTATTTTTCCCAATGTATGAAATGTTTAAATGCTCCTGTACTTGCCTGTATTCTGCTTGCATGTATTCTGATCATTTTTTACTTTAAAAAGGCATTTATTGAGAAAAATTGGTACAATATATGTTAATCAAAATATTTTCCATTATTTTCTACAACTTTTTTCCATCTTTCTGGCAACATGGCGATACTGTGTGGAAAGAACGATGTTGGTTTGGCAGCGATCCAATCATCGATCCATTTTCGCACTTCTTCAGCATTTCGAAACCGTGTGCCAGCCAAGCCATGCTGCATAGATCTGAACAAGTAGTAATCAAAAGGCGCTATGTCTGGTGAGTACGCTGGGTGCGGCAGAACTTCCCATTCGAGCTGCAACAACGTATCCTTCACAACTCTTGCAACGTGTAGCCGAGCGTTGTCATGCAAGAGGATGACTTTGCGTCTGTTACTCGCTATTGCTGGTCTTTTTTGCAACAATACGTCGTTCAATTTGTTCAATTGACATCGGTAGACATCTGCAGTAACAGTTTCATTCGGTTTTAGCAGCTCGTAATACACTACACCTTGCTGATCCCACCATATGAACAGCAAGACTTTATGGCCATAAATATTCTGCTTCGGTGTCGATGTGGATGGCTCTCCTGAACTAACCAATGACTTTTTGCGCTTGGGATGGTCGTAGTAGATCCACTTTTCATCGCCAGTCACAATACGCCATAGAAAACTCTTTTTTTTTGCCTGGCAAGCAATGAAATCGCGATGTTGAAACGGTTCGAAATGGCATTTTCAGTCAATTCGTGTGGTAGCCATTTTCCCTTCTTTTGGATCTTTCCCATTGCATGTAAACGTCTGAAAACAGTTGATTCATCAACTGCTAAGCTGAAAGTTCTTTGAGAGTTTGAGCTGGATTTTCGTCCAATAAGTCTTGCAATTCATTGTCTTCGAACTTTTTTGGTTCTCCAGGCCGTTCTTTGTCATTGACATCAAAATCACCACTTTTAAATCGTTGAAACCAAAACCGACAATTGGAATATGACGGAGTAGCATCACCATAAGTTTCTAAAAGTATTTGATGGGTTTCAACAGCAGATTTCTTCAAATCAAACAACAAAAGTAATGAATGTCGAAAATGCAATTTTGAGCGTTCCATGATTAGCGTCTGTATACACTGAATAACTCAATAATACTAAATGGGAAACTGTTATTTTATGTAGAGAAATGTCAAAACCATCGAATTTAATAATTAGGTTGTTTGCATTGATATTTCGCATTTTCACCAATAAATGTCGCTGATCAAAATACATGCAAATACACCTAATACATTGTAGCCGATCTAAGAAACTATCACCTATGAGCCGTGAAAATCTTTAGAGGTTCAGTCGGTAAGTTACCATCGGTCTGTAACTTCGATGGCAACTTACCGACTGCATCTCTAGGAAGTAGGGAGTATAGGGGGTTCTAAGCCAGTGGGTCTGAGGGGCGAGCGGGGCGGAGCGGGGTACTCCGTGGAGCGAGAGGGATATGACGTCACGGGTAGAGGGCATTACGTCACGGAGAGGGAAATTCTACAATTGTGAGTACTGCGGCAAGGGGAGGGGCCTCTTGGCGTTTGCGTTCTCTCTCGCTCCCATAGGTCTCCATTTTTGCACTCTCTCGCTCCCACTACTGTTCGCTCGTATTCTCTCTCTTTCTCTCCCTGTTCGCGTTCTCTCTCCCACCCGTTCGCGTTCGTATCTTCCACCCGTTCATGATCCCGTTCATACGCTCATGTTCGCGTTCTCTCTCCCGTTCGCGGAACGGTGCTCGATCGTCTCAACATTTTTCGTTAAATAATTAAAGGTTAGGATAACAAAATAAAACTTGGTTGAATATATTTTTGCAATTAATATACATATTTTAATTTATATTAATTAGTTTTATTACAAATTTTCAATTTTATATTGATATTATAGCGGTACGATTTAGGAAACGAGATAGATTTTATAAAAATATCAATGTAATTTTTACAATTGTAAATATGCATAGGTATATACTATGAATATAAAAGATATTTTAAAATAAACCTTCTTTCAGAATAATATAAAATTTCAATGAAGAATGACATGATTACATAATTATCAGCTATATATAAAGGTATAAAGTAATCAAAAATTTAAATCAGCTACATAATTTTTTTAAAAAGCTGATAACAAGCACAAAATAAGATATAATATGTTAATTTTTCGTCTATATTATTCATTTCTCATTTACTTCATATTTTAGTTAACAAATGTTGATTATATTAAATGAAACTATAAAATATTGAAAAGGTACGATCTAGGAGACCGATATGCATTCAGCAACTCTCCCGTAATGATGATAATTTCGTTTCTGCACTACTGCCTTGCGTTGAGCGGAAGCCGACGTCTCATATTAGCTATAATTATAATAGAAACATATTGTATATATATTTTTTATATGTTGTTTTAAGGTTTAAACTTGTAACAAATTATACTTACAATTTTATTGTCCCATTTGTACTCATATCTGAATTGATTGAAAATCTGCTCATTGAGTATAAACGTCTTGCGAACGATGCAAGGTTGACACTGGGCTGGCGACCCTATCGTTGCCAATATCTCCTCACAATCAATACATTTTAAGATATCATTCAGAGCCCGCGCCGTGAAAGTCGTCACCGAGTGCCACCGTGTTATCGTCGGAAATGGTGTCTGGAGATGAGATTTCTATTATGAAAGCAACGCATACACAATTTTTTTTCTGAGCGCCTAGGCATGTATAAATAATGCGATCACTTCACGCATAACACTCTCAAGAGTCCATAATATAAAAGTTTCTGGATGTTCAGCTGGCAAAACACCATCAAACAATTCCACAATCAATTTCATCTAAAAAAAAAAAATGGTTTAATAGCCTTGGTATAAGATAAAGTACTAAATATAAAAAGATTAAGAATTACTTACTCTTAATCGCTGAGATTCCTATCACGTTGTATACTAGGTACCGCGAAAACTTCGTGAATTCAAAGAATGACACTAATCATTTTCATATCTTAGATATTAAATCCCCACATGTTTCCATCTTCATGCTCTCTCGCTTCCTCATTTGCGTTCTCTCTCCCGCTCCTTCGTTCATTCATCTTTGCATCTCACATTTACGCTCTCCACCATTCAAATTCACGTCTCGTGTTCTCTCTCCTTTTTTGCACCCGCCCGTTCTCACTCGCATTCTTTTTTATAGTTTTATTATTCTTAATTTAAAATTAATTTTTGAAGTGTGGAAGAGGATTGAGATATGAAAAAAGACAGATTAAAAGTATTTTTAAACAAATATTTTTTTTCATAATATGTACATTATGTGAATGCATAATATTATATAAAATATTATTCATCGCAAAAGCTAATAATTCGCAATCAATAAGCGAAGTTTTATCTGAAACTTTATGCAAAATTTGAATTGCATCACATTTATCAATAATACAGTTGGTTTTTACAATATTTACGAACTTTTTATATTTTTCACTAACGCCTTGCGTATTCTGACATAACCAGAAATATACATGCTCTACGCATGTTTCAATTTCGAATAGAAACTGTAAAGTTTGAGATTACATGTACATACATGTATCGTGTAATAACAATTTTACAATGTTTGGATCATGCATCTTAACATGTTCAATCACTAACTCGCGAATCGATAACAATGAGGCGATATTCGACTGTAGAAATCGTTCCACAGCCTTACGTCTTTCGATGAACGTTGTCATGTTGCATGAGGCAATATTATCTGATTTCCTCGATTATCATGAAGAATGATTTCCACAGGAAATACCAGTCCTATATTGATTCCAATATCCAAATATCTATAGACTGTGGCAGTCAGCGCAAATCTTCTTTTCAGGATACTAGGCATATAATGAGGTTTATCAAAACGAGAAAAAAAATACAAAATAATTATAGAAAAAAATGTAATTAAGTATAAAATATATGAAAGATTTATTAATACTTACTCATTACACTGTTTCTTGTATGCTTCATTTTGATCATTCACAATGTAATAATTCATCTTGCCAGTACCAACAGTTATAATTAATGGAAAGCGGCTGATACATTTTATATGTCAGATCTCATTTAAATACAGATACCTTCCACTTTTTTTCTACGATGAAATCATCGAACACGTGTAAAAAATGCTAATCTTACATTTTTTAATAGCATCGATGTATACGACTGCGATGGCAAAGTTTATTATGTATAAGTCCATTTATATCATATTTCTCAAAGATAATCGGGAAAACATTGAGTACGTGTCAAAAATCTAAATCTTGCAATTTTTGTATAACGTCGATTATTGCTGTGCAAAATTCATTATGTATAAGTCAATGACATTTTGAAGAATCGCGATGAAATCATCAAGCACGTGTCAAAAATGCAAACCTTGCATAGGGCTGATGTATAAGTCAATGGCATTTTGAAGAATCGCGATGAAATCATCAAACATGTGTCAAAAATGCAAACCTTACATAGCGTCGATGTACGGCTACTATAATTACTGTTTCTTAAGGATAATCGTGAAATTATCTCATTGAACATGTGTAAAAAATGCAAATCTTGCAAAATAATACCGATGTACAGTTGCTGTTATCAAACACGTGTCAAAAATATAAATCTCGCAATTTTCATATAACGTTGATGTACGGTTATTACAGCACAAAATTCATTATGTATAAGTCAATGGCGTTGCGATGAGATCATCGATGCAAAAATGCAAAATGTGTGAAAAAAAACACTGCATGTACCAAAACGATACAGCATTAGGAGGATATAAAAAGAGGAAAGTTTGAGATACAATCAGTAGTCATACAGAAGATATGAAGTGACAACGGATATGGAAGACATGGAGGTAGACATTGCACTTCAAGAAGAAGACGAAGTGATAGATATAGAAGTTAATGAAGAAGAAGATGACTTTGAAATAGACATCGATAAAATGATAGAAGACAATGAAGAAGAAGAAATATCAGACTCGGATGCAATTCTTTCGGATGATTCTTGTTAAGACATTGATATGAGGGATAAGCTTGAAGAAGAAATACATCAAGTTTTAAACCAAGCTGAAGTTAATACTTTAGATACGCTGAAAAAAATGTGTATTATACAGTTTTATTATATGGACCATTATGCAAAGATTTGTTCATCGTGTATCGTAAATTTATTCGATTTATTCTCACGTCTTCGCGCTGTACGAAAGCATAACACAGACTCATATATATTTCTCGATGGGTCTTTCTGTTCGGAATGTAGAAATCCATTGTATCAAATAATACCATGTAATCTGTGCCCAATTTGCACAAAATGATTTACGAAAAATGCACGCATTGGAAACATTGATAAGTGTGGACAATATGGATAAACGTTGGTATTTGGAAAGCATTTATGATGTTCTCAAAGGAAGAGAAACATTAACGCGTGTGAAACAGATTTCGCCAGTACAATTTTTACGCGATCGAGAACTCGACATACGCGGAACCAGTAATCACTTCGTAAAACAGAAGGTCGACATCGAAAGTGGACCTCCATGTGGAGAGCTTTGGACATACTTCGCGAAGCGACGAGTGTTTAGACGGGAGCTGAATAAAATTTGTTATGCTTCGCACTATAAAGAAGCAAACGTTAAATTGAAATTTGAATACATTGAGAAAATCTATGAAAGGATTAAACGTTATCAGGTTCTGTACATCGCGATTCCTGCAGATATCGGCAGATACGTCGAGCTAATCGTAATGGACAATTTTTAGATTTCGATCGTTGGCAAGATCCAAACGTTTTAACGACGAGTCTCGATAGTTCCGATGAAGAGTGGGAATTGCGAAGAAATTATAAAGGTGTCTGTTTTAGTTATCGCAACCTTAAGGAAGAGCATTATATCTTTCAGGACGATGAACGTTATTGTAAATCATGCAAATAAGTTACGTGCAAGTGTCTCGTAGAAGAGTGTGACGTGGTATAAGAAAAGACATGGAACAAATCGAACGCGACCTGCTGAAGCAATCCCGTTGAGTTGCTACCTTGGGTGAATATTTCGCGTGGGCGCAGCGATGCGACGAGTGCGTGGAACGGCTCGAAGAGCACAGTCGAATCAAGCGTCCGCGGCTCTCGATCGGACACAGACAATTTGTGGTATCGAGTATCGCGTGACTTGTGGATGCAAAGACTCTATTCGAAAGACGTTTTATACATATTGGCGGCGGCTATGCGAGCTGTGGCGTGGAGAGACTTGTAGCGAGAGATCGATACCGCGTTCGAAAATCGTATTTTAACCGGTACGGTGATTAACACAGACTATATCGAGCCGCGGCAATTTTTGGAAGACGCTTGCGATAGTGCTCGAGCGAGTGCAAGACGTTCTAAAAAGATGCAACAGCGTAAAAATGAACACCGTGTTCAACGGTGAACTTGTGACGGATGAAAACGTGCAAACAAAAGTATTAACATACGAAATTGCGAACTTTTTCGTACGTCAGATTTACGCGAGTGATACGAGCAACGTGTCATCGAGCCCACTCTGGCGTCCCTCGAAGAGTTTCAGGAACCCGACAGTGCACAGTGAGCCAGGAGACCCAGTTCGGTGGCCAAAAATCGAGTGTAGTATTTGAAAAAAAAAAGAAACCGGTCATAGTAAACAAAGATAGTTGAAGTATTTTTTTGCAAAACGATTTGATGATTAATCAATTTCTATTCATTTAGTATGAAGTTGAAATGTGTATATATTTTTTTTGTACCATTCGTTTCTTTAAAAATTGAATAAATTACACAAAATTGGATATATCAGAAATTATTTCTGCTTGTATCCATTGCTAAGGAAGTGAAAAAGACAAAAATAGTAATTAAACTTTTAACATCAATTTTCACTGATGCACAACCTCATAGATAGTGTGACGATACGCCTCCCCCTCCTCGTCACTAGCCAACAAGCCGCTCACGCACAGCACTCCGGCCCACGCGATTTCCCCCACCACGCCGACACCTGCCGAGTATAAAAGGGGGCCGCCGCGGCAAGAGAGCAATCAGTCCTCGCGGTCAGAAGCTACTGACTGCATCTCCTGCACAGCGCAACGGTGTTACCGTTCGCAGCCGGGTACTACCGGTGTGTAGACTTCCTCCTCCGGGTGTTACCGGAGGCTTCTATCTGTCCGACTCCTGACCGCGCTTGGTGCTACCAGCCTATCCGCACAGCGTAACGGAGGCTGCCGTTACGCATCCGGGTGCCACCGGAGTGCAACCCTTCCTCGTGAGCTCCCGAGGAGACACCGTACCTGTCCTGTTCCCCTGCCGAGTGCCACCGAAGCACTACGCCGAATCGTCCGCTTCGTGCTCCGACACGACCCGCGTCCGCGAATCACGCGTCGCGCCGTCTATAGTATAAGTCGCGCCGTCCATATTATAAGCCGCGCTCCGTTTAATTATAAGTCACGTCGTCTATATTGTAAGCCGCGCTCCGTTATATTACAAGTCGCGCCGTCCTATTGTAAGCCGCGCTCCGTTTCTGTTAAATACCGTAGTATATAAGTACACACTGAAATAATTCGATACCCGCGACACTACACACATACACATACTTTCTTTGTACAATCCATTTCTTCATGTTATATACATTATAATAAACGTTGTTATTTATTACCCAATACAGAGCAGTGTCTTTCTCCTTTTCCACTCTCGACCCCGGCGAGCTATTAAATATACCGCGTGTGTAAAAGGCGTACCGTTACAATAGTAACTTATTAGCTAGATTTGTTGGACAGAGCACTTGTTGCCAAATATCCGTGCCCAAAAGTACAGCGACGTATTACAAAATTTCATACAGAATTGTGTTCCTTAAAAGGTGTTCTTGAAGATAGGTTTACCCATTTTTTACCCTTTTCATATGTTTGGTTGTATGACACTGAGAAACCTGCAAGCGCCGCGAACTTATTCTAACGAATTCCATCCAGTCTGCCACATAGCGTAATCGAGTCATCGCGCAACGGTAACGTGTACCGCTCCTCTGCAGTTTTCCTTTATAGGTATCCCAAAATGGTTCCAAATATTGTGATTATTAAGTCTCTCTTATATTTTAATATATTGTATTATAAAAAATTGTTTATTTTTTTCCCTATACGATTGATTAACATGTCAAAATTCACTAAAAGGGAAGTTCTTGAAGAACTTTTCAAGACTGATAATGTCGATTTGACAATTAATTATATATTTCTTAAATTAAATTTGGACATATAAAATGTAGACATTGAAGACTTGAATCGTTTAAAAGTTAGTTTGACGGTCTTAAAAGTAAACGGAATAGTAGATTGAAATTGCAAAAAGAATGAAAAGAAGATTTGAAAAGAACAATGCTAAGTGGTTGGATTCTGATTTGCCAGTTACTGTTACAATTAATAGTGTGTCAAAAAGCATTTTAACTCCTCCTCAATTTGATCGACCAAGACTCGAATTTAATAAAATGTCTGACCGTTCCAAACGCCAGGAAGTCGCTGCAATTAGTGCTAAAGTAAATCACGATCCAGAAAGACTAATAATGGCTTGTCGTTACGCAACAAATCGATATGGAAATAGAAATTTATATACATTTCTAAACGTATTAAAATCTCTGGAATGGCCAACAAAAATCAGAAAATTGTTCGAGGAATCAAAAGCTTCAATACATATGAAAACTGTTGAAGAATCCTTAGCTTTCCTATTAGACAATTCCCTTATAAAATCTGTTTACAACAATATTCGTAAAGAAAGTATAAAATCTGATGCAAATATATGGCCACCGTACAATCATATTAGAGAAGCCAAGTCGCAATGCAGACCACCTCAAAACGACGTTGTTATAACTGGGAAAAATGCAGAAGTAGAGTCTCCAATCTTTCATCAATCATACTGCAAATAGAATTGTCCAGTTACAAAAAGAAGTTATAATTTAGTACATGCAGAATTCAGAAATCACAGAAACAGAAGTTTTAATGATGTGCTCTTGGGGTATGGATGGCAGCAGTGGGCATGCTGCTTATAAGCAACATTATAAATCAGCGGAGGATAATCTTAGTCTTAAGGGGATGCTGGAGTGACGGCCAAACTTGATCGGAGTCGATAATCTAGAATATGGTATAAACATTTCCTACATTATCGATCCTAGCTCAAGCATGTACATACATTGCACGCAATGTTGCCGCCTCGATTGTTTACAATACGAGAAGAACAGATATATGATCTTTCGTCCTTTTCCTCTCATTGTTACCAAGAATCTCGATGTTGCCAAGATTCTCGATGTTCTGAGACAGCTAGAGCATCCGAATTTCCTTTTACTAGGCACTGCAGGGCCGTCCTACAAATTGTGGGCCCCTCACCCTGATAATATTTTAATAAATATTAAAGTTGCGTATTATTTTAATACATATAATAATATAACTTTATTATATCTTATGAAAGAAATACATTCAATAATTTGTACTAGACTTGTAATAATACTATTTTTGTCTTGAAGTGTGACTAAAATTACAGTATTATATAAAATCATAATCTATGATTTTGACTATTGAAAAAATTGATTGGGCTTCTCCAGCGTCCATTCTTGTGAGAGCGCAACCAATAAATTTTACAATAATATTTATGCTAACCAGTATCATCATAAAAATGAGATGCTTCTACTTTTTATTAAAATCAGTACTATCAAAGAGACTCATTTGATTTTTATTACAAAAATCAATACCGTCAAAACAGACGTTTCTGATTTTGATTGTGCCATTCAAAATCAAGACTAAGACTTCAAACTCATGTTATTTCAAGATAATATGAATTTGACCATTGAGAACATAGAATGGGCCCCTTCAATGCCCATACTCATGAAACGTAACCGAAAATTTTTCGTTTTTCCATTCACATTTGTTCATAAATATATATATGTTATGCACTTCATTTTTTCTGATAATTCTATCATAGTTTTTGCAGTGTGCAATTAAATTTCTATATGAAAGCACAATTACAATATTCTTTAAAATAATGTCATTCAAAGAATATTTAGGAAGAATATCCTGTCTCGGAAAAGGCAAGAGTTAATGCCTTTTTCAAAATAATTTTAGTATTTTAATAATTAATAATAACCAGCATACGATAAACGATTCTAGTTTTTTAAGTAACTAATAATAACCGGTACACGATGAATGCTTCTGGTTTTTTTAAAATAACTAATAATAACCGATACACGATGAACGCCTCCGGTTTTTTTAATAAATAATAATAACTAGCACACGATGAACGCCTCCGGTTTTTTTAATAAATAATAATAACTAGCACACGATGAACGGCTCCGGTTTTTTTAATAAATAATAATCAGCACACGATGAACGCCTCTGGTTTTTTAAAATAAATAATAATAACCAGCACACGATGAACGCCTCTGGTTTATTTTTAAATAACTAATAATAACCGGCACACGATGATCACCTTCGGTTTTTTTAAAAAATAATAATAACCAGCACACGATGAACGCCTCTGGTTTTTTTATATAACTAATAATAACCGGCACACGATGAACGCCTCCGGTTTTTTTAATAAATAATAATAACTAGCACACGATGAACGGCTCCGGTTTTTTTAATAAATAATAACCAGCACACGATGAACGCCTCTGGTTTTTTTAAATAAATAATAATAACCAGCACACGATGAACGCCTCTGGTTTTTTTTTTAAATAACTAATAATAACCGGCACACGATGAACACCTCCGGTTTTTTTAATAAATAATAACCAGCACACGATGAACGCCTCTGGTTTTTTTAAATAACTAATAATAACTGGCACACGATGAATGCCTCCAGTTTTTTTTAATAAATAATAATAACCAGGACACGATGAACGCCTCTGGTTGACGGAAATCGCCTGGCACGATCCCTACGCGTGCCACGGTGCCGCCGAAGCCGTTGGTTCTCGTGGTGTATCTCTGTATCGCGATCTTCGCGATCCGGACATCCCGGTTGACGGGAGTCGTCTGGCACGGTCCTTACACGTACCCCGGTGCCGTCGAACCCGTTGGTTCTCGTGGCATACCTCTGTGTCGCGATCTTCGCAACCCGGACATCCCGGTTGACGGGAGTCGTCTGGCACGGTCCTTACGCGTGCCCCAGTATTGCTGAACTCGTTGATTCTTGTGGCGCATCTCTGTGTCGCAATCTTCGCGACCCGGACATTTTCTACATGTATATATATATATATATATATATATATATATATATATATATATATTGTGACGTGACAAGGTCCGTCACAGGGGCATAGGCCTGACCGGGAGGTTCCGAAACTGCGATCGCACCCTCGAATCGCGGGGAAAGCGATCCCGGTATTATAGCGCGTGTATCGTCCCGTTCTGTTTTGCGCCGATCGCGAGTCCGTCGCCTACCTTGCTTATTTTTTTTTTGTTTATTTTCTTTTGCATGCCACATGCCGATCCCCGGACATGCTGGGGGGAGGATAGAAATAAGAACGCTTTATCGGAACCGAGCCGGGTGAGAGGCCGAGAGTGGAGTCGCCAGAGAGGAGGAGCCGCAACAGTCGTGGCACGACGGGGGGAAACAGAGGGGAGCCCGGGAACCGCCGATCTCCGCCTGAGTCACTCCCGGAGAAGGCAAGGACGAGCGAGGCCATCCATTCTGCAGGACAAGGGCGAGTCGCGGTTCGGGGGACACCTCGACCGCGATCGCGACGGGAGGCACGCAAGCTCAAAGGAGAGAGAGCGTGATTTTATCCTTCATACCAGGACCGGGCAAGATTGCTGTGGCCCGGCCAGCCAAGCAAGATTGGGCCGGGGGATGAACGCCTGACGCCGGAACACCCGCGTTACAGGGAAGTCGGAGGCCTACGACCGAGGAAATCAGCGATCGATCACTGATCGATAAGTGCGGTCGATAACAGGCAGGTTGCCTTATCACCCGCGGGGTGCGCAAGTACGGCCGCCGGAGGGCTCAGCGGGATCGCGGCCGGGCCCCGAATTCACTGTTCGGTGAGCCAGCGGCTGACGAGGTGCGATCGTGGGTCCCGGCCAGAGTCGACAGGGAGACAAAGGCGAGAGCGAGCGGGCCGAGGACAGGGCGGCGAAGTAACCAGCAAAGTTGTAAGGCCTCCACCCTGGCATCGGGAATTTATGGAGACCGGCACGGCCACTCTCTCGTTCGCGGTCCGTTTTGCTGTTGTGTAGTACGTCCGTGTAGTCGCGGATGGAAGTAGCGTATCGGGAGGGGCGGTACCGCCCCCGAATTCTTTGCGAGAGACCGACCGTTGCCGGATTCCTAGCTATATCGGAAATAATCAGTCGGCCGTGAGGGCTCGTCGATTCTTGCTTCGTTAGTAAGGAGCGCAAGGACTTGCCTTGCCAGAGCCGCCCGAATTTCCGGCCGCGTGTACGGAATCGCTTGCGTCCGGACGGCCGCCGACAGTCCTCCATACCGTGTATTGTATTCGTTATTCTGCTGATTCGCGTAATGAAGCATATTCGTTACTCTGTTGATTCGCGCAAGTAATTGTAATCGTATTCTGCTGATTCGCGTAATGAGGCATATTCGTTACTCTGTTGATTCGCGCAAGTAATTGTAATCGTTATTCTGCTGATTCGCGTAAGGAATCATAGTCGTTGATTCACGTAAGTAATTATGTTCGCTATTCTGTTGATTCGCGTAAGTAATTGTGTTCGCTATTCTGTCGTTTCGCGTAAGTAATTATACTCGTATTCTGCCGGTCTGCGTAAGCAAAAGATGACCGTGTTGGGTCGATTCGCGTGATGAAAAATTGTGGTTGTTGGCCGACCCGCGTGGAAAACGTCCTTGTGCTGGTTATTAAATAAATGTATTTATTTCCTTTATTACGAAATGCCGTCTCTCGTTACTCTTACGTGCCTACGCGACACGTCTCTTCTCCCCCGCATCCGTTCGCTGGTGAACCATCTTCTCCACGAGCTACTCGGCGTAATGAGAACTACCGCTTTCGACAATTATAGAGTTTCATGGCGCGAAGGATCGCGCCTGGCGCCCAATACCGATTTCGAATCAAAGATTATTGCCGTTAACGTTGTTAACGAATAATCTAGAGTTACAGCTACGGTCCACATAATAATTTCATTATCAAAGAAATAGCTACAGCATATAAAGGTAATATAGATTTTTTGCGAATAACCAAGGAGAAATACTTTTCTTTCACAAAACATGTCAAAGATATCGCTGAAAAATCAGATTTGTATGAAATTGCGGTTCATCGATTCGTACAAACTTTTAAGTACCAGTCTCGACAAACTGGCGTCTCTTCTCAGCAGGGATAAGTTGAAAATTTTACGTTCTAATTTTTCAAGTTTATCGATCGGAGATTTTGAATTATTCATGTGAAAAGGTGTCTTTCCTTACGAGTACATTGAATGTGTCGAAAAGTTGGAGAACACATATTTACTACCGCGCGATTTATTTTACAGTTCCTTGACCGGTGACACTGTATCCGAGAGTGATTACGCGCATGCCGCGAACGTTTAGCGGCGATTCTCCATTCAATCCTTGGGCGAGTACAGCGATCTGTATTTGAAAACAGATGTCATGCTGTTGATCGACATTTTTGAAAATTTCCGCGACAAATGTGTCTCGATCCCGCGTATTATTATATCCTAACAAAATTACCTTTTCAAAAAAAGGTACAAAAATGCGCCAAGTATACGCGCTCAAAAAACGCCTAAAAAATTACGCCTCAAAAAAGAATCCTTCTACAAAAGTACGCCTAAAAAAAGAACTTTTGTATTAATTACTTTTGAATAAAAAAGATTTTTCCTACAAAAAATGTGATATCAAGGAAATGCGCCAACTATAAAAATGGATAGTTCATAATACTCTTTGGTTAGTGTTTATAGTCTGTAAGAAATAAAAAAGATAATATAAAGCAAACAAATAAGTATTTTTATACAAATAATTATTTTAATACAAATAAATATTTTAATATATAAATATTTCAATACTATACATAAATCTTTTATAAATAAATATTTGATCGCACGCACGCACGCACGCACGCACGCAGTGAGAAAGAGAAAGAGAGAGTTAGGCAATTAAGATATTTATTCGGTATGAAAGATAATAATTTTAACACATAATTATTTGAGCACAAATAAATTTTTTTTTAAATACTTGGCGCCGCCAAACCGATTAAATTAATTGTCTAACCTTTTTTCTCTTAATGTGTTTGTGCGTGCGCAGATGTGTGTGTGTGTGCGTGTGTGCGTGTGTGCGTGTGTGCGTGTGTGCGTGTGTGCGTGTGTGCGTGTGTGTGTGTGTGTGTGTGTGTGTGTGTGTGTCTTTCGTATTTTCCTCCTCCTGCGTGTATGTATAAATTATTATTATCATAGTTGATAAGTTAGTATGTAATTTAGTAAGAAATGATTGTTAACATATTAAAGCAACTAAGACATTTATTCGGTTTGGCGGCGCCAAGTATTTAAAAAAAAATTTATTTGTACTCAAATAATTATGTGTTAAAATTATTATCTTTCATACCGAATAAATATCTTAATTGCCTAACTCTCTCTTTCTCTTTCTCACTGCGTGCGTGCGTGCGTGCGTGCGATCAAATATTTATTTATAAAAGATTTATGTATAGTATTGAAATATTTATATATTAAAATATTTATTTGTATTAAAATAATTATTTGTATAAAAATACTTATTTGTTTGCTTTATATTATCTTTTTTATTTCTTACAGACTATAAACACTAACCAAAGAGTATTATGAACTATCCATTTTTATAGTTGGCGCATTTCCTTGATATCACATTTTTTGTAGGAAAAATCTTTTTTATACAAAAGTAATTAATACAAAAGTTCTTTTTTTAGGCGTACTTTTGTAGAAGGATTCTTTTTTGAGGCGTAATTTTTTAGGCGTTTTTTGAGCGCGTATACTTGGCGCATTTTTGTACCTTTTTTTGAAAAGGTAATTTTGTTAGGATTTCACACATTTTGTAGTAATAATTATATCTTTTTTGAGACGTAGATTTTTCGTGCGATTTGAAAGAATCTCGACGTCGATTATTTCGATGTTTCTATGTTTTTACAAAATATTATTTTTAAAAAATTTCGCTACGTCTACTTTTCATGTCAAAATAGGATTTGTTAATATTATAAATAATAATTCTATTTAAAAAGTATGAATTCATGAATCTGATAATTGGCGACAAAAACATTAATATCACGAAAACGTGCACATGAACTACATAGCCAACGTACACGTTTGGGCTGAAAGATAACGCGTATGTGCACGATTCTGATTCTGTTCCGTATTATGGTAGACGGGGGTTGTCTGGCACGGTCCCTATGCGTGCCCCGGTGCCGTCGAACTCATTGGTTCTCGTGGCGCATCTCTGTGTTGCGATCTTCGCGACCCGGACATCCCGGTTGACGGGAGTCGTCTGGCATGGTCCCTACGCGTGCTCCGGTGCCGCCAAATCCGTTTGATAACACATTGAGATTATGGGTCGGTTCTCTTTATTATAACTATCCTGAGTTGCACTAGTTCAGCAGTGCAGCTGAGTCAGTGCAGACGCCGCATAACAGTGGCGCTCTTACGTCGAAAAAGCGAACTGGACATTTTTCGCTGGGGCGACGATGACGTTTCTTAAGTGAAAATTGCCCATTTTATATGATTTTAAATTTTACATCGCGATATCTCCGCTCGTGGTTCACGTAAAATAAAAATAAAAACACTTTCATTATATGATTCGACCCCAAGCTTTCGATTAAGCCTACTTAGAATTTGATCGGTTCCGTCGTTAATGAGATCCGATAATCGAAGGATTTCTCATAACGACGTCTCGCGTAAAAGAGGCACGGCCGTGTCTCGGCGCCCCGTTCGCGTAACTTGGCGCGCGAGACACTACCGTGCCTCTTGACAGGGTGGGGCAATAACTATTAGGATCTCAAATATCTTCGAATCTATGAGGCCTAAAGGAAGATTTGTGTAACAAAAATTGCACGGTACGAAGGGAGCTATTATATGGCGATAATAATTTTTATTCTGGTGGAGGCGCTTCGGAGATACCAAGATTCTTTATTTTTTAAAATAGATCTGAAGTTTTTTTCCATAATATGATACAGGAACTCGAAACAAGTTCAGAACTCACGACACAAGATCATTGAACAAGATTTAAAGTAAACAAAAATCGATAGAAATACATTTTTATTATTAAATGAAATTTACGTTTACAAAAGATGTTCGAAGTGATAGCCATTATTATCGATGCAAGACTGGATTCTTCCGATTATTGATTGATTTGCTCTTTTAATAACGTCAGGAATTATTAATGTACAGGCTGTAATAATCTGTTGTTGCATGACTTGAGATGTAGTTGGTTCTTCTTTGTAGACCATGTTCTTTAGGGTTCCCGATAAAAAGAAATCTAGTGGTGTCAAGTCTGGCGAACGAGCTGGCCACACTACACGACTCTCACGTCCAATCCAGCGATTTGGAAATTTTTCATTGAGTTTATTTCTCTCAACCAATGAAAAATGAGCTGGGCATCCATCGTGCTGGTACCACATTGTTCGTCGTGTAATTAAAGGTAAATCTTCTAACAAAGGATCTAATGTATGCTCTAGAAAATTAGCGTAGCTATTGCCATTTAAATGTCCGTCAATAAAATAAGGACCAATAATTTTGTCGCCTATGATACCGCACCATACATTTAAAGACCATTGCCTCTGATGTTCGACCTGCCGCAGCAAATGAGGATTTTCCACTGCCCACATATGCATGTTACGCAAATTAACGTTTCCGTGATTAGTGAAGGTTGCCTCATCAGTGAATAAGACGTTATCGAAAAATGATTTCATTGTTTCGAATCTGTTGTTGAACCCATTGACAAAATGTAACACGATTCACAAAATCCATCCCATGCAATTCTTGGTGAAGGCTGAGATGATATTGATGGAATTTATGACGATGCAAAATGCGGAGTACGCTCCTCTTACTAACACCAGATTCTTATTCAATTTGTCGCGAACTAACGTGAGGATTTCGAGCAACCATTGCGAGGACACCATCTTCATTCCCTTCATGGGTTATTCTTTTTTCACTTTTACGAATATTTAAACTACCAGTTTGTCTAAGTTTATCGCACATATTTTTAAATGTTTGACACGAAGGCAGAATGCGATTAGGATATCGTTCAGAATACAAAATTCTTGCTCGCACTGAAATTTGTTGACATTCACCATAAATTAAAATCATATCAAGTTATTCTTCAAATGGATACATCTTGCACGATTGACTGATTTGTCGATACTAATCTTGTCATGTTTATTTTTATTACTACGGTGAACATATTAAGACATCCTTCAAAGAGTGTTTGTTTACATTAAAGTGATAATACGTGAATACTATTTTCACTGCTGAAAGACATCTGAGCAAGTTCTCAGGATAAACTAGACATGAAAATGGGTTGAAATAAGATTAAAATAAAATGAAAATAAAAGTCAGTCAATCATGCATAATGTATCCGTTCGAACATTTTTTGTAAACGTAAATTTCATTTAATAATAAAAATGTATTTCTATCAATTTTTGTTTATTTTAAATCTTGTTCAATGATCTTGTGTCGTGAGTTCCTGTATCATATTATGGAAAAAAAAACATATCAGATCCATTTAAAAAAATGGATGATCTTAGTATCTCCGAAGCGTTTCCACCTGGACAAAAATTATTATCGCCATATGATAGCCCCTTTCGTACCGTGCAATTTTTGTTACACAAATCTTCCTCTGGGCCTCATAGATTCGAAGATATTTAAAGTCCTAATAGTTATTCACCCTGTATATTACCAGGATTCACGTAAGACGCCATGCTGAAACATAAGCGTATAAATTTCGAACTGCTCACAGACATTGATATGGTCATGTATTGAGCGCGGTATATGCGACGGTCTGAGTCAATGCTCCGGCAGATACGTGCAAACCAATAAAATTTTTTTAGATACATGTTACATGTAAATAAAAAAAATTACATGTAATAAAAATTACATGTAAATAAAAAAAATTATTACATAAAAATTTTTTATAGAAAATACGAAAAAATATTAGAGAAATTATTTGTTTAAGTTTGCCTAAGGTAGTCGAAGCCACAAAAACATTCAAAAAATATATTATGGATATAAAATTGTTTGATAGACTCATCGTTCAATCTATCAAAAGATATACTAATAGAAGACGTTTTTTAAACACGAGAAAGTATTGTTGTATTTTTCCATCTATCGGTAAAAATTGGCATTACGTGACTCAGCGTTAGGCATCCTCCGAGTGACATCATCATCATCATCATCATTCACATTTTTTTTCTTCACACCGACGTGCCTTCTCGTTCGTTCGTTGTGTTCGTGTATTCGAATGTTCCCCCACCCCAAGAGCGCCGAAAACTTGCAGCACTAGGCTATATCTACCGGCGTTCCGCGTCGCCATCTAGTGCCGAAATTTTGCACCGTACATTTCCCCCACGTATCATATTACCGGGCGACGATGTTTCTTAAATGAAAATTTACCATTTCCAACTTTGCATCGCAATATCTTCGCTCATACGATATGTAGACGAAAAATGAAAATATTATTATTATATAATTCGACCCCTAGCTTTCGATTAAACCTACTTAGAATTTGATCGGTTCAGCCGTTAAATGATCCGATAATCTAAGATCTCTGGAAAACGTTGACTCCCGTAAATGAGCCCCGGTGATCTCGCGAGCTACGCGCGCTTCGCGCGCAATATTTGTCGTTTATGGTGACTAAATTACTAACTACTAAAACACTTGGCGCAAGACACTACCGTGTCTCTTGATACAGATGGGCAATGTATCAACTGTTGGTCGTACGCCAAATTTCGATGGGTCGACGATGTCGCTGACTTTGACTTAGCGCGCGATCGCCTCGGACTCGCCCACGGGTTACATTCTCGAGGTCGATCTCGAGTACCCGCAAAGTATACACGACGAGCACACTGACCTATCGTTCTGTCCGACACGCGAAAAGCCGTCCGGCAAGCGGCAGGTTAAACTTCTGGCGACCTTATATGATAAGAAGCGTTACGTCATCAATTACTGTAACCTGCAACAATGCACACGTCACGGCCTTCGCGTCACAAAGATACATCGCGTACTGCAATTCGCGCAATCCGTGTGGTCCGCGATTACATTGAACTAAATATACAATTTAGAACACTCACCAAGAACGATTTCGAGAAAAATTTGTATAAATTGTTGAACAACGCGGTATTCGGCAAAACTATGGAAAATGCACAAAATCACGTCGATATAAAATTAATAACTAAATATAAAGGACGACGCGAAGGCAATAATCGCGAAACAAAATTTCCATAGCCGAAGCATCTTTTCGGAAAACATGATAGCCATTGAACTGCACAAACTCGAGATGAAATTCAACAAAACGATCTACGTAGGTACGTGCATTTTCGACATGTCTAAAGTCTGTTTGTATGAATTTCATCACAAGTACATGCTACCTTTATATCGCGACAAATGTAAGATTATGTACACCAACACAGACAGTCTTATATATCACATCGAGTGCGAATATGTGTATAAGCCGATGAAACGCGATATAGACAAATTCGACACGAGCGACTATCCCGCTGATAACACGTACGGTATACCATTAGTTAATAAAAAGGTTCCGGGACTGATGAAGGATGAGAATAACGGTGCTATAATGACTGAATTTGTCGGACTCAGAGCGAAGATGTACGCATTGAGAGTAGATGGTAAAAGGGACACTAAAAAGGGTAAAGAGTAACGTGGTAGCGCGAACGATAACCTTTGACGATTACACGCGGTGTCTCAACGATCAAGAGGCACGGTAGTGTCTCGAGCGCCAAGTTACGCGAACTGAGCGCCGAGATACTGCCTGTGCCTCTTTAACGCGAGACGTCGTATGAGAAACCCATCGATTATCGGATCATCATTAATGACTGAACCGATCAAATTCTAAGTAGGCTCAATCGAAAGCTTGGGATTGATCAAGAGGCACGGTAGTGTCTCGCGCGCCAAGTTACGCGCAGCGGGGCGCCGAGACACGGCCGTGCATCATTTACGCGAGACGTCGTATTGAGAAATCCTTCGATTATCGGATCTCATTAACGACTGAACCGATCGAATTTTAAGTAAGCTTAATCGAAAACTTAGGATCGAATTATATAATGAAAGTGTTATTATTTTTATTTTACGTAAACTACGAGCAGAGATATCGCGATGTAAAGTTTAAAAAAGTTGAAAATGGGTAATTTTCATTTAAGAAATGTCGTCGTCGTCGTCGTCTCCTCCGCCCCGGCTAGTGGTGGGGAAATGTCCAGGTTCGCTTTTTTACCTCAAGAGCGCCACTGTTACGCGGCGTCTGCACTGACTGAACTTGCTGAACTAGTGCAAGTCAGTGCAGTTATAACGAGAATCGACCCATAATCTCAATGTGTTATCCAACGGATTTGGCGGCACCGGGGCACGCGTAGGGACCGTGCCAGGCGAGTCCCGTCAACCGGGATGTCCGAGTTGTGAACATCGCGACACAGAGGTACGCCACGAGAACCAACGAGTTCGGCGGCACCGGGGTACGTGTAAGGACCGTGCCAGACGACTTCCGTCAACCGGGATGTCCGGGTCGCGAAGATCACGAGACAGAGGTGCGCCACGAGAATCGACGGGTTCGGCGACACCGGAGTACGCGTAGGGACCGTGTCAGGCAACTCCCGTCAACCGGGATGTCCGGGTCGCAAAGATTGCAACACAGAGATGCGCCACGAAAACCAGTGGGTTCTACGGCACTGGGATACGCGTAGAGATCGTGCCAGGCGACTCCCGTCAACCGGGATGTCCGGGTCGCGAAGATCACGCGCGCCAAGTGTATGCGCAGCGCAGGGAGTCGAGTGTCCTCCGTGTCCGAGACTGACGAATCTCTTTTACGCGAGACGTCGTATTAACGGATCCTTCGATTATCGGATCTCAAAAACGACTGAACCGACAAAATTTTAAATAGGCTCAATGAATAGCTTTTATTTAAGTTATATAACGAAAGTTTATTAATAGTAACAGTTTCCTTTTTCTCCAAAAGAAGATTATAATAAAAAATGTCAATTTTATAATTATACGAGAGAGATGAATTAAATTGGAAGTGTCATATCAAAGGTCATTAAATATTCTATTAAATTTTTTATAATCAAACTGATATAATATTAATTGTGCTTATTTTAGATTTATTTCAGATATATTAATCTTATTTTATTAAAAGAATCAAGTATATATTTGTTTAATATGTTTAATAAATAATATTTTAGATGATTGTATAGTAGCAATAAATTTTATAAAATTACGCCTCAAAAAAGGTAGTAATTACTACAAAATGTGTGAAATCCTAACAAAATTACCTTTTCAAAAAAAGGTAAAAAAATGCGCCAAGTATACGCGCTCAAAAACGCCCAAAAAATTACGCCTCAAAAAAGAATCCTTCTACAAAACTACGCCTAAAAAAAAACTCTTGTATTAATTACCTTTGTACAAAAAAAGGTTTTTCCTGAATGTTATTTTTCTACAAACATATAGTTTTTCACTTTATATTTGTTTTCAAGATTGCTTATTACCAGAGACCGGATCGCGGAGTCGTTTTCCCCTCTCCACGCGCGTATTAGCGGCCAAGCGCCGCAAGAAGCAATACCGTGTACGTGCCAGTGTCATTTCTTTCAAATCTGATGATTGGTAATGGATTCAGAAATTGAAGAAGACTTTTAGATATTGAATTTTATATAAAGAATATTAATTTTTGTGAAAATTTAGGATTAAATAGACTCTTAATCCGCCATATTGCGTCCGCCATCTTGGATCTCATTTGTCCCAAAATTTGATGGCAGATACTCAGTGACCTCAAAAATGTATAGAATCATGCTTTTTATAATAATTTGATCATTCCCTTAATTGCGTGATTGAAAGGAATTCTTAAAATGTCCTGTTTTACCGTCAAAAATATAATAATTTTTGCTGCGCCGACAATTTTTTTGGCTTCATAGAATTAAAAATCCTTCTCCAGGATTAAAGTACGCAAACGAAGGGGGCTGGAGTAGAATTCACACTAAAAACGAAAAAAAGTATAAAAACATGTCTATTTACCTATACAACACTGAGGTTGGAACTGTCAACTTGTGAATACATCAGCTTCATATAAAAGTTTTAGAGCTTTTATGCACAAAATAACTATCGAGCCCACTTTACTTGAGTGTATACTTTAATTTTGTACAAGAATTTTTTAATTTTATAAAGCCAAAAAAATTGTCGACGTCGCAAAAAGTTCAAATCATACGTGTCTCAGATTTCGGTAATATTTTTAATTTCTTTCGTTTTTGATATGAAGTCAATACTCACATGATTCATTTTTGCGTGTACTTTGATTCTGCAAAAGGATTTTGTATTTTGTAAAGCCAATTTAATAATTTATAATATTATAGCTTAGAATTCCGGCCTACATTATCGACCTCGATCAAGTTCAAGCGTCACTTTAGGATCCTCTCAAGTATACAAACAAATGATGCATGTATTTTCGTGTCCAAATGAACGGTGCGCATCTTTCTGTGTTCAACTGAATGGTGTCGTTTAGAACGATACGCATCTTTCTTTGTGTAATTGAACGGAGTCGTTTAAAACGTTGTGTATCTTTCTGTGTGCAATTGAATAGTGTCGTTTAGAATGGGATGTCCCAGATGCGCACAGAATAAAACGGACACAGCAGGTTGAATGAATCGGACACAGTGACAAACGAACACAAAAAAACACAAACGAAAAAAAAATGGACATACGGTGGTTGCAATCGAACACATCAAGAAACGGACACAGTAGGAAACGGACACAGTGACAATCGGGCACACAACAGTTGCAATTGGATACAGTAAAAAACAAACATAAATGAATTCGTGCAAATTTTCTGTAGATAAGAGGAGTTAAGGTAATCAATAAATAAGTGCAATATAATTTCATTAAAACTTTGTAAGTTAGTATATTTTAGTGCATAGAATACGAATCTGGCAGTAAAAAGTGTCGCTCTCACCTGCGAAACGAGATATTAATCATTAAAATTGACTACTGTTGTAGTAGATTAAATAACTTTCACGATTTCTCGATTAAGTTTTAATAATGTATATATTTGGAATAAAATGCAGTTCGTACACTTCCGAACTCGCTGGAATCTCACAACTCGCTAAATTCTAAACTCGCTATTCTCTCGATTCGTTTCTCGCTAAACTCACGACTCACTCGGCTCTCGCCATTGTCTCTCGACTCTCGCTTGACTTACTTCGCTCGACCGCCGCTTCCTTCTTACCATTTGTAGACCATCCGTTACTGGATGTCCACTGTTGCGTGCCAAGGCACAATAATTACACTCGTGTCAATAGATATAAACTTGTAGTATATTTTACACTGGAACTTAACTTGGTATAATATTACAAAAGATGAGATCAGTCTCACTATCGTGTGTCGGCTAGTTACTATATCTAGCTAAGAACACAGGTTCTGACTTGTCGTCTCGGTCACTAACGGCGAGAGAGTAACTCAAGCGCGAGAGGGGCAACAAGACGCGTTTTCATTGGCGACTCCCATTCGGTCTTTGCCTCGCGGCGCGTGAGGGGAATAGGCTAGTGCCTACAATCGCTCGCTTCTAACACCATCTCATACTTATTTCCTAACGCACACTCACATTCACACGATACACATTCACACGATATACACACATGCATGCACAAGTTTCGGCTCCTACACTATTGAGGTTAGAAAATCTGTCACATCCATAGGCTACCATAAATACTTGGCGGGATAAGGATGGAAAGGGGCTTTAAGGGGCGAAGCACGTGGAATAACAAGGAGGGTCCAGGGCAGGCGAAGCCCCCTCGGCAGTAAGCACGAGCGCAGGTGGGGAGGAAGGGTTTTGGGGGAAGGGGCGGAGCCTCTCTCCCCGACTGTAATAAAGCTAAGGGCAATTGCACAAGTAGATAATTTGTATTAAAATATCAAAAAGATTAGCAAGACTTCTATGCAAGGATGAAGATTTAATGGCATACCACACCTTGTATAAGAGCCTCGCTAATCTTTTTCGTATCTATTTTGAGTATATTGTAGACTCATTCTATATTTAGTAAGGCGAAGATTTAGTAAGGCGAAGTTTTTTTGCTCGAATAGTCTCTGCTGTCATCGCTGTCACTGCACACATCGGTAATGACAGATTTTCTAATCTCAATAGTGGCTAACTTTAACGATTAATATCTCGCTTCGCAGACGAGAACTTTCTACTGCCAGATTCATATTCTACGCACTAAAATACATTAACATACGAAGTTTTAACGAAATTGTATCGCACTTATTTATTAATCACCTCAATCAACTCCTCTTACCTATAGAGAATTTACATGATTTCATTTGTGTCCGTTTTTTGCTGCGTCCGATTGCAACTGTTGTGTCTCCGTTTCTTGCTGTGTCCGATTGCAACCACCGTGTGTCCGTTTCCTATTGTGTTCGATTGTCACTGTGTCTGTTTCTTGCTGTGTCCGATTGCAACTATCGTACGTCCGTTTCTTCTTGTGTCCGTTTGTCACTGTCCGATTCATTCAATCTGCTGTGTCCGTTTTATTCTGTGCGCGTCTGGGACTCACTCGTTTAGAACGGTATCTAATTGAACGGTGTCCAATTGAATCGTGGGCAAAATATTGTGTCTAATATCTCCGTGTCGTTTAGCACTGTGTCTATTTGAACGATGTACAAATGCATCGATCCTATTCGGGGGCTGTGCTCGGGATCGCTCAATCTGTCGGAGCGACTTGTGTACGGCTAAGTTCTATACGCCATTCGAATTTAGCTTTATTGGACAGCGATTAAAAATAATTTGAGCGCACCACGCCCAATTTTCTCGCCCGGCGAGGATCGACCTGGCGGGATCCGATCGATGTTCGTCGGAGTTAACGATGGATTTAGAGTCATCGTTACCTTTTTCTTATTTAATCTTTTTTTTACACTGTTACGTCCGGGAGACTACACGATTTCTCTCATTCGAGCACAAGGAAAAGTGAATCATACATTTTTTTCTTGTGGAAGGGACTGCCGACGGAGAGGCCCCACATGTGCATTTGCTAACTCTTTTTTGTTAAAAATCGAACCTTCTAGAACGTAACAAAAAATAAGAAGAAATGTAAAATCTAACAAAGAGGCTGCTCGCATCCTTTTTTTGTGTTAAAAATCGAACTTTCTAAAAAGTAACAAAAAATAAGAAGGAATGTAAAATCTAACAAAGAGGCTGCTCGCATCCTTTTTGTTAAAAATCGAATCTTCTGAAAAGTAACATAAAATCTAACAAAGGAGCTGCTCGCATTCCTTTTTTTTTGTTAAAAATCGAACCTTCTGAGAAGTAACAAGAGAAATAGAAAGGAGTATAAAATCTAACAAAGGGCGTGCTCGCACATGTGGCGTCGATAGACGATGGTCCTCCTTAGACAACAATTTATGCTCTTATAGCGAATTCTCTGAGAGCTTTTGAAAGTGCATTTCGAAAATCAAAAATGCGGTATTTATGAGTTTACTTTAGGATTGTCGTTCGCGTCGCACCAAATTGTCGCGACGAGAAACCCTTTTTTTCCCTTTCTTTTCTTTTCTTTCTTTCTTTTTCTTTTCAAAAATCAATCTTTTCGAAAGATAACAAAGACCATAGCTCCGGAGAAATCGTCTCATAAATTTTATGATTTATTTTTAAAGAATTTTTAACTTTTAGAAAAAGGCAGCTTGGTCGAGTCATAAAGCAAAAAAAGATTTTAACAACCAAATTGCCTATAAGGAAACGTAGACAAATCTATGTAACCGATTCTCCAATCAACATTGGAGAAAACAAAAAGCGCTCCACGAATCCAAAAACACAAACCCGACGCTCCAACACACCCACCCTTCGATTTCCCTGTATATAAACCCACGATTTCTGGGCTAGCAGTCTTGTACTCTTGTACTCTTAGCAGTCTCACTTAGCCTTATACTCTCAGCAGTCTTATCAAGATCTCTCCGCGATTTTCATTCGTATTCGGTCAGTGCCAGTAAAGTTAATAACTTAGAATCAGTGCCACATCGTCTCGTGAGCCGATTGGACGCTGCACCCGACTTGCCAAGGGCCATCGCCCAGCGCAGCAACCCTCGAAGAGAGCACCTATCTTCCGCATTAGACGAGATCAACACCAGTGAGTCTCTATCATTCTTTACTTGCTCTGCCCATCGCGAAAGGTCCCGCGTACTCTAACTCTTCGGATCGTTTGTCGGAAATCATCGTTCCTTCTCTCGTGACTGAGTCTCGAAAACTTGATTCTCTGGATAACCAATCGGATCGAGCGCTCTTAATTCAGAACCGCGATTCTTAATTTCCTTTCCTCGCGACTGAGTCTCGGAACTTGATTCTCTGGATAGCCAGTCGGATCGAGCGCTCTTGATTCAGAACCGCGATTCTTAATTTCCTTCTCTCGCGACTGAGTCTCGAACTTGATTCTCTGGATGACCAGCCGGATCGAACGTTCGTGATTCGGATCCGCGATCCTTAAGTTTCTTCTCTTGCGCCGTTCCGAGTCTCGAAGCCTTGATTCTCCGGGCAATCGGGTGGATCGAGCGTTCTTGATCCGGATCCGTGAATTTCAAATCCCTCTCTTTCACTTTTCTGACTTCGGGAAACGCCCGATCGACCCATAAAATTGTCTTCTGATTCAACTCTATAATTAATTCGATCGACGTTAATCGTAGTGTCTGATGGCTCCGCCGCTGCGTTTCCTCCGCGCTCTACCAGCCGAGTCGCTGCCAAGCACAGGCGGAACCGACGTAATCGCCAAGTTCGTAAAGTCGTCTCCAACCTTCTGGCCGATCTCTTGAAGCAGGTCGAGGTGATAACACGGCACTGCGAATACAGCCAACTAGGCCCAATGGCACCACCATCGCCACCCTGGTTGCGTTACACCGCACGCTCGCGCGCCGTCACCTCCGCGAACACCCACACCGCCACCACGTCACCTCCCCCCCTCTCCTACATCCGTAACAACCTTGGTTTGGCCGGAGACACCGGTCTCCGTACGCTCTCCCCCTTCTTCCCCTTCTTTTTCCGCAGAATAGTCCTCCTCGCTCTCCGTCTCTTTTTTTTTCTAGTTCGCCTCATTCTCCGTCTTTTTTCTTTTCGTATTCTCACTGGCCATCCCTTTCATACTCCCCCACATTATCTCCCACCGCGGGCCTCAGGCCCGTATCCTCCACTCTTTCCACTTCCAGCATCGAGATTCTGGAAGAAATTCCATTCGAGGTTCCTCCCTCTCTCGCGCACGATCTTTCCCGTCCTTCATCCCCGACAAGTTCCACCTCCAGCGTGGAATTTCCGGAAACCGTCTCTCTCTCTCCGCCCAGGCCTCGTCGCCTGTCGCTCGAGGAATTCACAAATTCGATCCTATCCTTCGAGCAATCCTCCAGGCCAATTCCCGACGACGCTATCAAAGTAACTCCCGATGGGGTCGATCTTAATAAATTCCGCGACCACATCCGAAAGGCTCGACCCAACTAATATTCGTCTACATATCACATGACACTCTCCCTTAGTCCCGCCTCCCATTTTTATAATCTATTATATTTCCTCCTTCCATGGCTTCTCTCCAAATATCTTAATTCCTTCCGCACGTGAGCGCTCACACATATGTAATTATGTACACATACACACATGCACACAGTCGAGATAATTTCATTGTACGGAAATGAATAGTATTTGTGGTCATAAGAATAGTAGATTAGCTTTCAATTAAAATTATATACATGTATCGTTAAATTTATAAACATCTGTTTGTGATTCTATAATAAATGTAATTAAGTTAAAATCCCACATGTCGCTAAATTTTAATCATCCTTAACTTCTCCTCGCTCCCGCTCGCTAAGAGTCGCACATGGTCCTATCCCTGAGTAAAAGAGATTAGATTCTCTGACTCGAAACAAGGACCCTAAACACATCGTTCCGATTTTGGCGTCATAGCGTCTGTTCCAGTCGTTGACTCAAATTCGGAATCGCAAAAGTATGTTCGAGTCGCTCGCACAGCGGGTGATATTACAAAGGTGTCCATTGCGTCCCTCTATCCCCTCCATTCTCTCTCTCACGGGAAGCCTTTCTTTCGCTTCCCTTGATTCTTAAAACCTTTCCGTGATCTGGACGTAACACACAAACATCATTCGTTTTTGTGTAAATATGTATATTGTACCGTATATTTATATCGATATTTTTATATCTATATTTAAGATGAGGGAGTTGTACTGAACATTTACATTTATCATTTGTGCGCAAAAGAGTTTGTAGCCAATCGTTCTGTAGGCAATAGAACCATGTATGCAAACGTACATTTGTCTGTTAATTTTATATTTGTGCGTAATTGAATATGTAAGCAATCGATCTGTAGATAATTGTCATCATATATATAATACAACTCGTGCGCAAAAGAGCTTGTAGTCAATCGATTTGTAGGCAATTGAAGCCCTTCCAGTTTTGCTGAGCAGTGTATTATAATGAAGCATTTTGAAATAATTTGTTTTATTTGGCAGATGCACGTATTTGATAATTTTCTATTTTCATTATCATTCATATTTCTATCTTCATATAAAGTAATTTTTTGAATATCTATTATATATACTCACTTTATAGCTCTTAAATGCATTTCCACGGTATTTGCAAGAATTTCGTGATATGTCGTCTTTGGTGACTTCAATGAAATAGGATTCTGATATAAAATTTTTGATTCATTGTATTGATACAATGTATATTGGAATCGATATCTGTAATTATTATAAAATATTAAAATATATAATTTTTACATTTAAAAAGAAAATATTAAAACCGATATAGGGTGAAGAAAAAGATCGGAACAACTGAATAACTCAGAAAATATAAGTCTTATAGAAAAATGTTTTAGATGTGACAAAAGTTGTAGGATATAAAAAGATCTATATGCTAATATTATCAGTTTGACCTTGGGTGGCGTCGCCAAGGTCAGGCCAAGGTCATCTTGAATTTTTTAAACGGGACCCCATATTTTTTGTTGCATATTTTTGTAGCTTATCTTGAGAGTTTTCCAAAACACTATTATTAAGTATATTTTTTGTTAAGTATTTTTTCGAGATATTTTAAATTTTATCCATGATACTTTAACATAAAATATGAAATATCTCACAGAATATTCAATTTTGATGATTTCACCTTCATATTTTTAAATGTAGAATAATATAAGGAATCGATTTATAGTATTAATTTTTAGATTTAGAATTTTGCAAAATCCACTAATGCTATTAAAAAATACAATAAAATTTTTAAACCTAATTTTTAGTGTTTTTTATATTAATCGATTTTTTTCATTATTCTACGCCTACAAATATTAAGGCAAAATAATCGAAAAGTGAATATTTTATGAGATATTTTATATTTTATATTTTATATTAAAAAATGACATGATAAAATTTAAAATATCTTGAAAAGTGCTTAAAAATATACTTAATTACAATGTTTTGGAAAGCTCTTGATATAAGACGCTCTTGATAGAAACGTGCAATAAGAAATACGGGTTGCATTTAAAAAATTCAAGGTAACCTCGGCCTGATCTTGGCAACGCCATCCAAAATCAAACTGATAATATCAATATATGTATAGATCTTTCTACATCCTATATCTTTTGTCGGAAACATTTTTCTCTACGACTTATATTTTCTGAGTTATTGAGCTGTTCCGATCTTCTTTTTCTACTCTGTAAATCGTCATCTGGGGTGAGATTGGACAAATACGAGTTTGGACAATCGTTTGCCGTAATGGAAATCATGTGACTATACCTAAGTTTTTATTAGTTGCCCATTTAAAATTCAGAGATAGAACGAGTTGTAGCGACTCTTGAATTAGTAGAAGTTAATCGAAAGAAGGAGAAGGTTTATGATAAGTACAAAATATTTTACTACGCGTAAAAATTTTGGTTTTTTGAAAAGAGTGGAAACAATTGTCTGGGAAAACGCAGTCTAGGAAATAATCACTCATTTTTATTGCATTGTTTTATCAAATCACATCTCACCTACATATGGGGCATTCCATGCGAAGTGATTCACCCTAAAAAAAATTTTTTTTTATCGTGCTGAAATTTGCACAATCTATTGCCCTATTGACTATTATCCACATCAATTTTTTCGACGTTTGTCCAACGCGTTGTCTACTTATAGGGGTTCAAAGTTCCGGCGTTGAGACCGTCATATTAAACTTCACACGTCGATAATTTCTCGTAAACATTACCGATTTTAAAGAATGATCAGTGATTTTTAAAATATTTTTTACACACTTTTAAGAAATATTATGCATTATTAATAAAAAAGGTTAATTATTTGATATTTTTCAATATTAATATAAAATTCAGATTTTTCTTCAAGATAGCCAGCTTCGATGTCAATGAAAAAAATACTAAAAAGAAAGAAGAATATTTCGTCATCAAAAAAGTATATGACATCCAAGATGAAGAAATCACTTCTTAGTAAGTTACAACTCATTTTGTGTGCGAACTCATCCACCGCGGCGGGCACCGATATCGGGAGCCGAGAGCCGTGACGTGCAATAAACCTCTCTATTTTCTATCGCTTTTTCTATTACCTGTAACTTAATTCTTTATAAGTCAGCCGTGTATGTCTTTCAAAATATGATTTCTATTCAATATTGTCATGAAAATGTGGAAAATATAAACGGCTGTCACACACCCACACCAGCCGTCGAGGGACACCATTCCTGCCGGTCAGTGTACATTGACTGAAGTGTCTTAGAGGCCGCTAGATGGCCGATTTATTTAGTCTCGTTACCGGTGCTTCTCGATAATGAAATTGCTCTCGGATTCCTATAAAGAAAGTGGACCGAGCCGAATTTCTTTAAAGGAATGTTATTAACATATCGCCCATTATTTATTATATACGGTCTACGATTTCAATCATGTCTTCATCTTTGTATGTTTGGGGTGATAGATGCTTAAATCCTTTAAATAAGAAAAAACATGGGAAAGGTAAAGAGTTAAGACGCATTTCTGAATCTTTGCGTTCAAAAATTTCTATTCCAGTGCTACTGAATGGAAAATTATGTTGAACATGCAGAACAGAATTGCAGAAATTTGAAAAACCCGTTTCATTGTTGCAGGAAAACATGGAAATGGTAATTTCCGAGAGCGATGATCATGTGGACGATGTTCCTGAGATTGATGATCCTATAGAGAATGGTGACACAGAGTGTAATAACGACTATCATAAAGCAGGCTTTGAAGTCTTAGAGCAAATTAAGGCGAAATTTCGAAATTCCACCAACAATTCGGAGAAATTTATGCTACTCACTCTCGCCCCACAATCATGGGGTCGAAAAAAATAGCAGCCGAATGCTTCCGAACGTCAAGTTCGAAAGGCAAAAGAAATGATAGCCGAACATGGAATTTTAACTTCGCCAAATACAAAAAAATCAAGAAATAAAATAACTTCTGAAACAGAAAGTTTTGTTAAGGCATTTTATGCAAATGATGAAAATAGTCGGCTTCTACCCGGAAATGAAAGATTTTGTTTCTGTGAGAAAAGATGACGGGTCCCGGGAACAAGTTCAGAAAAGATTAATTTTAAGCAATCTTTCGGAATTGTACGAGAAATTTAGAAAGGAGAATTCCGATGTAAAAATTGAATTTTCTAAATTTGCAGAGCTCAGGCCACGACACTGTGTTTTTGCTGGAAGTAATGGAACGCACACCGTTTGTGTTTGTACGCATCATGAGAATGTCAAACTTATGCTAGATGCAATTCATTTGCAGGCAATTACTAAAGACACGAGTCTCTTTCTTAAGTCTTACCACGATTGCTTACAAGAAATGACTTGTAGAAACCCTACTTTTTTATGTCACCTAGGAAAATGTGAATTATGCTCTGATGGGGAAAGTTTAAAAAATCATCTACGAAATGTCCTACGTGAACATTACGTAAAAAGAATTGAGTTTCAAGTGTGGCAGCATATGGACAGAAACACATTGAAAACCGAAATAGCCGATAGCGATGAATTTATTGAACAACTGTGCAGACTGCTGTTCAAGCTTAAACTTCACGATTTTATTTAAAAATTATAGTCGTCCTATGTGAATGAGTTAAAAAATAACCTGCTAGATAATCAATTTCTAATACAATGTGATTTTGCAGAAAATTATGCTTTCGTGGTTTAACATGCAGCTCAATCGTTCCACTGGAATAATAATCAGTGTTCAATATTTACTGCAGTTATATACTACAAAGAGCGAGGGAAGTTGAAACTGCTGAACTGCAGTGTAGCAATTTTGTCGGATAGTTTGAAGCACGACACGGTAGCTGTCTATGAGTGCTAGAAAATTATTATTAAGTATTTAAAAAACATTTTAAACCGTCTAAACTAATTTACTTCACGGATGGTGCTGCTCAGCATTTTAAAAATAAATATAATTTAAAAAACCTTCAATTTCATAAACAAGATTTTGGAATTTTAACAGAATGGCATTTCTATGCCACCGCTCACGGAAAGGGTCCATGTAATGGTATAGGTGGCAATTTAAAAAGACTTGCAGCTCGAGCTAGTCTGCAATTGTCTGCAGAAAATCATATTTTAAACCGAATAATTTATACTGCTGGGCAAAAGAGAATAAAACTATTATCTTTTTCAGTGCAAAATCTGATCAAGAAGATATTGCTGAAATGTTAAAAAGCAGGTTTGCGACAGCTGTTACAATATCGGAAACTCAAAAGTACCACGCAGTTATTCCCACTGACGACGACAGGCTTATACTCAAATATTATTCTTTAGCTGCAGACTACGAAATTTACACCAAAATAAAAACAAGCAAAAGAAAGACGAGCGTGCAAAAAACATGGAAGTGCAAGCCTAAGCAAAATTAGACGTCTGACTCGTGAAACAGGTGCAAACATATTGTCTCGCAATTATAAAGTTTGTAATTAATTTCACGTAGAGAAAGTGTTATAATAGAGCTACAGGCAAAGGTTCACTAAAAACCTAACGCGCCAGTAGCGGAACCTCCAGGGTGGTGCGGAAGTCCGCTACTGTGTCCACGATTTAAAAAAAACAACTTTGCTATTTTTCAATGCAAATTCGAGTCCACGGATAAACTAATTAACGCCGCAGATCGTATACTTTTTTAGACTTCCTGTCGACATAATGAGTAATAAAAACAAAATTTGAAAACTATGGATAAAAATTATATAGGTAATTTAGTTATATATAATTTAAAAGCGATTTAATAAAGACAGTGGAAAATCGAGAGGTTTATTGCACGTCGCGGCTCTCGGCTCCCGATATCGGTGCCCGCCGCGGTGGATGAGTTCGCACACAAAATGAGTTGTAACTTACTAAGAAGTGATTTCTCCATCTTGGACGTCATATACTTTTTTGATGACGAAATATTCTTCTTTTTTTTTAGTATTTTTTTCATTGACATCGAAGCTGGCTATCTTGAAGAAAAATCTGAATTTTATATTAATGTTGAAAAATATCAAATAATTAACCTTTTTTATTAATAATGCATAATATTTCTCGAAAGTGTGTAAAAAATACTTTAAAAATCACTGATCATTCTTTAAAATCGGTAATGTTTACGAGAAATTATCGACGTGTGAAGTTTAACATGACGGCCTCAACGACGAAACTTTGAATCCCTGTAAGTAGACAACGCGTTGGACAAATGTCGAAAAAATTGTGGATAATTATGGTCAATAGGGCAATAGATTGTGCAAATTTCAGCACGATAAAAAAAAATTTTTTTTTAGGATGGATCACTTCGTATGGAATGCTCCATATACAAATTTATTAACATTTTTTCATTTTACTCACTTTAGGCATTCATTTTAGGAAAATACATCAATCATGAAGTGAGTTCGGAAAATGCCTAGAATATATCGTCGTCTCGCTAGGAGTGAAATAGCGTTGCAATTATTTAAAAAAGAATTTGGTAAAGACGATTAGTAATGTGAGTAGAAAGAGAAAATCACTTACAAGGGGACTACACAATGTGATACCAATCAATTTCAATGAAACTGATTATATCGATAGGTCTTCACGTCAAATGTTATAGGGTAAAAGGATAGGACGCGTTTCTCAAGCATTCGTGAGAAAATCAAGATTAAAAAATCTCGATTCACATGTAGATTAGTGCAATAGAGCATTTTGTCGAAACGTTTGTGGTACAGCGGCAGTACACCAGACTTGTAACCTTAACGTTGCGGGTTCAAATCTCGATAATCTTTTTCAATTTTTTTTGTAAACACAATTTTTTTTTAATAATATAGGGGAAAGTGGTCTAAATCGGCCACCATTTCAGTTTTTTGACCACAATTCAACTTAATGAATACTTATTGTTAAAATACATATACTGTTTAAAAATCTAGACACTTATGCAACTTTTTGCCGGAGACACCATGGATCCTCTCTTATTCAAATTTAGTTATGGCCAAAAAACTGAAAATGTATTTAATGGTTCCAAATCGGCCCCCCTGTTCTAAATCGGCCATCCCCATGGTCCAAATCGGCCACTCCCATTTTTCAATTTAAATTTTAAATTTTTTAACATTATTTGTATTTTGTCAAGAAATAAATGAAAACTAGATAGTTTTTGTACTAAATCTAAATTTTATTGAAACCTAATAGTTACATACATAGGGGAGACCGGGGTTATGTGTCTACGGAGATCATTTGTCCACAGTACTACTATCTCAGGTGTTAGGAAATAAAGGTCGTTATCATTTTAAGAAGTTGTTAAAAAAACATTATGTAAGCGTTTCTCAAAGCTTTTGTTTTCCTATGATGCTTTTGTCAGATGTATATGCGTTATATATGCATTAAAAAAAAGATAAAAACATTTATTAACATTTTTCGATGATCGAAAAATTTATTGTGCGACAATAGTTTAATTAAGGTAAATGAAAGTAAATAATTTATAATATTACTAATTAATATTTAGTTATTAGATATGAAAAACGTCAAATTTTAATTTTGCATAATTTAAAATTTCCAACATGCCAAAGACTAAAAAATGTGGTCGGGGCTGTCGGGGCATGGACATTAGCTTGAGGCTATATGTCCACACTTCAATGTTAATGGAGTGATTTTTATAGATAATGGTACCCTCTTCCGAAAGCACCACCACGAAAAACACCAAGAAATAATCCTGCGTTGTAAGCATTGTGTTAACCTCAACACCCTCCAGAAATGCTGCCGAAGAAAAAGCAAAAATAAGAAAAAAAGACTCTGAAAAACATTCTTAATGCTTTAAATTTAAAAATGAAACAAAAAAAGGATGACCGATTTGGAACCATTGATTGGTGGCCGATTTAGACCACCTTCTTATTTCTCATACTTACGTGAATTTCATGAATACAACAAGAGCTTTCAGGAAACTTTTTTCTTTTAATAGAAGCACTTTGTAAGTGTCTATACGATTCTCAAAAATTCTTGATGAAAACAATTTTTTCCAAGAAAAAACAAAATTTTTCTCAATGTGATAAATAGAAATGAGAAACACTCAAATTATGTTCTGGTTCATACAGAAGCAGAATGACAACTGATAAACGTCAAATTAATGACAAATAATCAGCTATCAATAGTGCCCTTAACTACACTACTGGCATGATGATAAGTGTTGTGGTTTTTATGAAATAAGGGGTGGCCGATTTGGAACAGGTGGCCGATTTAGACCACTTTCCCCTATAATTACACAAAATAAATATGCATCACGTATTGTATTTTATTTATTGTATATTGTACAAAAAATTAATTTTTTTGTCTAGAAAATTTGTTTGTCGAATAGTAGAAATAAAAAGATTTAAATTACTGATTATGTTTCTGAACAGTAATAACAGCAAAGTGAGGAATCGGTTATTAGTATTAATTTTTAGATATAAAATTTTGTAAAATCCACCAATGCAATTAAAAATGCAATAAAATTTTTGAACCTAATTCTTCGTGTTTTTTATATTAACTGATTCCTTTTATTATTCTACATTTAAAAGTATTAAGGTAAAGTCATCGAAAAGTGAGAATTTTATGAGATATTTCATATTTTATATTAAAAAGTATCATGATAAAATTTAAAATATCTTGGAAAGTACTTAACAAAAATATACTCAATTATAATGTTTTGGTAAGCTCTCGAGATACGCTACAAGAATATGTAATGGAAAATAGGTGGTTTCATTTAAAAAATTGAAGGTGACCTTTACATGACCTTCAAGTAACTATTCAAGGTCAAATTAATGACACCATCTTATGTCCCCATTAAAACCATACAACTTTTGTCTGAAACATTTTTGCTAAAAATGCTTCATTGAAAAATTGAGAATATGGAGGTGCGTTTTTTAAAATGGAACCCTGTATACAGGGTGTTAAAAAATCATCGCATTGGTTATATACCGTCGGGTAGCGCGTGAAAATCTAAGAAAAATGCCGTTTGTTTTAAGTCGATCCGATCATTACCACACGCGTGGAAGGCCGTAGACTCTAGCGCGCGGACGCCTACGTGTACCCACCGCGCGCGCCTCTCTTACTTTCCGTTAGACTCGCGCGCTTATTAACTCTCGCGCACTATTTTCAATAATTAATTATTCGGGACGTAATGATCGGATCGACTTAAAACAAACGGCATTTTTCTTAGATTTTCACACGCTATCCGACGGTATATAGCCAATGCGATGATTTGTTAACACCCTATATATACAGGGTGTTGCATCAACATACACCTTATGATGATGGGTTATCTATGTGTCAGTGGCGTACCATCCGTATAGTAATACAGGGCATGCTGATAAAATCACATGCATACTGTATCCAATTAAGTGTGCAATGCTCTATAATTATCATAATTAGTTGCTATGATTGATTATGACAGAAGCGAAATTACATTGCATTTACAAAATATTACAACAAATATAAAAATGAAAAAATGTGTGTGTGTGTGTGTGTGCATGGGTATGTGCGTGTATGTGTTTGCGCGCATGTTTGTGTATGTGTATGTGTATGTGTATGAAGTCGCGGACCCCATGGCTCGTCAGTTCTGCGGTATACATTACACCTCCGTATGGAGGACGAATTGCAATCTATAAATACCGCAAAATTGACGAACGTGGGGTCCAAAACTTCATACGTAAACATATACACACGCACGCAAGGAACGGGAACGCACGTTCGCGTAACGTACGTTGAACCGGAATTGAACGGAAATCGATCGGGAACAGAACGGGAATGCATGTTTGTCGAACGGAAACGCATGTTCCCGTAATGTATGTTGAACGGGAATTGAACGGAAATCGATTGGAAATGCAACGGCGTAAAGGAGAGATTTTACTCAGCGCGAAGAGTCATGTGCTGAATTTTGTCATCTCGTGAAGTTCGTTTATCATAATATGTTCGCTATTTTGGTATGATAATGTCATCTCCATTTCATCCTGTTGATTTTTCAGAATTTCTATAATCTGCTCGCTAGTTTGATACATTGCCATCCTCCTCTCCATTTTATTCTATCGATCTTTCAAAATTTTCATACTCTCTTGCTCGTACTACTTGTTTGCGGCATCGCCATCATCCACAGGCGGTGCTACACGTCGAATCTTGCGTGACTTTGTATCAAAGTTTGTGGTGACTACACAAAGAGCGTTATCCCAAACGTAGTTTCTAATTAATTCGCTATATTGATGGTACGGATCCGTTTCGCTTTTTCCGAACGGTATCCCAAACTTGTTGATCGGCATTTCGATGTCAATTGGTTAAATCACTCATGCGCAGTTTAATTTATAATAAGTCCAGTCTCGCGGAGTTCCTCGATGATCGACATGATTTCATTATCGTGAGCATTGTGACCCGCTTGGCGTGAGGCCTCAAGCAATCGAAAACGATCTACAGGGATCATCCCAATGAACGTAATCGATCTTGTTGTTGTTTAATGTCACGGCATACCTTTCCCAACACCTGTTAGCAAGGGTGCAATTATACTTTTATACTTGGTGTCCTTTATTATTCTTTACAGGATTATGCACATTGTGATCACGCCTTTGTGCATTTTTTTGCTAAAAGTATACTTCTGTAGTTTTGTTTATTAGAATTCGGGTAACTATTTTCTTTTGGAATTTTTTTGAAAATCAGTTAAGGCCTCGTATACCTGGATACCTTTTTCCATCTACGATTATATCATCATTCTTGTCCAAGTCGATACGTTTGTTACCAATCATCATTCCGTTATTGTTGAAATAAACGCCGTAAACTTTACCTATATTGACCGCTTTTTTTATCGCTTAAAACAGCTCCTAAATTCTTCTGTCCCAACGGACCATAGTGCGTTTCTAAAACTTTTCGAACGTGTGTTACTGGTGTCGAACGAACGTCACAAGAGGTTCGTTAGCGATTTCGAAAACTTCTTTTCGAAAACGGAGAGCACGTGCGGGTGTTTGTACGAAAATTCGCGCCTTTGTAAAATTTTGGCTGTTTCATTCAAAGTAGTTGAAACGGTGCTCGATTGTTTCAACATTGATTGAAGGTAGTTTCCTAAATCAAAAGTCATGAGAATGGCGTGAAATTTTAAGAAAAACTAACTTACTATAAATCTATGTGCCAAAGTCTGGATCGATGGTCTACAACATATTAGAGATATTTATCCAAAATTTATGAGTTTGACCATCTAAAGCATTAGAGTAGTGACGTCGACGCGACAAAAAACTAGTTTTTCGTTTACTATATTTAGTAAAGTCATGTCAAGTTGATGAAGAAGTGAGAGAAAATAATGATAGTAACGAATTTTTTCATATTTTTAAAAAAATTTTCATTTATCTATAGTATAACCGTCTGAAGTTATAACCGTCTGAAAATTATAATCCGATGCTTTTCACGACGACACTCGCCGTCGCACTGACATGTGGCAACGTCGCAACGTTTGCTCGAGAAATAATCGTGGTTCGGTTATATCTACTGATACCTACATATACATTGGATACCTATATATGCATTGAATACTGCGAGAGAAGCTTGTTTTTGATTATTAAATTAATAATAAATTAATAATAATGTGATTAATCCTTAAACTCCACACTATCTGTATGAGACATTTCACGCATAGGTCGCTACTTAGCGGTTAAGAAAACGGAAACAAATGGCGTGCATGAAGCGGAAGCAGAAACTAATGCAACGTTGCCAGATTTATTTTTCTCTCTCTACCACGTATTCATACTAGAGTATAATTTTCATACATATTAATTATAAATTAAATGTTAACTAAATTTAATGACAAATATTTATTTTAATGAATATTAAGATTTTTAAGAAACAAAAAGTTGCTTAGTTTTTACTATTTTTTTTTAGTTCTGTTTTGACTTCTAGTTGGGAAACAACTACCTTAATCGGTATTGAAGCCATGAGAGAATTGTCAAACGAAGTGTTTGAGTGTTTTCATTTAGAAATTGGTTCCATATACTCTTCCTCTTCCGAAAATAATGTTTCAAACGAAGCGTTTGATTGTTTTTGTTTAAGCTTAGGTTCTGCATACTCCTTCACTCCGGAGGATAATGTTTCACTCTTGATATTAAATTTTTTGCCAACTGTGTTTTCGACAATTTGCTTTAGAGATTTGACAACGGGCTTAAAGTGCCTCTCCAACGCCTCTTCCTCCATCTTACCAGTTTTCAACGCGCGATACTTTTTGCGAATCAAATCACTCGTTTTCGTAATCTGTTTTACTAACTTCTCGCGATCTCTAATCTCCTTACTGCTATCCATATTTCTTAATTGACGTATCGACAACAACTGATCGCGTTATGATATCACAAAATCGTTAAATCCTTTCCTATAACGATCATTTGAAATCGCGCAATCCTTGTCTATCACTACAAATCCATACTTTTGCTGCCAACAGATATAACACAATTTACAAAAATCTTCATAAGACATGCGATCGGTGTATATGTATTTTAGGTTGATACCATCCTGTTGTCGCTTTTAAGATGCTTCGGTGTCTTTGCATACGTCTGACAAAGATAGAAGACATCGACGTCCGCGTGTCTGCCCATCGCAAAATATTCTCTTATCGTATCCTACTTGTCACACGCCACGTCATCGAAAATAAAGACCGAATTTGGCCGCGCCTCGCTCGGCGGGATGACGTTACTGTTATTCGCAAATGTAAAATAGCCAATTTCTTCTATGTCAATATATTTTTCAGATGTTGATATTTTGGTTGTTGCAACGATTTCGAGTACACGTTCGAATATACGTTCTCGAAGCGTACACCGTGCGGACTTTCCAGCAGGCTAATCACCATATTTGTCTTATCACCGTAATTTGATGGAGCGCAAATAATATCGCGTATAGAAATTGGCTACATGTTTCTATGTTTGCGTACCTCTTTTTTAGACATTAATTTTTCATCGAAATTAGTCACCGCTACTGACGGCGATTGTCGCACGAACCGCATGTTATCTCCGAAAAAAATGAAACGGTATCGAGAGCGCTGGACCTATTTATAGCAGAGCATTGAGTCGAGATGCTCAGAAATGTTTCTGCTTCTGTTGGATAAAAGTAATATATACGATTTAATCATCGAGCAGTTGAAGTACGTATCAAAGATCTTTCCATTGCAGAAGTTTTATAATTACATAGATTATGTGTAGGATAGATTTCTCGACCATATCAGGACAGATTCAGAAGTTCAGGTACCGTCCTTGCCTGGAGTATTATAATTTACCGTGTCATCGAACGCACATCGATGGTCCACCGCCGTTGATAAAGAATTGCATCGAATGTCATCAAAGATTGGAAGAGGCTTGTTAAATCGTGCGTTAAACTTCCGATCGAATTATATATTCCCGGTTTATCAGTTTTGCGGTTCGGGAACTCATTGGAAGAACGTTTGACAAAAGGTGATCAAGATATTAATCCACTGGATGCAGTATGTTGCGAACACGATATAGCCTATTCGCATAGCAATGATATCGCAGAACGACACGTTGCCGACAATGTACTCGCCGCAAAAGCGCGGAATGTATTACCGCGAAGGATTCGATTGTTAAATTGTTAATATCAATCCAATAAGCTGTCAGTACATTGTTATATAATGTGTTCATAAGTTTATGAAGTTAGTATTTCGATATGTCATGATTTATTGTTAGATTATAATACTTTAATTGTAAAAATCGTGTTAAGGAACAAAAGTAACGACATCACGAGGACAAAAGTAACACGTGTTACAATATAATTATAATAAAAAATTAAGCTAAAAACCCAAAAAAGTACAAAGAAAATTGTTATCTTAGTTATAGGCCGGTACAACCCTAATTATATGTACATGTAATATATCGTACTGCAAGAAAGATTATTTTATTTTTTAAAAGAAACTTTTTACAAGAAAAATGTTCTTTTTTAAAATGTTATTAAAAGAAATGTGTATTCTTATTCTTTTCTTATTTTTTACAATAATAAAAGTTATTTTTAACTACTTTTATTTCACTTTCTCCCGGATATATAACCTGATACTTTTGTCTCCGTAAGGTGTTACTTTCGTCCTGGACCCCCAGGATGAAAGTAACAATTGTCACGTCAAGGGAAAATCGCTACAACTTTTCAAATATCCACTATAAAGGGCTCAACTTTGGATCAAATTAATCAGATAAATGTTCAAAGTTTCTTACAGTATAGTGTTTTTCGTTATATCTTTAAAAGATTAATAATTGAACTTCAAACAAAAAATGTTACTTTTGTTCCCGGTCTCTCCTACTAGCCTACCAACGGGAGGAGTACGTCGAAACGAGAGAGGTATCGTAAATTAGAACAATGCCAAGGAACCGGATACTTACTGGGCGTATGCGAAGAGAGGAGATCGCATCATATATTTCGTCAGTTTTGATAATCTTCGACCGCCGAGGAAATTGGTACGATATTTAATAAACCACGTGACACGAATCGAGTACAATCGCACGGCTTATCAGCGTTACGATCAGAGCAATTGTGGAACAACTATGTCTACAAAAGGTCGATGATCAATTTAAAGGTTGACGTTGCACCATTGAACTGAGTCAGTATCAAACATGTCACTGACGTTTACACTCACCGGCAAGAGTAGCATCTTCTCGGTAAGCTACTTTCCAGCTGTGGGTTTGAACGATGGTGATTACGAACTCTGACGGACTTTGAAATCTATTACACGGTCCCGGATGTAAATTCATCGAACAATAAATTCTACTTCGACGACAAGGAGATTGTCATTCCCGAAGGATCGTACGAATTGCATGACATTGACACGTATCTGAAATGCACGCTTTTACAATCACATCCCAAAAATTTGAGAAAAAAAGACATTGTGGAAGATGATGACAAGTACCCACTGACGATTCGAGCTAACAACAATACGATGAAAAGCGAAATCAAGTATGCTCACAGGATAAATTTTACAAAACCTAACAATAACAATATTAGATCATTATTGGTATTTTCGACGAATCGTGTACTAGAGCCGCGACAGTGGCACGAATCGGATGTATTAATAAATATTATTAACATAAACATTATTCGCATAGAGTGCAATGTGACCGCGGGTGCATCAACGACAGCAACGACAAATGCGTACATACGATACACGAGTTTTCACCGAGCGTTTCATCAGGATATAAGATATCGGAAATACCCGCGCAGATCATTTATCTTCCGATCATCGGAGCATTACGGATCTGACGATTCGTATTGTGGATCAGGACGGCCAACTGCTCGATTTTCGCAGAGAAGAGATCACCGTCAGACTACATGTGCGGAGGAGACAACGATGATGGGAGATGATAGTGCTGAACGAAGTGGAACAGGTGAAAAGTTTTATCAAAGGAAAACAAATCCTATCGCCCGATAAAAAAACACTCACTGCCTCGAACATTGAATTTTTAAAATCATTGGGTTTGATTGTACGAAATGGCTGATATCTTGAATATAGGATGCGAATCGACCTTTGACAATAGCATTGTCCAAATTGAGACTCATACATACAATTCGTATGTCAATACGACATAGCGATAAGCTAAGGATACCCATACAACAGCAAGATTTGTATACGTTGCCGTGTGAAAGCTTACTCTACATCGAAGGAAAATTGAAGAAGAAGAAAATTTATCGAGAATTTTCTTGCAAATAATTGTGTGGCATTTATGTTTAACAAAATTCGATACGAACACAACGGTGTGGAGATTGATCGCATCAGAAACGCTGGAATAACCAACACTATCAAGAACTATGTATCGCTATCGTATGACAAAGCGCTGATCATGCGGAATGCTGGATGGGACACTATATTTGCCATACCGGAAGGAGATCTCAATTTTTACGTACCGCTCAATATGCTTTTGGGCTTTTGCGAGGATTACAAACGTGTGGTTTTTAACGCCCGTCATGAACTGATTTTGATACGAGCGCGTAATGACAACAATTGTATCAATGGAGATCTGAAGACGGAACCAGAAAGTGAACTATTCAAAGTACAATGGCAAATGCCTCACGTTATGTTGAATGAGGTCAATAAACTATCCTTGCTACGAGCTTTGGAAAGCGGACGATATCTGAGTATGAAAACTATTTCCGATCATGAGAATTATACGAGTATCCCCTATTGTAGAATACAACCAAACATTCATGGGTTATCAAAACTGCGACTCAGAGAAACCACGATACGCTATCTTTGCTCTGCAGACTGGCCGAAAGAATATCATATCTCAAGATGCAAGCATATTCGGTGATTGTAATCTGACCAACGTGAAACTTTATTTAAACTTTTATCCATATGATGACTTAAATTTAGACTTTAACAAAAAAATATGCTATACTTTTTGACATGTATGCACGTTTTCGTAAAGCTTATTATGGATACGACTGCTACGAAACGCTTTTCAACATAACCACATTTTTGGCGAATGGACTTTTGTAGTCATCGATTGCGCGTGACAGAACGAGTCTATCGAGAGCGCCATTGTGACGCATAGAATTTGAATGCAAAGAGAATGTACCGGCAAATACTACTGCCTACTGTCTCATCTTACACGACGCGTCATCGAATACTGCCTATTGTCCAATGTAGTGCAAGATCATGTAAATTGCAATGTCAGTAAGATTCCAATATAAGAAAGATTCATATATCCCGATTCTTCTGCAGTCCACTTTTCGACGTGTAGACAATCTGTCATGTCCACGCCAACGTTTGTGGATCTGCAAGGTTTCATCGTGGAGAGAAACTCTTTCATCGTGAAGGAGTTTGTCGCTTTCAGAGAGGGATTTATTCTTTCTCATTATATTTTCGAAAACCCCGAGCCATGGTATTTTCTCAGCAAAGCGGACAGACAGCGGGCATCCTGGTTGATGGTGAAACATCACGGATTCCAATGCAATGATGACGATTACGGAACGATTCGGTACAGCATGGCTGGTTAAAGACTTGATTACAAATTCGGTGACGGGTGCGACGGAGAATGAAACATTGCCCATCGTGTACGTAAAGGGACACGAGAAACGAGAATGGTTGCAGGATTTGCTCCTAGACGATGCACGAGAGGATGTTTACGTCGAGAGCATCGACATATACTACGAAAACGTAGAATCTCTACAGAAGTTGGATGTTACTTTGCGTTGTCAGAAACATGTATCGAATTGTGCTTTGTACTTTGCAAAATGTATTCAAGCTATTCAATTGGTGGCACTACCATAAAAAATAAACGTATATTATCTGTAGATATATCGTCGATTTTTTTATTCCTCCCTTCCCATTACACATACAATATTTATATACAATTCTTAACGTTATTTCACGTTTTCTTAACTCTTAAAGGACCAGGGTATTGTATACCTCACTTTGAACATTTTAATAAGTCCCATTAAATTTTTTCTTTAATAATTTTTTAAACAATGTTAATTTTAAGAAATTGCTATAACACCTGTTTATCCTTAAAATATATGATTTTAACTTCATTCAGGAATTTTTATGCAATAAAATATTCAATAACGTCGTTACAGCACACTCTTAAAGACACTAGGGTATTTCACACCCCATGTACCCTTTACATAATTTTTGCGGTGGTGTGCCCTTTAAGGATTAATGTTATTTCATATTTTATTAAAATAGAATGCGTTATTTTTTCCCCCTTCTTTAAGATCCTTGCATGTATGCCTGTCGCAGCAGTAGATACAATTTTTTCATGGCGCTGCTTTTGAGATCCCTGCTGTCAATTTTTATCAGTTTCTTCTTGTTTAAGACATATCGTAAAATAATATTCTTAAGATAAATTACGTACATCCCCTACTTTACCCTTTTTGACTTTTATATTATATAAGGCTCCCGTACTGCCCTTTTGTCAGTTTCGAGCGAGTTTAACAAGTAAAAGAACATGGCTGGAATAGCACAACATACATTACTCAAAAAAATATAGGGAACGCTTTTTGCATGCTAAGAATTTAGGCTATTTTCAAACCGCTGTAACTCGGCGATGAATCATCACAGAGACAAAATCCAAGAAGCATTTTGAAGCTTGAAACTTCTTCTTTTAAATTCTTTTTGTAGATTTTATTTATTTCTTTCTTTTACAAAACAGCAGAATGATGAAGCTTAGTCCGCCAAAATAAAAATTTTTAATTTTTGCTGCTTTACATCTGGCGTACAAAAAATCATAGACAAATTCTGTTATCTGCGACTTATAGCAGCATCTTTCCTTTTTACTTTGAGTGGTTGCTGATCGCGGTGCGATTTTTTTTTTGATCGAATTATTGAGTTTTGAAGATGAAATGGTCATTTTGACTTTGATCCCTGATCTAATCTAAATTGAAAACCTAAGAGAATCGATCTACTTTAGTATATAATAAAGAACGTCTCAAGAAATTAAATATGCATTTTGCAAGCTTGAAGTTTTAATTTTAATGCAATATCGATAATTTTTTAGCTTTTAGCAATACAGACAATTTCAAGAGCAATGGACACATGGAATAAAAATATTATAACTGATAAACATTATTGTTTTACATTCTGGTATACTTGAACTACAAAACTCTGCTTTAGTGATTTGATTGGATCTTTTTTCATGACAATATATTAATTTAAAGAAGAAACATAAAATATGTGATTTTTTACATGATATTTAAACTTAAGTTTTTGTCAGAAAAAGTAAGGCTAAGAAGAAAATAATAACAACGTTTGAAAGAGCTGACTTTTTAGTGTTTTTAGCAGTCTTTTGGGCAGTATACGAATTCCGCGTCGAAAAACTGGTCATCTTTTGAGGCGATACATGAATCGATCCAATTTTTGACTTCTTTATAAGAACGGAAGTGCTGGTCAGCCAGGCCGTGTATCATTTATCGAAACAAGTAATAGAGGGACCAACGTCTGGAGAATACGGCGGGTGGGGTAGAACTTCCCATTTGAGCGCTTCTAAGTATGTTTTGACCTGTTTTACAACATGTGGCCGAGCGTTGTCATGCTGCAAAATCATTTTATTGTATCTATCGTTGTATTGCGGCCGTTTGTCTTTCAATGCTCGGCTCAAACGCATCAATTGCTTTTGATACCGAACGCCTGTGATTATTTCAGTCGGTTTTAGTAACTCATAATTTTTATTGTTTTTTCACGGAGTACTATACGTTGATCTGTTTACGAGTAATAGTGACCAAAGTCAAAATGACCATTTCTTCTTCAAACCTCACTAACTCGGTCAAAAAAAATCGCACAGCGATCAACGACAACTCGAATTAAAGAGAAGAGCTCCCGCTATAAGACGCAGGAAACAGAAATTGCTTACGATTTTTTTGCATGTCAGATGTAACGCAGCAAAATCGTGTTAAAAATTTTTATTTTGACGGACCGAGCTTCATCATTCTGTCATTTTGTAAAGAAAGAAGATAATTAGAATTCACAAAAAGTATTTGAAAGAAGAAGATTCAAGCTTTAAAATGCTTTTTTTTTATTTTGTACCTACGATTATTTTTCGCCCAGTTACAGCAGTTTGAAAACAACCCATTTTTTTAGCATGTGAAAAGCGTACCCTATTTTTTTTTAGTAGTATATATTGGGTGTACAACTTTGCTTCCGCCGTTTTATTTTCGAAATTCGAAGTTTTATTGTGAAAAAGTGGTTATACATTTACGATTCAAAGTATTATCCATCGCTGGCCACTACTTTCTCCTATCTTTTGGGCAGTATACGAATCCCGCGTCGAAAAACTGGTCATCTTTTGAGGCGATACATGAATCGATCCAATTTTTGACTTCTTTATAAGAACGGAAGTGCTGGTCAGCCAGGCCGTGTATCATTTATCGAAACAAGTAATAGTCAGAGGGACCAACGTCTGGAGAATACGGCGGGTGGGGTAGAACTTCCCATTTGAGCGCTTCTAAGTATGTTTTGACCTGTTTTACAACATGTGGCCGAGCGTTGTCATGCTGCAAAATCATTTTATTGTATCTATCGTTGTATTGCGGCCGTTTGTCTTTCAATGCTCGGCTCAAACGCATCAATTGCTTTTGATACCGATCGCCTGTGATTATTTCAGTCGGTTTTAGTAACTCATAATACATTACGTCGAGCTGGTCTTCGATGTCAAAATCACCGTTCTTGAAGCGTTGAAACCGCTTTCGGCACGTTCTTTCACTAATAGCGGCCTCACCATAAGTATTCAAGAGCATTCGATGAGCCTCAGCCGCAGATTTCTTCATATTGAAGCAGAAAATTAAAATCTCCCGCAAATGAGAATTTGGCTCGTAAACTGACATTTTGAATCGAGAATAACTTTATGATGCAGACACAAATCGACTAATATTTCAATGGCGTTATGTTTACAAATGCCTAAGCTTATTGTATGACGTTTACGATCTATTTATTTCGGCCACCTGTAGGCACTAGCCTATTCCCCTCTCGCGCCGCCATGATAGCCGCCGAGTGGGAGCAGCCAATGGCAATCTTTTCTTTTCTCCTCATACGCTTGAGTTATCTCCCCACACAGACACACTAACACACTTCGTTACGAGACTCGAGACTGTACGAATTGTCCGATAGTTATAAGACATTAATTATATATATAGAGTTCAATAAAGATATTGTGATATAAGTGCTTGTAGCATTGCTTGCTCTTGAGCAACGTGTAAGACCTCATTACAGACGGTCCACAGTGGTGACCCCGATGTGATCCATATCTACATCCTTGGTATGGATGAGTAAAAGAACTCTACGAGTCGAAACAGGCTTGCTGTCTCCAAGTCACAGACATTGAGTCGCCGTAGCGGCTGTAACGAAGCATCTCCGTCGCTCAATCAGATCACGAGCGTACGGACAACCCACCGCCTTCCCAGAGACCGCGCGTCTCGTACACGAATTTTCGCCTCGATCACTCCCAGAGTGCGAAGGGCATTATAGAGCATCCTTGAATATTATCATCGCTGACCGTCAGTACCTGGAAAGCGATCTGATATTCTCGAAGCTGATACTGGTCGCGAGGACAAAACGCGCCCTCAATTTTCGTGCTAAGGAAGACCCATCTACAATTACATCGTCAGGCTATCCTCCCTGGATCCTAGGATAAAGCCATTGCATATCGCCAGCCGAGGGAACTCAACCGAACTCAGGACTGGAACACGAGGACTACATGCGTGAAGCCACCGTCACCGGCGCCTTCACCATTACATCCCCGCTGCAGGACACCAAGACGAACAACATCGTCGTTGCATGAGAAAATGAACGTAACCGAGTTCAAATATTCCTTTCGCGCGTAAACTTTTTGCTCGGCCGTTGCGTATTTTTCCACACCCATTGTACGCATGCGCCAAATACATCGCCGTGTAGATAAGTTACCATTTCACACGTTTAGTAGATAAGTTACCATTTCCGCGTCGATAACACGTTTAGTAGATAAGTTACCATCGCCGTGTCGTTACCGGTATAGCGCGAGTACCTTCAGTCCAGGAATAATTACATACAGTTATCAATTCTCTATGCATAACGCGCCGTGCGCAAATTAAACAGTGTGATCACCGCGCAAATCGCACAGGGTCTATAAAGCCACGCATATACAATGCCGGTCACGCGTGAAACCCCTGAAGAAGAGCTTCAGCAAACCATTGCTCGCCTTCAAGCTGAAGTGATAACGTTACGCACTCAACGCACAGCTGTTGCCAATCGTAATGACGAACCTACCGGAAGCACAACCTCTCAAAATGCTCAGCGCATCAAAGCCTTCTACCGCGCGCCCAAAATCGCTCCATTTTTCAAAGCCGATCCGGCTTTATGGTTCATTCAGGTTGAAGCCTCGCTCCGAAACGTCGGTATCACTAACCAAATCACGATGGCTGACACGGTCATTGCTCATTTAGATATAGAAGTCGTTTCATTAATCAGTGACTTAGTTTCGTCACCAGATCCGACAAGCCAATATTCCATCATTAAAGAACGGATTGTTTCCACCTTTGCGGTCTCATCTGAGGCCAAGCTGCGACAGTTTTTAAAAGGTCAGATTACTCTTGATGGAAAGCCTTTTCAGATCCTTGCGCGTATGCGTAACCTAAGTGGATCGTCGTGTAGTGATTCGGTTCTACGTTCGATATTTCTGGAAAATCTCCCTGAACAATGTTCGCGCCGTACTAGCTGCTTCCAAATCGGAAACTTTACAAGATTTGGCACAGCTCGCTGACACGGTCATGGACGCTTATGGTTAAACATCCCAATACTCCGCAATATCATCCGCCTTGGTACCATCTACAATGCCCGCGATTTCAAACGCCGTAGCATCTGCCTCAAACACTAGTGCTCTCGAACGTAAAATAGACGAGATGCAAATACAATTTCAGAAATTGTCTGCACAAGTCAGATCTCGTTCTCGTTCCCGTGGACGATTCAGAAATACCTCACCGCGTCAGAAATCTCGTAACCGTTCCGATGACGGAATATGTAGAATACATAGGAAATATGGCGAAAAGGCCATACACTGCATAAAACCATGTGCATGGAAACCAGCTATTGAGCCAAAGTCAAACTAATAGGACCTCCGTCTACAGAGGCGGCTAACGAAAGTCCAGAAATGTCTAAGCGCCTCCACATACGTGACCGGAAGTCGGGAAAAATTTTTTTGGTTGATTCCGGCGCAGATATTTCACTTATACCAGCTCCTCGCGATCACAAGATGCGCCTTTCCGGCAATAAGCTATTCGCAGCTAACGATTCACAAATCGAGACCTACAGTACTATTCACCTCAATCTAGATCTCGGTCTCCGCCGTCCCATTGAATGGAAGTTCTGTATCGCTGCCGTCCCTTATGCAATCATTGGAGCCGATCTAATCTCTCACTACAACCTTCTTATCGATCTAAAAAAACGAAGGCTTATAGATCAAGTCACCGGCCTATATGTATCTGGAATCGTTAAATCAATCAGCGTGAGTCAGCTCAGTTGATTAATTCCACACATAAATACTCACAGCTCATCGCTGATTTTCCCAAAGTCGTCGGTTCTGAGCAGTTCTCAAACCTAGAAGCACGCGGTGTTTATCATTATATAATAACTTCAGGCTCTCCTGTTGCGGAACGCCCTCGGCGTTTATCCTCCGAAAAACTTAGAGCAGCAAAAGCCCAATTTAAGCGATACTGCGACGAAGGATTATGCAGACCCTCCTGCAGCCCGTGGGCAAGTCCCATTCACTTAGTTAAAAAAAAGAATGGCGAATGGCGAGTTTGTGGTGATTATCGTCGTTTAAATGCCATCACCATTCCCGACAGATACCCCGTACCGCATTTGTACAATTTTGCATCTGCGCTACACGGTAAATCGGTATTCACATCGTTAGATCTTTTCAGAGCATTTCACCAAATCTCTGTAGCCCCCGAAGACATACCTAAGACAACGATTATTACCCCATTCGGGTTGTTCGAATTCTGTGCGATGACTTTCGGTCTGCGAAATGCCGGACAAACTTTTCAACGATACATCCATCGCGCGCTAGGTGACAGATTTTGTTTTCACCTTCTTTGATGACATTCTCATAGCATCCGCGTTCGAAGCGGAGCATGAAACTCACTTAAGGATCGTTTTTAATCGTCTGAACGATTATCACCTACGTATCAACTTAGAAAAATGCGTATTCGGTGTACCTGAACTAACCTTTCTTGGTCATACTATAAACGCTCAAGAATTTAAACCGACCGCTGAAAAGGTTCACGGTATTAACAACTACCCAAAACCTCGCACAGTTGAGGAGTTACGCCGATTCTTGGGTATCATTAACTTCTATCGCCGTTGTTTACCTAATGCTGCCCAAACGCAAGCCCCACTTAACCAATATATTACTAACTCGCGCAAACGCGATAAACGTGAAATTCTGTGGTCCACCGAAGCGGAAGCCGCGTTTCAACAGTGCAAATCTGATATATCCAATGCTACCTCATTAGCTTATCCGTTAGACTCAGCCAAAATTAAATTAGTGACAGACGCCTCAGACTTTGCCATGGGCGCAGCCCTTGAACAAATGTCGAAAGGATCTTGGATTAGCTTTCTTTTCTCGCAAATTTACCCCTACTCAAATAAAATACAGTATGTACGATAGGGAACTTACTGCAATTTACGAAGCAATACGTTATTTCAAACATCACCTCGAAGGTCGTGATTTTGAAATATTTACGGATCACAAACCGTTAACTTACGCGTTGAATCAACAGTCTGATAAGGCATCTCCCCGCCAAACTCGACAATTATCGTACATCGCGCAATTCACTAGCAAAATATCTCACATCCCTGGGAAAGACAACTTTGTAGCCGACCCACTATCGCATACTGAAGCTATATGTTTCCCAACTCAAATACAGTTGGAGGAACTATCTTCAGAACAAAATAAGGACACCGAGTTATCCGAACTACTCAAGTCTACCAAGTCGACCCTAATCCTAAAAAAGTTAACTTGGGGACCCAACCGCATTCCTCTTTATTGTGACATCACGAGCGAATACATCTGACCATACGTACCCGTATCGCTGCGTACTAGAATCTTAGAAATGTATCATAGTCAATCGCATCCTAGCGCTAAGGTTACCGATCGCTTAATCCGTCAGCGATACATTTGGCCAAACTTACATCGAGATGTAGCGCATTATTGTAAAAACTGTATAGACTGCCAGCAGTCAAAAGTCTCTCGCCATGTCAAAAGCGATCCGGAAAAATTTATCGCCCCCGATGGACGATTCGCGCATGTTCATATAGACATAGTAGGCCCATTACCGTTGAGCGAAGGCTATCAATACTTATTAACTATGATCGATAGATTTTCACGATGGCCGGAAGCCATCCCTCTTAAAGAAACTTCAACTCACACCATTGCTCGCGCATTTTATGACAATTGGATATCCCGATTCGGTGCTCCAGCGACCATCACATCCGATCAAGGATCTCAATTTGAGTTTCAACTTTTCAAAGCCCTTCTTTCGCTCGTCGGTACACAGCGCATCCGGACCACTGCGTACCATCCCGCATCCAACGGTATGGTGGAGCGATGGCATCGCAGTTTAAGCCGCACTAATGTGTCATGCCGATTCCCAATGGACTTGTACACTCTCTACTGTATTACTTGGTTTACGCATGCACTTGCGATCCGACACTAATGCATCGCCAGCAGACTTCCTGTACGGCACACCATTGCGCATACCGGGCGAATTCTTATCATCAATCGATTTCAAGCCTGATGCGCATATATTTATCGAGGAGTTTCGCGAGTACATGCGTAAGATTAAGTCAGTTCCGATAACGCATAATTATAAATCGCGAGCATTTTTCTTCAAAGATCTGAACGTTTGCACTCATGTATTCATGCTCGCTAAAGCAAAAAAATCACTCGAACGCCCATATGTCGGGCCTTACAAAGTTTTGAATCGTAATACTGAAAGATTCAGAAAGTGGGAAAATGGGTCCCACATGAACTGAATGAAAGACAGCAAGAAAATCGAAAAACCACTTGTCAAATGCTGCTCGTCAGATAAAAGAAAATCATTTCTCCATCGAATAGTGACAGGTGATGAAAAGTGGATATATTTTCAGAATCCTAAGCGTCGTAAATCATGGGTGAATCCAGGCGAACCATCAACATCCACTGCAAGACCAAATCGTTTTGGAAAGAAGACAATGCTCTGCATTTGGTGGGATCAAAAGGGTGTAATATATTATGAGCTTCTAAAACCTGGCGAAACCGTTAACACTGATCGCTACCAACAACAAATGATTGATTTGAATCGAGCAATACGTGAAAAACGACCGGAATATGCAAAAAGGCAACATAAAGTCATTTTGCTTCATGATAATGCCCCCTCACACACAGCAAAACGGGTCACGGATACGATCGAGGCGTTCAATTGGGAAATACTAGCGCATGCGGCTTATTCTCCAGACTTGGCTCCGTCCGACTACCATCTGTTCGCATCATTGGGACATGCACTCGTCGAACAACACTTCGATTCGTATGAAAATGTACGAAAATGGCTTGACAACTGGTTCGCTTCAAAGGAAGAATTGTTTTTTTGGCGTGGCAAACCTGCCGGAGAGGTGGGAAAAATGTATAAATTCCAATGGAGACTTTTTGAATAAAATATTTTTTATAATTTTCAAATAACAGACGTGTAATTTTTACAAAAAATTCCGGTTTCATACTTCTGCACCTGGTATATATTATATATCCAGTACGAGGAATAAGTACACAGTAAAAAACATTTTGTATTTGTGTTAAAATTTTCCTGTGTAGAAAGTTTTGTGTTAAATTTCTTAGAAATAATGCGATATAATTTTCTTTTCCAGGCCATTTGAATAGACAATCTACTTATGCGAGAAATCCGACTAATGAATGAGGCGCGGATAATATAATTTATCTTTATGATTATCAGGTATTTTTATATTTTATAATATAATATATTATTAATAAGATATACGGTAATTTTAGGGTACTCTATATATTTCTTTTTAATACTAAAAATAAAAAGTTTTTTCTAATTACAGTTTTTCGTTCCATTTGACAAAATTCGCATTAGGGGTTTCGAGAATAGATCATTTATGTTTTGGCGCCGATACAAACGGAGAAACAACCAATTAGCTAATGAAGATCTTCAGAACCAGGAGATGATATATTTGATTTAAGATCGCTCTTCCATTTAAAACTATTCCCCAAAGAACAATGGAATTGATATTAATTATACTATACTATACTATATGTTTAAAGTTACCGCTACAAAGTTAGAGTTCTATACATTTTCTCAGTTGGCATTAGTCAGATGGCGCTCACGAAGGAGGCCCACGTTCGAGAAGAAGGACGCGCTGGCCCTCGGCCATTGTGATGTGAGTTAAGTCCGCGCGTGCACGTGCCGGTAGTTTCTTACGAGATATCTCATTCCTCAGTTTTCCATCAAATTCAGCAAGAGCAACGCTCATCACCTTCGAGCTGTTATAGCTATTCTCTCGGTTGACCAAGTGTCATAAATCGTGTCTTACAAACACAGTTAGCATTCAGAGAGCGAAGACGGCCATAGGTCACTCTAGTCTTATCGACTACGAGTCTTCGCATTCCACATCACGATCCATCCTGGATCTCACACAGTGGCTCATCGAGCATAGCGATCCGTCGAGGATCATCTCTCACAAGCCAAGGGCACTGTGTTCCTCAAACTCTAGAGCGCTCTCGAGGAACACAGCACACACATTCTTTTCATAGGTACGGCCATCTTGCCACGTGGTAACCTGTGATCACACAAAGAGACGACCAGCCAAAGAGAGAAGCGCTCAAAATTAAGGTTTATAAGAGAAACATTGTTATTATTAGTATAATTATTTTAGCTAAGTTAAGCCACGAACGATGCGCGAAGATCATAAAGTATCTAGTTTTGATTTAAATATTACGAATTCATCACATAAAGTCATTACAATTCTTTAAGTTTTATTCTTTAGTTTATAGCACCATTAGCATAAGTTTACTATTTTGGCTTATTCTAGAGACTTTGTTTTGTGTCTTCTCGATTTCATGAATTTATTTTCTTCATTTAATTTCATTATGTTATAATTTCTCTTAAAATAAGTATACTGAATGTGATAATTCGCACAAAGACTTTTTTTCTGTTATGTTCATTGATTAATGTTATTAATTAAATTAATTTATGTTGATCTCTAGACTCTGTTACTCAATGTCTGTCCCTGTTCTCACCCATCCAAATACGAATTTAGAAATACAGTCCACTAACTGCTAAACACTATACCTTACTAATACTAACAATAAATGATAAAAAAGTTAATAAGGGTGTTATTTCACATGTCATACGACAAATCATTTCAAGTCTGTTAATTTAAGTACAGCATTTTTCAATCCATGTACAAAAGTAGAACAAAATCAATAAATATAACTGTTTTTTGTTACAATATACTGTACTAATACTAACAATAATAATAAATAAATATTTTAAAAATATATTTTATATGTTTTTTTCTTATATTCTCTCCCCTGATCCTAAATAATAAAATAATAGGAAAGAGCGGGCGAACAGGAAGCGCGAACGAAAGTGGGAGTATGTAAGAGCAAGAGAGAGCGCGAACGGGAAAGAGAGAACTTTAACGGATGGGGGAGAATGCAAGTGAAGATGGAGAGCGAGAGCGAGAGCGAGAGAGAACGCAAGCGGGAGCGAAGATGAAAACGCGCAACAGCGAGAGAGAATACGAACGCGACCGCGCGAATGGGAGAGAGAGAACGCAAGTAAGGAAGAGCGCAAATACACGGAGCGAACGCGAACGGGTGGGGGAAAGAGAGAGAGAGAGAGAGAGAGAGAGAGAGAGAATGCGAGCGGGAGCAAAGATGGAGACGCGAGAGTGCAAAAATGAAAACTTATGGGAACGAGAGAAAACGCGAGCGAGTAGTAGTGGGAGCGAAAGAGTGCAAAGATGGAAACGTATGGGAGCGAGAGAGAACGCTAATGCGAGCGAATAACCCCCTCCCTGCACCAAAGTATTCACGATTGTGGGACCCCCCCTCGCGGTCATAGCACACGTCCTCCTCTCACCGCGGACCCCATGTTATACTACCCTCCCTCTCGCGACATCATATTTCGAGGACCCCCCTCGCGGAATCATATTTCAAGGTCGCCCCCTGCTCGCGGTGTCATGTTTCGAGATCACCCTCCCGTGACGTCATACCCTTCCCCGGAGCTCTTCCCCTTCACCTCCCCCCAGATCCCCTGGGTTAGAACATACATATACTTTCTACTGTGCAATTGATAATTTATTTGATAGTACAAAAATATACAGTAGTACAAATTTAGAACTTACAATTAGTTAATGTCACGTTCTTAGTTTCTGTCTCCTTAACTATCTTATTGAAAGAATTCAGTTTAAAAGCACACAGCTAAAAAATGCTATAAAATGCTTATCCTAACAGACGCATATGGGAAAAATAATCTCCAGGGCAAGGAACGCGTGCATTGAGAACGCAAACGGGAGTAAGGAAGAGCGCAAATACACGGAGCGAACGCGAACGGGGAGGGGGGGAGAAAGAGAGAATGCGAGCGGGAGCGAAGATGAAGACGCGCGAGAGTGCAAAAATGAAAACTTATGGGAACGAGAGAGAAAGCGAGCGAGTAGTAGTGGGAGCGAAAGAGTGCAACAGTGCCGTTCTAAGGTTTAGAAATCTTATCTAAATACTGTAATAAAACCCTTCCCACTTAAAAAAATACGTATGAAGTGGTGGGAATCTCGCAGGGGAGGTTCCTAGCCATTTTGGTATAAAGAGGACGGAAAAACGCCAAACGGCGACATTTTTCGGCCAACAGTTAGATGATCATTTTCAGTCAGTCAGTCATCATCAGTTAAGTACTTCGACTAAATCTCGCCTAGGACTCTATCTCGGCATTCTGCCTAACTCTGTCTTAGCATTCCTACTCGAATCATATATACTCTCACGATATTTCTAAGTCCGTATTCGTTACTGACGTTTCGATATCTACAGATTGTAACTCCACACTGAGAGAAAAAAATAGTTGCAATAACCATAATTTGACTATAATTTATAGTCGTTTTCGGCGGCAACCACATTTCTATAGTTATTTTAACTATGCGAATTATAGTTGGCTCAACATCAAATTATTGTTATAATAACTATAGCATACGTTCATGCAACCATGTGTATGGTTTTACATACAATAAGTGGTGATTTATAGATGGTAGATGTAACTATAAATATGATATTTATCACTATAATTGAAAGAAGAAAAACTATATGTCATAGTAGTATTTCGTTTTTATATTAATAGTAAATTATACTTCTTATATGTTAAGTTTACAATGCATATGATTCCAATAATTTCAGTTTATAAGGTTTAAAAACTCCTTGTAAATATAATTGCCATAAACATATTTGATTAAGAAAAATTTAATTATTACTATGATTAGAATAACTACGTTACTACGGTTAAAACATTTTCATAATAACTGTTTGTAACAACTATTTTGTTGTTGAACATGGTAACTATCCAATTATTGTTGAGCATGATTACTATTCATGATGGTTGATACAAATCAATTTTTGGAAATATGGATTAAAAATGTTAATGCAGTAAAAAAGTAATTTTTAAAAATATATTTATTTTATTTGCGTACAAAATTTTTCTCATATTTCACATTTTTTCATTTTATTTCGTAAACGATTATGACAATCTTTGCGCTTACAATTAGGAAAATACACGCAAACATACATAAAACATTAAATATTATACCTAAAATAACAAAAATAAATTGTGAAGAGAAAAAGTACATTTATAATAAACAAAATTTTTTAACGTATCAAGATTTTACACTAATTTTAAATCAGGTATGTGTGTATACAGAGTGTCCCAGAATATTAAAGACAATTTTCGTGTGCAGATAGAGCGGACTAAACTGAGTCAAAAAGCCCTTTACCATTTTGCAAATTTTCGCAACAGTTAACGGGTTATTAATTGTTAATTATTGCGAAAATTGCAAAATTGTAGAAGAGTTTTTGACTCAGTTTAGTCCGTTCTATCTGCACACGAAAATTGTCCCTAATATTTTAGGACTTCCTGTATATCATTGCTAATACTGTACTCTTCAATAACTGATATAATATTTACCATCCGTCTTTAGAATTAAATTGTATACTTTAAAATACAAAACGCAATTAAAATTTATGAGTTCATATTTTTCTGAAATATTTATAGCGTAAGCTTGATAATGATTATCAAAGTATGTTGAAAACAAATATTTTATACTACCAATAAAATTTGATGGCGATAATGAAGATTCAACTGTATTAGTTTTGAAAATCTTGGCAATTTCTCCAAATAAAGGATAATCATCATTATTAATTCCTATTAAAATAATCGAACCTCTTTTAAGCATTATATTTCCGAAAGAAACGTTTTTCAATTGAGTATAATTCCTTAATAATGCTTCTTTTTGAGAAACTAACGAATTGCTTTCTTTATATGTTACATACGATAATTTATTTGATTGCAATTTCATGAATAAATTGCTTAACATTATTTGCTGTTTAACTGCAATGCTATAACAAACGTTAATTCTACTAATTGCACGAGCATATTGCTTTAAGGGATGCTTATGGTGCTTGGCTTCAAATCTCATAGACCATAGAAAACGAAGAGGTCCAACTATCTTCATAATTCGAGCATAATGCAACATTAAGTGATGTTTAGGCTTCAGAGTTTCTCCAAACAAATCAATGTATAGCATATGATGTTCATAAATCAAGTTTTGTAATAAATCTGCTATTGAGTCGGTAACACTGTATTGAAGTGTAATGGAAAGAATTTTTCGTAATAATATAAAGAATTCCCAATGTCTGTCATTTGAATTCGTTATAAGATCACCAAATATCAAACCAGCGTTCAACATAAAACTTAGCATTTCAGAAGCAGACATTTTAATGGATTTTTTAAGTAATTGTGATTTTGAAATTGCAGGAGGACGACTTGACATTGGGTCAAAATTAAAAAATTGTAAACGCCAGTTTAAAGTATCTAAGGTGAGATACTGTTGTTCTACAATAAAATAATGCAAATATAACTAACTTCATATATACACACGCCTTCCAATAGATCATGCATAATATCAACGCTATAATTTTCTACAGCATGAAAACTGTTTAAAACATTAAAACTGCAACTTTCTTTTATACCCGTAGCGATTACATTATTAATTGTTACATCTTCTATATAATTTGTTTTATTACGTAATAAATTAATATCTTCGCTACATGATTTACGAGACATGTCTTTCGATATTTTACAAAATCGACAACACTTGTCCGCAGAAAAACTTTCGACAAATCCCAATATCCCGTGCAAACCTAAATTATCGTCAATAATTAACGCGAGTTTGAAATATACTTGAATATTTTCACTGTTAACTGAATGCCTTCTGTTTCTAGAATCATTAATTCGTGAATTAAGTATGAATAAATTTTTTTTTTAAATAGTTTTAAATCGTCTGCATGATATATTTGGGCAAGAAAAATGCTATCTAATCTCGAATACAAATCCGGTGGTAAACATGGTATTGAAATATACATTCCATTTAACTTATATATACCTGCATGTGATCCAAGTGGATTTGCTATCTCAAAAGCATCTTCATATAAAAATAAAGGAATAATTATTGATGTACTATTAGAGATTTTTGATTTCCAAAAATTTTTTTGTATTATATTGCAAATTTCATTACTATTATCTTTAGTTAATGTATCAATATACCTTAACGTTTTTTCAAATACATCATTTAATTCGAAAAATGCTTTTAAGACTTCTTTTAATGATACAAATTGTCCGTAGACATTTTCAGTTTTTAATGAATTCTCATTTCTCACATCAATAGTTCCAAAAAATATTCGTTTAGGCTTAAAATGATATCCAAGATTTGTTAACAACTTGTTTCGTTTATATTCGCTATCAAGTTTGCTAAAAATATTTTGCAACATTCCGAATTTTTCGACTATCTGGTATACATTTGGTGACTCTAAAAGAGATATACATTTTTTAAAATCATTAACATAACTTGTATTCATAAATAAATGGAATATACGCCTAATTCGATTTAATTGTATTCGAGATAAGGTAGCATCCGAATGTAATGAATTAATCATTTTTAGTGCAAGTAGACAAAGCTCATTCTGTGCAGTTGTTAAGTTTTCATAAAAAATTGTATCGCTGTTAAATTCATTTTCATTATTTGCATTATTAGAATTGTTTATTATTTCAAAATTTTTGTCTACATTTAATTTTGGTAATATTTGAAAATCTAATTTAGTTTCATTATAAGTTTCTGTCTCTTTTACATTCGTTGGTATTTTAAGTATTTCTATTAGAATACTGCTTCTTTCAAATGTTTGCGACGTCTTTGATGCTGATTAAGCATTTTATTATCTGAGTAAGAACGATTACAATTTTCATAATGACAAATATATTTAACATCACTCAAATATGAATTATGTTCAAATTGCATATGCAATTTTAGATATCTTTTAGAAAAGTTATTGAAACAAAGCTGACACTTTATCATTTTTAACGCTGTATATATATATAAATACCATTCTGTAACTCGCACAATGATGGGCACGCTTCTTTTTTTATAGCAAGCTCCAATACGTACGGAGCAATTTCGGACCACTTTTTTGGGAAAATATGAGCATCTATTCCTGTTTCTATGTCAAAATCAATTTTTAACTGCAAAAATTAATAATTATTTATAAAATGTGTAAAAAAGTGATAAAATATTGGAACTTTAATTATATATAATTACCAGAACACTGCCAATGGAAGTTTTTAAAATGGGATATTCTTCATAATATTTAATAATTGAAGAACTTCTGTTTAGAATAGATTGATTGGATGCTGGATTTCACCTTTTAAATAATGAAGTGAGAGCTCACTTTCTATGACGACTGTTTATTCGCCATATTGTACAAATTCTGCCCGGTAACGCCGCGTGTCGCCCGGTGCGCTAACAGCGCAAGTCAAAAACGGATACGGGAGATGGCGCAATTAAAAGATATTGACTATATATGATACGAGATATGAAATAACTCAAGTGTACTGAACATACTCCCGCGCCAATAAAATGAAAATTTAACAGATACCTTGGATTATGATTATCATGACAAACAAAATAAAGAAGAAAGTATCGAGTATTCTAAAGCACACTTAAATTGTCAATCGGTTTGGTGACTCTATACAATGCTAAACGCTAGTACGGAATATTAATTAAAATTAACGCTGAACTCACAAAATGGAGGTAACATGTCAAAATTGATAAGGCTGACCTTCTCGAAATAGTACCGAAATATAACATAAAAGAAACGTAAATATTTAACCGTTGCATGAATAGTAATCACCTTGAAATCGAACATTAAATACTTAACGATAAGCTAGCTTAACTAGTTCTAAGTACATTCTTCTGTGGGAAGTGGACAGAGTTTCGTCACAGCGATGCGCACGTTGCCCGTGGACGTCTTCACCGTGGCTACTCGAACTATTTGATCTGGCCCAGGATGTGTGGACGTTACACGTCCTATCTTCCACTTGAATGATGGCAGATTATTATCCTTGATGATCACCAATGCGCCCTCCTTTAGCCGATTGTATGATTTTTTCCACTTGGTTCGCGGCTGTAGCTCGGAAATGTACTCCTTGCCCCACCTTTTCCAGAAGTGTTGCTGCAAATTCTGTACGAGCTGCCATCTGGAGAGCTTAGATTCTGATAAATGCGTTAGGTCCGGATCGGCTGCCGATGTTAAAGTCTCTCCAATCAAGAAGTGTGAAGGAGTGAGAGGAATGAGATCATGGGGATCTGTCGAAATCGAGGTTAAAGGTCGCGAATTTAATATTGCCTCGATTTGGGCTAGTAATGTATAAAATTCCTCGAACGTTAATGATGAATTACTCGCAACGCGTTTCAAATGGTATTTTGTAGATTTAATTCCGGCCTCCCACAAACCCCCGAAATGAGGAGAATAAGCGGGTATGAAATGCCAGTTAATGCCTATAGCATTAGATGTGTTCGCTCAAGCTTACTTGTTCTTTCATCACAAGAAACGCACTAAGTCGTTTAACTCTCTCTTGGCACCGACAAAATTCGTGCCATTATCAGAATAGATATGGGCTGGCTTACCCCGTCTAGACACAAAACGTCTTAACGCTGCTATGAAACACTCTGTGGTCATGTCGGAAACCAATTCTAAATGTATTGCTTTTGTGGCGAAACAAACGAATAAGCAGATGTAACATTTATTTGTTCGACTTCCTCTACCCTTTTTATCTTTTATTAAGAAGGGACCTCCGTAGTCCACTCCCGTTGTGTGAAAGGATCTATTTATAGATACACGAGACTTTGGTAGGTCACCCATTAAGGCCTGTATTTGTTTTGGCTTATTTTTAAAGCATATTATACACTCATGAACGATCCTTTTCGCTAAGTTCCTGCCTCCAACTATCCAAAATTGCTCACGTATTGACGCTAAGAGCGCTTGTGGCGCTGCATGTAACAATCTTAAATGCTCATCCTTGAGGATCAATTTAGTAAATCTGTGTTTTGCCAACAGAATCATGGAGTGCTTCTTATCATGAGAAAATGCAGTATTTCGTAATCTGCCCCCTACACGTAAAATGCCTTCCTTATCCACGAATGCATCGAGAGAATTTAATCCCTTTGCTGATGCAAGTGTTGCTATCTTGTTACCGCGCAACTCAGTTGGAAAACATTCGCGTTGAGCTAATTTTACCAATGCTCTTAACGAATCTCTCATTTCTGTCGCAGAAAGGACACCTAGTTTACGCTTAGTTTTGTGCTTACAATTAAAAACGAATCGCTTACTATACGCTATTACACAAGTAAAATGCCTTGAATTTGATATGTTTTCGAACAAAGACGGTTCTATTACCTGTTCTTCTACGATGGTGCAATATGTTCACTTCACCTCCGGTATATTGGCCTCTGCTGCGATCAATGCAGGCCATTCATTCTCATTCTTGAGCAAAAAAGATGGGCCATGCCACCAGAGATCTGACTTTATTAACTTAAGTGGAGATAAACCGCGCGAAAGATGATCCGCTGGATTATCTAATGTTGGAACATGTCGCCATTCACATGAATCTGTTAACCGCTGTATCTGTGCTACGCGATTTGCAACGAACAATTGTAATGTACTTGGCTGCATTTGCAGCCAACTAATAACTATCGAGGAGTCACTCCAACATGTGATTTTGCTAAATAAGATTTCACAAGAGGAAATGATCTTGGCGACCAACCGCGCAAGGGTGAATGCCGCACAGAGCTCTAGACGCGGAATCGTTTGCTTCTTAAGGGGAGCTACTCTACTTTTTGCGCATAATAACGCCGTTTCAATGATTCCTTCGTCGTTTTTAGATCGCAAATAGATGCATGCGCCGTACGCCTTTTGCGACGCATCTGCGAAACCATGCAGTTGAACTTCTACATGACCTTTAACTAAGATGTTTCGCGGTATTTCAATTTTATTTAGAGCTTGACTTTGTTGCCGAAAGGCTAACCATCTATTGTGCAAGTCTAGTGGTAGGGATTCATCCCACGACAATTTATGTAACCACAATTCTTGTAACAAAATCTTTGCCGTAATTATGCAGGAACCCAGAAGTCCTAAAGGGTCGAAAATTTGTGCGGTCTCAGTTAGAATTTGCCTTTTCGTAATCTTTGCCTGATTCAATTCTTTGATTGTAAAATTTAGACTGTCAGAAGATGGCTGCCATACTGTGCCTAACGTTTTGGTTGTGCTACCGTTATTAAAATCAATAGAATTTATGGCTCGATCCTCCTTTGGAATGTCTCAGATTATGGCTAGATCGTTAGATGCCCATTTTCGCAATTGAAAACCTGCTGTATCTAATACTTGTGTAATTTTTTGTCTCAACTCTATGGCTTGTTCGATTGTTTTTGCTCCGGTTAGAAAATCGTCAACATAGAAATCGTTTCGAATTATTCTGGCTATTTCTGGCAGTTTGACTTCGATTTGATTGGCTAATTCTATTAGAATTCTAATGGCCAAGAAAGGGGCCGACGCGGTACCGTAAGTGAGCGTATTTAACTCGAAAGTTTGTACTGGATCGTTAACATTCGAACGCCACAAAATTCTCTGCAGGGAGCGCTGTTCAGGGTTCAGTAACACCTGTCTATACATCTTTACTATATCGGCGGATATGATGTAAGGATGAATCCTGAATCTGAGAAGTAATGCAAATAAATCTCCTTAAATCGTGGGACCTATCATTTGCAAACTGTTTAAAGAAGTGCTGTTGTCAGTCAGGGCTGACGCGTCAAAGACCACACGAATCCTGGTATTCAAACTGTCACTCTTAACGACACAATGGTGAGGCAAGTAATACGATAGTTTCTGGGACGATTCGTCAGATATCTCACTCATGTGACCTAAATTTTTATATTCTGCTAAGAATGCGACATATTGTTCCCTAAGCGCGGGATTTCTTTCTAATCTTCTTTTGAGACTAATTAAACGCTTGTGAGCCATGACTCTGGACTCATCAAGCTCATTGGCGTCTCTTTTGAATGGAATATTAACGACAAATTTCCCGTCTTCATTACGATATGTGTTCTCTACAAAATGTCTTTCGCATTCTTCTTGTTCGCTGAATAATACTTTATCAACGTTAACCTCTTCGATTTCCCAAAATTTTTCAATATTTTCGTTGATAGTGACCGCCCTGCTAAGATTGCACTTTACCGAATTTAAAGCTATCCCTTCCCAGGGGCCAACTGCTACCCAACCTAACTTGGTTTTTTGCATTGTGCATTGATTCTGATTTAGCCGTAACTGTCCTATGCAAAGGAGATTCCAAAAGTAATCCCCTATAAGAATGTCTACCCTACCAGGTATGTTAAACGAGGGATCCGCGAGTTTAATGTTCGTGGGCATTTAAATGTTCCCAATATTCGAATTGAGGAGGAAGTTGATCTGTGATTTCTGGAATCACTAAACATTTCATATTAAACCGAAAATCATTATGATGCACTTGTAATGTGACTTCACACCTTTGTTTTATTTGAGACGACATCCCGTTGATGGCTTCAATCATCATGTTAAAATTTGAAGTCTGCAATCCTAATTGTTTACAAACTCTCGTTGTAATGAGACTAGATTGCGACCCCGGATCTAAAATGGCACGAACCTTATGTTTATTCCCGTTATCGCTTATCGATTACTAGTACAGAGACCGTAGCTAAAAGAATCATGTGTGAAATGTCTCGATTATTCGAACATAAAACCGAAGAGATTTTTGCCTCCTCGTTTGGAAGCGATTGCGATGTTGACGCCTTTTCAAAGTGTAATAGGGTATGGTGCTTCCCTGAGCATTGCTTGCACGATCCCGCCTTACATTCTTTAACAAAGTGCCCCGGTTTTAGGCAATTGAGGCATAGTTTTGCCCCTTTCAGGTGGTTTGCTCTTTTTTGAGCCGAAAGATCAAGAAAGATCAAAAAACTTTGCACAAGTTGCTAATTTATGAGATTCGTTGCAGAGAGTACAATTCTGCCCCTTTACGAGCAGTGATTTTATTTTCGATCGTTCTAATTGTTTTGATTTGTGACCCGACTGATCCTTTAACTCTAAAGTTTCCAACAGATCCGCATGCGAATTTAGAAATGACTTGAAATCTTCAAGTGTAGGGAGATCATTCCCCGCACGATCTTTCTCCCAAGCTCGAGCTGTTACGTTATCTAATTTAGTCGAAATTATGTGGATAAGTAACGCATCCCAATATTCTGTTGCCTGATGTAGTGTGTTTTTAGTGTTTCACTCCCAATCCCACATCCCACATCCCAATATTCTGTTGCCTGATCTAGTGTGTAGTTAGTGTGATGCTTGTTGAGAGTATCGATTGTTTCGCGAATTTGAGTCGCTGACTCTTCCTTCATTAACTGAATGTTGAAGATGGCCTTGATATGGTTATGCGTGAGCAACCTTTTATTGTTAAATCGATTACAAATTGTTTCCCAGGCTATAGTATAATTTCCTGCCGAAAGTTCTAACGATTTAAGAATTTGTGCAGCATTACCCTTTAATGCCGCCTTTAAATAATGAAACTTTTGTATTGGATCGATTATCTCACTTTTATGAATTAATGACTCGAACATGTCGCGAAAACTAAGCCATTCACATGTTTCACCACTAAAGGCTTGGTAATTCTATTGTTGGCAATCGACCACCCGGAGTTTTATATATAATATTTTGGTTAGGATGCACTGTGATTCCCGGTAACGGGTGTACTACGTGTTCGTTATTTGCATTTCGAGCGATTGTTGGTGTTTGCGGAACGTCATTGTTTACGTTGCCTGAATGCGATGAATTTGGGACCGTGTTGCCGCGCGAACGTAATGCTTCGGCTTGAGCTATCACACCAAAATATTCTGTCTCGAAAGTCTCGCGATAGTCTATTGCTTTTTGTTCATTCTCACTTACTTCCTCGATTTTGGATTGAATTTGATCGAATTTGTCATAAGCCTCCCGCGCGCGATACACGCGTTCGCGAATTTTTATTTTTGATAACTCGTCAAGCGGCTCGTGCTCGTCCGGACACGCCGCTAGCTTCTTTGCGATATATGTTCTGAACAATGTGATTTTTCCTTTTATCACCCCGCGTGATTTGATTAAGGCTTCCATAATTGCTGTGGATGCGTAGGATAGGATACGGATCGTGACAGGAACGCTTACCTCTGATTGGATACGACTATAGACTATCTTCGATATCGATATCTCGAATCGCCCGATACCCTCGCTGCGCGCTGATTGGTCTGTCGTTCGACTCGCTCGGCGTTGAGCGGGCTCCTTTGCTTCGTCCGACGTTGACCTTGATCCCTTGTGGCGGGCCGACTGAAACTTGATCCGACTCGTGCGTGTTCGCGCCAAACCTTGATGCCGCTGGCTGACGTCGACTCTCGTCCTTTAGGCGATGTCCTCGATCGTATCATAACTTACGATCTTTTGATTGATTCTCCTCGTGGCACGATATCGTGATGCGTTGATCGTGTGACGTGCGCAATGGTGGCTACGTTCCGATGCCTCACGAATTTCAGCTGGCACCCACTAGCGCTTACCACCACGACAGGCCGATGCTCTCGATGGGAATATCCCTGTTCTTCTATTCTATCTCAACGAAATTGCTGCAGAGATACTTGTGTCTGCGTTGTTTGCGACTATGCCGGCCTCGATGTCCCGCTAATTCGCGTTGATCTCAGCCGCGATAATTGCCTCGCAAATTTCCTCGCCTCTATACGAGTCAATCCGGGCACTTGATGCTTCTTCGTGGACTGTATCGACTTCGAAACTATCCGGCTCGAAGGACCATATGTTTAGAATAGATTGATTGGATGCTGGATTTCACCTTTTAAATAATGAAGTAAGAGCTCACTTTCTATGACGACTGTTTATTCGCCATATTGTACAAATTCTGCCCGGTAACGCCGCGTGTCGCCCGGTGCGCTAACAGCGCAAGTCAAAAACGGATACGGGAGATGGCGCAATTAAAAGATATTGACTATATATGATACGAGATATGAAATAACTCAAGTGTACTGAACAACTTCTATTTCTTGCTTTAAACGTTTCTCTCCAAAGATTTTCAAGACTTGGATCATCTGGTTGAATCGCATGCAGTTTAAGTAGCGCCTCTTCACAGTCAGAAGTAATTTCAATATTTTCATCTTTTTCATTTATTTTTTCATGTTGCTGAATGTATTTCTTGAGATTGTTATATTTGTCCCAAAGTTTATCATTGGCGAGACGTTTAAATTTTGCATTAGATGGAACATAGTATGTCGATGCATTTTTGTGTTTAAAAATGCTAGTTATTTCTGCAGCCCATTCTTGAAATTGTTCAGAAGTTATTCTACAATATTAGAATAAATAGAATAAATACATAAAAGAATACTTTACTACTATTACTCATTCATAAAATGTAAAATTTAATTGTCAAAATACTTTTTAGATTTACAGAGAAGTTTGTCAATAATTATATGACAGATTTTATTGCGATCTGACTTAGTCAATCGTATTTGACTTAAAATTTTCCGACCACAGCTTGAATCAGAGAGCAATTTTCTTAAAGTCTAAAAATATAAAATATAAATTAAAAATCTTACAATTATTAAATTTTTTTATTATTTATTAAAAATGTATATCATATATATATATATATATATATATATATATATATATATAAATCTCAGTTAAAAAGATAAAACATAAAAGTAAAAAATGTATGGCAGATTTTATTGCGAAATATTTTATATAATTTATATAAAATATACCTTTCCACGATCTTGACATGAGCTTATCGAAGAACTACTCGCTATAGTATCCTCAGATTCACTACGTAATTCATTTGAGATTCCCTAAATCATATTGTACTTATAAATAAATTTTTTAATTTTTAATAAACGTAAAAAAATTGAAAAGAATAAGTTTCGTACAAAGAAAAAAATTTCTTGCTAATATTCGAATAGAATTGCAAAAATTATCTTACCAAATTTGAATTTTCACTTTCAATCTGAATTTTTTCTGCAGTTTCAAGAAATTTTTTACGATTTTGTATGAAATAAAAACGCTTTCCAATAACAGGAATTAATTCTTTTATCATGCATTCAGGCATGTGTAAAAATGCCTGCTCATCAATTTGTTCTTCTAAACAATATAAATAATACAAATAAGTAATAAAACAAGATTATGGCTGCGTTTCGATATTCACTGCCAGTACTGAAAATCTATAATTTACGTTACGTACATTATAGATTTTCAGTACTGGCAGTGAATATCGAAACATACTCTTATGTCTTTACTAAAAAAGGAAATAACAAAATTACCTTTAAATTTTTCGATGTATTCAGCAAGACCCCATACTTGCAATTTTTCTTCAAAGAAATTTGACATATTGTCAGTGTTTTATCACGCTTGAATGTGAAACACAATAGGATTGTTGATTTAAAATACGCAAAGTGCTTAGATTCGTACCTGTATTGAAATACGATAAAAGAAAAGAGATATAGAATAAGAGAGAAAAATAACGTGACGCAAGCTTAAAAACTAATCGGAAGCTTACTACTAATTAATTTATATTATTCATAATGAATTACAACAGAGAAAATGACATAAATATATGAGAGAAAAATATAGTTACTTTTGGCCTCAACCATAATTTTATAATATTTCTAACAATAAATATGATTACTTTAACCATATGCATCATTATGTTACGTTAACCATAATTATCGTTAGAAATATTATAAAATTGTCGTTGAAGCAAAAAATAACTATATTTTTCTCTCAGTATAGGAAGATTCCAGATAGCTACAAAAGTATAATTCTAATTAATCGTCAATATAATGCGCATTACGCCAAAAATTTATAAATTATTACATTAATACGAAACAGTGGATAATGATGCAATCGAATGCCGGAAGTTATATCTTAGAATATGACGCAGTATGCAAAAGCATGAATTATTGTGTAAAACATAAAATCGCTTACCTATCGAGGATTACTACGAGGATTATTCCTTAAATGTGAACGCGTTATTTCCTGCTATCGTGCGTGTGTAATTGTCTCAGGGACCGATCGCTGGATGGATAGTCGTCACTTACGTTCCAGAAAAACTTTCTCAGAGAATGCACGCGACAATTCTCAACTTCTTACACTAAATTCGGGCTGCAACCACTCAGTGGACCAAAACCGCGTAATCGAGCCGAAGCCGCTCTTTTTCACTCCCGTCCTGTCTCGACTTGTCGCGTGTATAATGGCGATTCACTCCCATAACCGCTCACTTGCATATGTCTGTCTCGCTTGCGCGAATATCAGCGCCGCGCTACTGTGCTGCCTCCGAGGGCGCGTGATTTGAGTAATAAGTCCCATTTGACGGAACACTGAGAGATACTGAACTAACAATATTAAAAACTTGAAAAATATACGAACATACCGATGAAAAATAAGATACATTCATCGTGTTTGTTCTGTCTCTCTTTTGCTAGAAACGTCGTTCCAGTTTTTCTTATTCGTTGGATTCTCAAATGGAAGTATGTATTCTTTCAATCGGCAATTACCGATATGGATCAATATTACAAGGACTATAATTTTAAATCAACCATATGTTGCATGGTTGAAATAATTATAAAAATATGGTTGAATAGGTTCTAAGGCTGTAAATCTTAAATTTTCATTTTCGACCAAGTCTTTCAGTTCTTGTGACTAGCGCAAAAAAGCATCGCGTCATAATAGTTACATGCATTGTATGTACATAGTTACATTTTCATAGTTATTTTTAAAACAATTTGGTTTTGTTATTTTTACTAACTATATGGTAAATTTATTTGTTTGAAATGTGATCAAATGTACTATTAATAGTATTAATTACTATTAATATAGTAACGTTAATTGCACGGAAGTAGTAATTTTTGGGTTTTTCTTAAAATCATTCTTACTATGTAAATAATGAAGTAGATGATATTAATATAGTTAAATTTACTATTATTATGTTTGTATAAATCATAAAAAAATAGTTAATTTATCTACTATTTATTATCTCATATTTCTCCGTATCAATAGTTAAAAGCTGTATAATTTGTAGTAAAATTTATCAATGGTTGGCATAACTATAAGCATATAGTTATTATTACCAATGTTATAGCAACAACTACTATAAAAATGATACTCCTTACTATAATTTTTTGACTATGCAATTATAGTCGCAAATACCACATACTTTTCTCTCAGTGCACTCATTCGACGTTATATAAAGGTAACTTAAAGTTTTGACCTAAAAGAAGCTCAATAATTTGGGAATTGATCCGAATCTTTATCGACATTATTCGTAATTTCAATGTATCTGAAAATGGGCTTGGTTTTTACGCTGCCGAAGAGTGTAGCGACTACTTAACTCATTTTCGGGAAGTAAGGTAACTTATAGATGCACAAAAGAGGAGGTAAATGCTTTCAGATTAAACGGATCAGATTCCAAATCAAACGAATTATTGCTTCGACAATCTATCTTTTTCCTCTGCTCCAAAAACTTCAACAATTGAAAGAAAATACTCGACTTGAAAATCCTCAAGCCTCTTCCTTCAAATTAATTCCTGTAGATTTCAAATTGACTATCCCGACTATCAAAGAATAAATAAAACCGATCCTCGTTATCACTTATAAAATACGTTATCTTTTCGGGACTAAGGAATAGAATTCACGCAATTTAGTCCAAATCTCGGATAAATTACTTAAATGTTCTGACCCAAAACCGGACAAACTGACAAAACGTGACATAAATAACGTAAAATCTGTAAATATTTTTTAGATTTTGCCAAAAATTTTTCTTGAATCTCAAAGAAAATTTTTTATTTACTGTCTATTTGAGATGCAAAATAAAAACTTAATTAAACAGATTAAATCTATTAATCTTTTAGAATAATTTTAGAATAATATGTTGTTACGTCTGCCGTCTCCACCCGCCACCATTCGAGCCCTCGAAGCCCCTGCGCAAAGGACTTCCCCTCGTGCATTCATGAGCAGAGGGAAGTTGTCGCGCAACCCCTTGCACACTACCGATGAATGATCGAGGGAACCCAGCGAGCACGTGGAGGCATATGTATGCATGTGCGCCCACTCAAGCATTATAGATTATAAGAAACTCTGTTCATTATCACTAACTATAAGTATGGCAATAGGCCGGATTATAAAAGTCCATGCTGCGTGAGAAACATGGACTCGCGATCGGCGGCAATAATAAGCGGGAATGCGGAAGTAAATTCGCGCATATAGAGAAGGGATGGCCCAGCGCACCCTCTCACCGCGCGGGGCCACCAAGCTAGGGGTATATAAACCCTCGAAATCGGGCCTTTCGAGACATTCAGAGACTTCGAGTCTTGTCAGAAAGACCTGAAGCGAATCCTCGCGGTTCTGCTCGGCATCTCCCTTCGACTAAGACTCGTAAGTACTCCTGCTTTCGACCATCTTTTGGCTTGGCGTATCCCTTGTGCCTTTCGAACTTAGAATAATTTCGCGTCCGCTCCGTTCAACTTAGAATAATTCTGCATTCGCGCTTCCTTTCGAACTTAGAATAATTTCGCGTCCGCTCCGTTCAACTTAGAATAATTCTGCATTCGCGCTTTCTTTCGGACTTAGAATAAATTCGCGTTCACTCCGTTCAACTTAGAATAATTCTGCATTCGCGCTTCTTTTCGAACTTAGAATAATTTCGCGTCCGCTCCGTTCAACTTAGAATAATTCTGCATTTGCGCTTTCTTTCGGACTTAGAATAAATTCGCGTTCACTCCGTTCAACTTAGAATAATTCTGCATTCGCGCTTCCTTTCGGACTTAGAATAAATTCGCGTTCATTCCGTTCAACCTAGAATAATTCCGCATTCACTTAGAATAATTCTTTTTGATAAAAAGACACACGAAGCTAGCACTAAGTCATTTTTCAACGAACATTCAATCGAGCGAACTCGTTCATAATCACACACCTGTACAATGCGCTTTCTTTTCTTTTATTAAAAATTTCTTGGTTCTTAGATTCAAATTCTTCATTTCTTTTTTTTGTCTTCTCCCCTACTCTTCTTCCTCTCGCAATCCATCCTTACCAGCCAACGGCGAGACTGAGCGCTGGGAAATCAAGGCGCCCTGCCCTCGCTACAGCTGCTCCTATCTCTGATAAACCCTCTTTCTCTTCTCACCTCACGGAGTCTGAGCGCTAGAGAAATCCGGCTGCTTACTCCTTTCCATCTCTTCTTCTTTTCTTTTCTCTTTCTTCTTCCTTCCTCTCGCACTATTCTTTAAAATTCTTCTTCTCTTTCTCTCACACGCATTCACACACGCACACACACAAAAATGGATAGACACGCGCTCTACAAAAAACAATGGTGCGACGCGGTTGTGCGGCCGGAAGGCGGAAACAACTAAAACGCCTGAAGAAAGCGTTGGTGGAACACCACGATTTCGACCCGTCGATTTTCGATAGGGCCACCGAGGCCGCCAGCATTAAGGGGGAGCACCCAGCGTCCACATCGGGACAAAAAGGCGCCCCAGCATCGGGGACGGTCCAGAGGGGACCGACTTCAGCGGTAGTGCCACGACAGGCTCCTCGGCTCCCCGCCCCACCGAGTTGCGAGGCTCCGGCGCGGCTCCCAACGAGGCCCTTGCCGCCGAGGGCTTACGTTAGACCGAGGGTAGAATCAAATCCATCCCCGGTAAGAACGGACAGACCTCGGATCCGTTCTGTGGTGACAACGAGCTTCACCCTCAGACGAGAGGGCAATAAATATCCCTTCGTGGGAGGGAACATCCCTCCCAGCAACGTTGCGTAACGAAATGGAAGACGTAACATATGTATTATAATTTTTAAATATCCAAAAACTAAGATTAAATACAAGAGAAGACTCAAAATACTATCATGTTGCTTAAAAAAATTTACTAATTTAGCAACATTTTTGTAAAATATGTATTAAACTGTGATTTACTTTTAATTTAAAAAATATACATATGTATTCATTTATTTATTTAAATTTTTTGGATAAAATACATACCCAATAACAGCAAAAAGTCCATTGATATATTCTGTGTAACAAATAAACATAGTATCTGCTGCAATTAATGCCAACAAACCGATTATAAGCACTGTTATCATATGTGTAAAAATATAGATAAAATTCTTATCTATGTCGATAAAGTATTCAGCTGGATATATAAGTATCACAGGTCTGCTTTGGTTCATCGGTTTTATTAAATCCAAAATTTGTGGAGTTAAAGTTGCAAGAATACAACCAGTAGCCGTTGAAAACACATACACTGTAAATAATAGAATTATTATATTACAATTATTGTACGGAAATTGTATGAAATGTTCTAGAAGTAGTTTAAAAATTCTTTCTATCATTATATTATTAAAAGTTCGTGACTTTGTTAGTTGACGAGTGAACTTGCACACAGGAATACGTACAGCAGGATATGTTTATTGCACGAGTGTTACAAAAACAATAGTAGCGTATATAGGTAAAAGGCGCGAAGAAGAAGCGACTGTAGACCGACGCATATATGTAAGTAACTAGATAGTAAAAACGACAGCGCTTGAAGCGCTCTATAGTGATTGGACCGCGAACATAACCGTGAATATACAAATAGAAGATGATTTGGTCTCGAATAAGAAACGAACATAAATTGTATTCTCAACACACTTTTAAATGCACTTTGAAGACTTTACTAAACCCTTTTTCGATCAGAAAAAAATTTTAATACATTTTTCAGATTTTTTATATTTTTCACAAATGACTCACATCAAAATTATATTATGGGATACAATCTTAATATTAATAAATAAATATTACTTTTTTTTGTAAAATTTTATTTATTAGAAATTCTTTATTTCACATATCAAATGACACATATTAAACATATACACATTTTTTTTTTAAATAAGAAACTTTTGTTTCAAACATTTTTTCTGAAAACGCCTCCATTGACCTTGAAAAAATCTTGAAAGAATGCGATGTTAAAGTGAACTGTAAGGCTGCCTTCCCACTATATGCGTCGCGCGTCGCGTCACGACGCCGCGTCATAGGTTATCCAATCAAAACGTTTCATTTTATGACGTCATTTCCGACGCGAAATCCTGCACGACGCGACAGTCTGTTTGCTAGACGTTTGATTGGATAACCTATGACACGACGTCGTGACGCAACGCGCGACGCGTATAATGGGAACGCAGCCTAACTGCTTTTGGCGTTACCCAGGACCAACGACGAAGATGTAGCAGTTTTTTGGTTCCGTGTGTGCGTGCGTGCGTGCGTGCGTACGTGTGCACATGTTTGTGTATGTGTATGGAGTCGCGAATCCCAGATTCCCAATATCGCAATATCGCAATTTCTTGGGACAAAAGGCTGACAAGAGTGGTTGTGATACACCCTCCCTACGCATGCATACTACACATTACATCCCCGTATGGAGGGCGATTTGGAATCTAAATAAATAACGCGAAACTGACGAGTCGTGGAATCCGCAACTCCATACACATACACAAACATGTGCGCACGCACGCACGCACGCACGCACGCACGCACACACACACACACAGGACAAAAAACTGCTACATCTTTGTCATTGGTCCTGGGTAACGCCAAAAGCAATTACAGTTCACTCTAACATCGCATTCTTTCAAGATTTTTTCAAGGTCAAAAGAGGCGTTTTCAGAAAAAATGTTTGAAACAAAAGTTTCTTATTTTTTTTTTATGTAAACCGAATCTGCAGTAGAAAGTACCATGTTTCATTTGAAAAATTCGACTTCCGGTCTGAATAGCCTATTTCCGGTCAGTACCGGAAGTTGAAAATATCATCATTCGAGCATACCCGATTTACTTATCGAGACTTTCAGCATTTTTTATCAAAAAAATTTATACGTTATTTAAACGGCTGGGTAGTCTGATACACCCTGTGTATATATATATATATATATATATATATATATATATATATCATAGACAGAACGCGGAATTAGAAATGCCGATAATACCGACATTTTCTCGCGCCTACATTATCGACCTCGATCAAGTTCGAGCGTCACTTTAGGATTCCCTTAAGGGGATGCTGGAAGGGGATTAAGAAAATTTCATAAAATTTATTATCTGTAAAAGCCACCGTAATTGCATGCGGTTTGTAGGAAAATAAAAGAATACTAATTGCACATATATAAATTACATACTTTTTCATTGTTTATTATATAAAATAGAAATAAATAATCATATTACTAAAATAAGTATCTATGTAATAAGAAATTGTTATATTTATTTTATTATTACACACACACACACATATATATATATATATATATATATATATATATATACGTTACACACATACATACATATATATATTTATATATATGTAATAACATTGCCAATACGCAGGGTCGCTCATGTAAGTAAGTGAACATCACTTGAGTAGGGCCCACAATTCGTATGGGCGGCCCTGCACTGGGTAATGAAACGAAATTCAGTCGCTCGAGCCATCTCGGATCGTCGAGAATCATACATTAGGAGCGAGAAGGACAGAATAACAAAGTATCTGTCTTCTTTTATTCTAAAAATAGCGTGGCGGCGAGCGCACACGCACATGGCGTGCGCCCACCTCTTTAGTGTGAGTTCCATGCATACATTCTCACTCTTCAGATAAGTCATAGACAAAACGCGGATTTAGAAATGTCGATAATATCAACATTTCCTTGCGCCTACATTATCGACCTCGATCAAGTTCGAGCGTCACTTTAGGATCCCCTTAAGGGGATGCTGGATACCGACATTACAGTTCATTTTCTTTTACAAGACGAATCTTTGAATTGACTTTACAGATTAAAAAAGCCTTTTAAAGATGTAAAGTACGTACGAAAAGAAATCCTGCTCTGCTCAAATTAAGACTGAAAAAGGCGTAAAATCACATAATTATATTAATTAACGATTGTGAACTGTACCTTTTGCACTCTTGAGCTGTCACACACAGAAACATTCACTCACATAAAGGTTATATGAGCTGAGCAGCATAAGTCGAGAGCACAGCAGGACTCGGACAGGAATAATGAACACTGTGGTAGCGATAAGAATACGAACTAATCTCTAATAAAAAAGATCTATCTTGTAAAACATTTTATTCATGTGAACCTACGCAGTGTACATGCGGAACGGTAAGCAGACCAGTGATTACATATATATAGTGCGCAACAGTAGTTCCGGAATTTTTTAGAAGATGGCATTGGCGTGTCGGTGTGACACTTCCTTGTGTTAGTAACTTAGCACACGGAAGATTCACACATACACATTACTACACACAAGCTGAGTGCGCGAGGATACGCGCGCAGTCAAAACACGCGACGTAAACGGAAAGAAGTTGGCCGTCAAAGCTGTCAAAGCGCGCGAATTACGAATGCCTGTTCGCTCCGTGTATTTTTGAGTGTAATTGTGTATCCGTTCCGTGTCTCATGACAAACGACAAGTGAGATGGACAATGTTGTAATAATTAGTGATAGTCGTGATAATTAGAGCAGCCCCGAGGGCAGCCCCGAGCGCGTCAGCCACCACGCGAGAAAGCAGCAGCGCTAGCAGATGAAGTCGATCATGAAGTCGAGCAGCGTGGAGGATCGGGTGCTGATGAACGGGTCGGACGAGAAGTCGACGCGGTGCAGCCGCAACGACTCGGACTTGAGCGAGGGCCGGTTCTCGAAGAACTCCGAATCCGAGAGCCGGTCCTCGATACCGCGCTCCAGCTCGGTTCTCCATGCGGGCCAACTACGACTCGTCGGATTTCTCGCGCGCCAACTCAACGTCGAACGAGCGCTTCCACTCGGACTTCTCGATCGCGGTAGCGAGTCTTTAGAATCTTGAAACAATATAATTTCAAAGATTTCCAGTCCCGATTTCTAATGGTATGTACAATTAAAATCAGAAGCGTCTATTTTGACAGTACTGAGTATATAAAATTGATATATATGTAAAACTGCATGATTATATATTACGTATAAAATCAGAAGCGTCTATTTTGATGGTACTGAGTATATAAAATTGATATATATGTAAAACTGCATGATTATATATTACATATAAAATCAGAAGCGTCTATTTTGATGGTACTGAGTATATAAAATTGATATATATGTAAATCTGCATGATTATATATTACATATAAAAATTAGAAGCGTCTATTTTGACGGTACTGAGTATATAAAATTGATGTATATGTAAAACTGCATAATTATATATAAAATCAGAAGCGTCTATTTTGACGATACTGAGTATATAAAATTGATATATATGTAAAACTGCATGATTATATATAAAATCAGAAGCGTCTATTTTGATGGTACTGAGTATATAAAATTTATATATATATATATATAACTGCATGATTATATGTATATTACATATAAAAATCAGAAGCGTCTATTTTGACGGTACTGAGTATGTAAAATTAAAATATAAAACTGCATGATTATATATTTGCTAATAACTGCATGATAATATATAACTGCATGATATATATATATGATTATATATTATGTATAAAAGTCAGAGGTGTCTGTGATGTGACGGTACTGATGTTAATAAAAATCAGAAGCATCTCGTTTTTAGGATGGTACTGGTTATTACAAATATTTATAAATTTGATTCGGAGAGACGAGAAAAATTTATTTGTTGCGTTCTCACGGGAATGAATGTTGGAGGGGCCCATTCACTGTTCCCAATATTCAAAATCATAGAATAATATGATTTTATATAATACTATAATTTTAGTCACACTTCAAGACAAAATTGGTATTATACAAGTTATATAGTACAAATTATTGAATATATTTCTTTGATAAAATATAATAAAGTCGTTATATTATTATATGTATTAAAATCATACGCGACTTTAATATTTATTAAAATATTATCAGGATGAGGGGCCCACAATTTGTAGGGCGGCCCTGAAGTGCCTGGTAAAAGGAAATTCGGACGCTCTAGCCGTCTCAGAACATCGAGAATCTTGGCAACATCGAGATTCTTGGTAACAATGAGAGGAAAAGGACGAAAGATCATATATCTGTCCTGCTCGTATCGTAAACAATCGAGGCGGCAACATTGCGCACAAGCGCGCAATGTATACATGCTTGAACTAGGATCGATAATATAGGAAATTTTTATATCATATTCTAGATTATCGACCCCGATCAAGTTTGGCCGTCACTCCAGCATCCCCTTAATCGCTGAAATTCTACGATGTACCACGGTGAGAGCTCGCAAAATTTTTACACGACAGATCTGTGATAACTCCTTATATAGTACAATGTGATTCTACATCAACGTGACTCTACATCGATCTCGAAAAAGGTACCGCGAAAACTTCGCGAATTCAAAGAATGACACTAATCATTTTCATATCTTATTGTTAGATCCGCATGTGTTTTCATCTTCATGCCCTCGCACTTCCACTCATTCGCATTCTCTCTATCTCTCTCCCGCTCCTTCATTCACACACCTTTGCATCTCACATTCACGCTCTCCACCATTCAAATTCACGTCTCATGTTCTATGTCTCTTTTTTTACACCAGCCCGTTCTCTCACAATCGCATTCTTTTTATAGTTTTATTATTCATAATTTAAAATTATTGTACTTTTGAAGTGTAGGAGAGGATTGAGATATGAAAAAGACATTAAAAATATTTTTTTAAATAAATATATTTTTTGTAACATGTACATTATGTTAACGTATAATATAAAATACTATTTATCGCAAAAGCTAATAATTCGCAATCAATAAGCGAAGTTTTATCTGAAACTTTATGCAAGACTTTAGCTGCATCGCATTTATCAATAATATAATTAGATTTTATAATAATTAAAAAATTCTTATATTTTTCATTAACACTTTGTGTATTCTGACCTAGCTAGAAATATACATGTTTTACACATGTTTCAACTTCAAATAAAAACAATAAAGTTTGAGGTTGCATGTACATACGTGTATCATGTAATATCAATTTTACAATGTTGCATCATGCATCTTAACATGTTCAATCACTAACTCGCGAATCGATAACGATGAAGCGATATTTGATTGCAGAAATCGTTCCACAGCTTCACGTCTCTCGACGAACGATGTCTACGTTGTGTGGGGCAATATCATTTGATTTCCATGATTATCACCAAGAATAATTTCCACATGAGATATCTCATAGAGATATTTGTCAAGTGTTTTAGTATTCTTAGATTATTAGCTCTCCATTTTTTTAAGGGAAATTGCTCCTTTTCCAATAGTGTACTTAGCTGTTTTTGCAGATTTATGGCATCATCCAGATCATCCATGCCCGTCAAAAGGTCATCCATGTAGAAATCTGATTGTAAGACCTTAGCTGCTTGTGGCTGTTGAATACTGTTTTCCTGCGCTAGTTGTCTAAGACAGCGCATAGCTAGATACGGCGCAGAAGTACCGTATGTAACCGTCTTCAAGGCATACACACCAACTGGGGTATCTTCTGATTTTTTCCAGAATATTAATTGCAGTCGAATATCCTCTTCTGTCACCCAAATTTGCCGGAACATCATTGCTATGTCTGCTGTTAACACATATTTGTGCATCCTGAACCGCAGTAGGATGTGCATCAAATCATCAATTTGTAGATTGGGACCGGGCATGTCGTTTAAGGATTGACCGTTATCTGTCTTCGCTGATGCATCAAACACGACTTTTAACTTTGTTATTACGTTGTCAGGTTTGATAATGGACTGATACGGCATGTAAAACGTCAGCTCGCTCTTCAATATTTTATTTCGGTGCACTAATACCATATGACCTCTCTTTTCGTAATCCTCTATGAATCGCGTGTATTCTTCTTTCACTTCGAGTTGTCTCTTGAGTCTTCGTTCCAATGCGTTAAATCTGCGCAAAGCGTAATCTTCGGATCTGCCCAATTGTACAGCTTGGTCTTTAGGCAATGACACTATAAATCTCCCGTTTTGTTCTCTGGAAACAGTTGCGGTGAATTGTGCTTCGCAGTATTTTTCTTGTGTGCTTAGTTGTCGCGGCTCTTGAATCTCTTCCTGTGTCCAAAATCTCTCCACCTGCTCCTTTAGGGATGAATTAGTTGGCAGGAGCGAAGTAGAAGTTATCTTTGTCTTGGCGTTAATAATTTCTCCTCCTACTACCCAGCCGAGTTGTATTTTTTGCCATATTGGTTGTCCCTTTGCAGCTTTGATCTGCCCGACACACAACAAGTTCCAAAAGAGCTCAGCTCCTATTAAAATATCAATTTTGCCAGGCTTATCAAAATCAGGCTCCGCTATTCTTCGATCTCTTGGTACGCTGAGAATATCTTTTTTCAATGGTATCTGTAGTATGCACTTTGTTATCTTCGGAAGCAATTTAACGTAGCCTTGAATCCGGAATATTGTGATTCTATATGTATTTCCGTTATTGATTGTACATCCATAGCCATCTGCATGATTCCTTTAACCGCTTGCCGTTTTGCTTGACACGAAAGTTTCAATCGGTGTACCAAATCTTTTATAACAAAATGTGATTGCGAGCCTGCGTCTAACAGCGCTCTGCATGTATGCCGAGTGCCTGTCTTGTCCCGTACATATACCTGAGCCGTCGATAGTATTACTTGTAACGTTGTCTTCTTGCCACTACAATTCAAATTTAGCGTATTGACTTCTGGATCCGCCTGTCCATCCGCACAATGCTACCGTTCGATCGGAAATTTCAGATTTCTTCTGATCTGCGCCTTTTTCTTCAGTCGTCGAGCTTCTATCTGTCTGTTCCATATGCAGGAGAGTGTTGTGCGCTTTGGAGCACTTGCGACACTTCGAAACCCTGCAATCTCTTGCATAATGTCCTCCTTTTAGACAATTAATGCATAGTTGCCTTTTCTTAATTTCTTCCCTTTTATCCGTATTTGAGAGCTTTCGAAATTCAGGACAATCGAATAAACGATGGCTTTCTTTGCATAACGTACTTGCTTGAGATGTGGCAGCTGCTACTGTAACTTGTCCGTTCTTTTGTTTGCATTACCCTTGTGCGCTGTATCTTGCTTCGCTTTATTGCTATCTAGCATTTCCAGAGTAGGGCATTTCCCTTCCAAAAACTTCTCTTCAGTTGTCGGTATATAATCTCATTCCTGCTGCCTAGCTTCCTCTTCCCACGCACGCTGAGTATTATAGGCGAGTTTGCTTCTTGCGAGATAAATGACAAGCGTATCCCATTGATCTGTCGGCTGTCCTAATACCCTTAACGCCGTTAAATGTGTCCGAACATGCGTAACGAATTGCCTCAGTGACAGGAGATTGTCTTTTCCTGCTAACGGAAATTCCAACAATTTAACGAGATGACTATTAATTATTAATTTCTTATTGTTATAATGACTTGTAAGCAGATTCCATGCTATTATGTAATTTTCTGTAGACATGTTCAAACCACTGATTACTTGCAACGCCTCATCCTTCAGCGTGCTACGCAAGTACTGGAATTTTTGTACGGCTGAAAGTTTCCGATTACTATCCGATTAATGACTTGAATGCGTCTTTAAATAGCATCCATTGATCGTACTCACCTCCGAACAGTGTTGCCAGGTGGTCTGTGCGACTTCCCCCTAGGCTTATTTCGTTTCCCTCTAGAAATCTCCTAAATAGCCCCTATCAGAGAGAAGGATTGAGAGAAGGATCCTTCTCTCTGCCCCTATTAATTAAGGATCGACAGAAGTGACGGTAAAGAGCCGTGAATTACGATTTTTACGATTCATAGTTCATGGCTCTCCACAGTCACTCCTGTCGACCCTTAACAGACCAATGTGCTAACTTCTAATGAAAAGAAATAATCAGATGGTGCTGCAATTTTTTTTGAATTTTTTTTAATTGATATATATTATATATAAAACTGTATAAATATAACACAACCAACATATATATATACTTAATGATGTTATACAGTACTTTTTATAAAACTAAATAAAACTTATTATTAAATTTCCTTCATTTACGTAATATGCATGCAAATGAGATCTTCGAGAATGAACACGGTTCTTAAATCTAAATTTGATTGAACCTGAATTATATCGCAGTTATCAATTCTTAGATTCTAGTTTCCGGCCTTATTTTTCGGGAAAAATATCTAAAATTGCAACGTCATTTTCATTTATATTAGTGTAAATAGTTTCAGTGTTGAAACGCTTCAACATGGTAGCAGTAGGCTTAAAATCACAGCAGTTAATGTTCAGAGTGAGGCGGATATGCATAATTGCCTCTACCATTGCAATCGACATTTTGTTCCGCAACTTGTCCTTTACTATACTCATTATAGAAAAGGCGCGTTCGACTGAAGCATTCGAAAATGGAAGACTTAATAGAGCAAGCACAAGCTTGGAAATATTTTCAAATCATTTTGTTCCGCCAGCATCTTTAATATCATACACTTCGGCCCAAAAGCTTTCAGTGCTCGTACAATTCTTAACTTCTGCAGTGTGAAGAAGGTTCCACTCTCGTATCGTACAGTCTATGTTAATACACACACTTTTTTTAAATTCTGAGGCAATTTCAGTTATATCTGCTTTGATTTGAGAAGAGGCTGATTCCGGCGAAAAAGTAGATATTTTCTCGAGTATTTTAATATTCTCTGGAATTCTCTTCTGTAACTCCGAACATAGCAAGCTCAAAAAGTCTCTACACCGTTCTTTGACCTGAATGACAGTTTCTGACTTCATGCTAGCACTCAGATAATTAAATTCATACCCAAAGTTCATGCATTGGAGGGGCATTAAATATTGTTTGAAATCAAAAATAGCTAATTCGTATCGCGATATTTTTTGCAACCTTGAAGGAACAACAAGAATTTGGAGGCTCGAGTATAGCAAATTGTTCACATCTTGAAACAGTTTCATTGGATCAACAGATTCGGATTGAAACAATCTGTTCATCGCCGTGACGCTTTTCAAGCTGTTGCTCAGAAATGTTAAGAATAATTTGTTTTCTGGAGTGCAATACATTTCGTACAATAGATGAGCTGTATAACAACGTTCATTATTGCTTTCAGTTATTTGAAAGTGTAATTTTAACGCATCCCATTGTTCTAGTATTGTATCTATAGCCTGAAGCCTCACTAACCAGCGTGTGTTTGATAGTTGTACGATTTTTTTCGGTAATGTACCCGCTAGAGTTTTATAGATCTCTGCATATTCTAATTGTCGCTTTGTACTGTGAGAGAACCAGCTGTGAGTTTCACGCACCATAAAATCTAAATATCTCGGTAAAGCTTTGCAGGCTGCTTCGGCTGCAAGATGAAAAGAATGACAAATACATGTAATAACAATGAGCTCTGGATTAATATCTCGGAATATTGTTGTAACCGAATGATGCCGCCCAACGTTCACACTTGCTCCATCGACACCGAGACCCAATAGTTTTTCGACATTTAAACCGTCGGTCTTCAATTGGTGCAGTACTGCTTCCGCAATGGCATCCGACGTTCCAGCTTTTATTTCAATTAGTCGATAAAATGTTGTGACGATCTTCTTTTTCGATTCACTGAAATAGCGTATCATCAAGCAAAGGATTTTCTTGGTATCAATCGAAGTAGATTCATCAAGTATTAAGGAAAAATACGACTGATTAATGTCTTCTATCAACTCTTCCAAAATACACGGCGATAAAACGTTCTTGATTAGAGCAGAACATTTTGTACGATGCAGCTTGATATCCTGCAGCACTTCAGATTTTTCATCGAGACTTTTTATCACAATCGAGAGATGATCGACGGTTTTAATCGAGTAATGTTCTGCCACGTACGTCGCGATTTTTAATTCAGCTATCTTTCTTTGTTGAGATAGAGTTATTTTAGCGAATGTATTGATCTTTGGTAAAGCAGCAGCGATCTGTTGATTCTTTGCATGCTGTATATGCTTCTTCGACCTACCATGATCTTCGAGAGTTCTTTTATGAGCGTTAAGAATTGTCTTACAATAAGCACAGAATGCATTGAATGAGTCTCCGTCAGGCGATGGTTTTAACCAACCTATATTGTGTAAATGAAATTAGACAATATTGCATACATCAAACGAACAAAACGAAATATATTAAAAACGTGGAATAAACTTAATTCTCGAACTTCATGGAAAATGTATATATTTCGTCGAAGACCTACCTTTAAAATTAGGATAAAGTTCCCAATTTTTAATATACTTTTGTACATATGTTTTTTTATTTCTTTTGGACATCTTTCATATATCGGATACAATATATTATTCAAATATCTCTAAAATTTCCCCCGTCTCATCAAAGCAAATCCACAAAAAACGACGATAACGCGACGATTACGTTGTAATTGGTCAAAGATTAGGGTTAAGTTAGTAGAGTTTAGGGCGACTTTCACCAAGCTGCCGTTAATCAAATTGTCCTAGTAACTTTGCAAAATGCCAACTGAAGCTGCTGTCGCATTAATGGTTAACTACAGCTTGGTGAAAGTCGCCCTAAGCAATGGTAAAGAAATTTTTCGACCTCCTTGAGTCTTGATATAACCTCTAAAAAATATTCTAAAGATTTTTAGAATCCACTAAAAAATCTCCCAAAGATTTTTTCCTCCTATTTCTCCACTAAACGAGGTAAAATATCCCTAGATCTAGGAGGAAATCTCCTAACTTGGCAACACTGCCTCCGAACATCGGCAGTTTTAACGTGGGCAATTTTATATCCATTTTACCTTGCGGTGCATGCACTTTGCTTTCGGGCTGCTGCGCTTGCTGTGTCACTAGCGCTGTCAATTCCATTATCGAATACGCCTTATCCAATGCTCTGTAAAAACAATTCTCGAATACTGCTCGTTCTCCCTGTTCTTTTTGCACTATCGATTCTATTTGATCTTCCTCTTTTACTTGTATAACCTCTAACTGAGTCTGGTTTTCGTCGAATGCTATCCACAATTCCTTTAACTTTTCTACGCGTGCTTGTACCTGCGCGTATGTTATCTCTTGATCCGAAGTTAAAAAGGTATATATGCGAGTCACCTGCCCTTTCAGTTGAGCCCGCGTGATCTTCAGCTTTCTCAATTCCGCTCTCAATTTCGTTGCGTTCTTGCGTCGTGTCGACTTGAAATCGATCCGATCTTATGTGTCCGTCGTCCGTTGCTTCTTGCTTCTTAGCCACGTTGTCGCTATTCTTGAGCCGCACGTTGGGCGCCAAATGTAGGGAAGGTCGATGATTGACCTAATGCTTTGTTTGTATTTTCGAATATGCTTTAATAAAGCTTACAATGAAGTTTACAATGCTATCGGATACAAAGTTCTTACAAAAATGCTTCTTTTTTTTTAACGCCCGTACGCTCGTCGTCACTTTTTAGCGCGCCTCTCTCGGGTAAACTTATAACTATTAGCTATTACCAACAGCCCGGAAGAGGGAAAAGCATGTCAACTTGTTATACATGCAAGGTGACAACGACATAGGGCATTCATGTGAATTAAAAATATGTCCCGTCTCATGAGCTCGTAATTGAACAAAAAAAAGAACAGAAAATACTTTTGCGATCGGTATTTATAAATTTTTATAATGAAATTGCGCAACAATTTATGCTTATAAATGATTGTAATAAAACTGTGTGTTTTTCCAGATGCTTGCACTACTTCAGTTCCAGCGAAAAATTGGAGGCTCACAGTATCGACTACCAGCAGATAAATGACTGTGCGATCTAATTACCGAGCGAAGACGATAAGTGGTTGACCTTCAAAAATTATGCCAGGAAGGAACCGGTACCATTTGTTGTGTACGCTGATTTGGAGTGCACACTGGAGAAGATGGACAAGGATTCGATAACGTCCACATACACGTGCCAGCGTCACAAAGTATTTAGCATAGGATACTACGTGCGTTGCTCCTACGACGACTCGTTATCGATGTATCAGTTTCGCGATAAGGACTGCATTGCATGGTTCGCCGAGGAATTGAAAAGTTTGGCGCATAGCGTAAAGTCTGTTTTGTCCACTAATATACCCATGGCAGATTTAACGTGAGACAAGTGGAAAAGATTTATGTAATAAATTATCTGACAAGAGGGTGGCAGAAGGAAGGGGAAAAATGGTAGCCACGTTCATAGATATGAAGGCGGCGTTTGACTCGGTGGACAGGGGGATACTGGTAGAGAGTATGAGAAAAAGGGGAGTGAGGGAAGGGCTGGTGGCAAGATGTGAGGAGGTGTTGGAGGAGACAGTGAGCAGAGTGAGAGTAGGGGAGATAGAAGGGGAAAGATTTTGGACGGAGAGAGGAGTGAGACAGGGATGTCCCTTGAGCCCTTGCTTATTCACCCTGTTAATAGCGGACATGGACGAGGCGTTAGAGGAGGAGAGTTGGGAAGGAATAAAAGTAAAAGGAAGAAAAATTTACTCTTTGGCGTACGCGGATGATGTGGTGGTTTTGGCGGAGGAGGACAATGGGATGCAGATAATGATAAAGGGACTGGAGAGGTATATGGATGAAAAGGGCCTGGAAGTAAATGTGGAAAAGACGAAAGTGATGAGATGCAGAAGGAGAGGGGGGAAGTGGAAGAAGATAGAGTGGAAGTGGAAAGGAAAGAAGATAGAAGAAGTGAAGAAATTTAACTATTTATGATATACACTGATGGCAAATGGAGGGAACATATAAGGGAAAGGTTGAGGAAGGGAGCGGTGGTGATGAGAGAGGTTTGGGGGATAGGAAAAAGAAGGTTTGGAAAGGACTGGGCAAGAAGGATGTGGCTGTTTGACAGGCTGGTGTGGACGGTGATGGGGTACGGAGTAGAGATATGGGGGTGGAAGGAAAGGGAAGAGGTGGAGAAAGTGCAGGATAGATTTTTAAAATGGGTCGCAGGAGTGGGAAGGAGTACACCAAGTTATTTGGTAAGGGAGGAATTTCAAAGAGAAAAATTGAGGGGAAGGCGGGTTTAAGAGCATGGGAATATGAGAGAAGACTAGGGGAGGAAAAAGGAGGGGAATTGGCCAGGTTATGTTGGGAGGAATTGAGAGAAAGAGCAAAGGGAGGATCAGCAGTGGGTGAGTGGGAGAAAGAGAGGAAAGAGTACTATGAGAGGAAAGAGTACTATGTGAGGAAAGGATAGAACTTGAAAGAGATAGAAAAGATGAGAGAAGATGGAGAAATGAGAGGCGAGGAGATAGTAGGGAAAGAGAGGGAGATGCAGGAGAAAGAAAGATGGGAAAGGATAAGGGAGTCTAAGTTTAACAAATGGTATGGCAGAATAAAAGGAAAAGGAGTACCGGAGTATCTAAAAGGGGGATGGAAAGAGAAAAGATGGCAGAGGAAAGCAAGGCACAGGTTAGGTGACGGAATGAGAGGAAACAAGTATTGGGAGAGTAGAGAGGAGAGAAAGTGGGAGATGTGGATGGGGGGAGGAAACGTGGGAGCATGTTTGGGAAGAATGTACGAGTTGGGTGGCAGGAGGCGGTAAAGGAGGTTCTCGGGGAGAGAGGGAAGAGGGAAGAGTGGATGATAAAGTGGGAAGAGATGAGGAAAGGGAGAGGGGAGGAGGAGGATAAGAGGATAGAAGGAGGTGTGAATGAGGAAGGAATGGAAAGAGAGGAGCAAACAGCGGAAACGGAGGTCCAGAGGAATGAGTGTGGATGCATGGATGGATGCGAGGGTATGTCTCTCTCTCTCTCTCTCTCTCTCTCTCTCTCTCTCTCTCTCTCTCTCTCTCTCGTGCTTAGAATTAAGATAATTATGTGAGCGGAGCGGAGGTCCGTGTGTACCCCGCAAAGGGAATAAACTAACTACTACTACTACTACTTGTTCATAATTTATTGCTCCCGTTAACTCATATAGTGCTCCATTTAGTATTAAATTATTTTTAAGTTTACGCAATTCAATTCTATTATTCGTTCCATCCATAGTTTCAATGAATATAATATTTCCATATTCTATGTTAATATTGCAATCATTATTACACGCCTTACATTTTTTATTTAATGTCTGAGTATACTCGTCTATTGCATCTTGCAAATGTTCGTGTCCAGACTGTTTTAATGTATCAATATTAATTGGTAAAATGGTTCCTTTACGTTCGATAATATTTTCACATTTTGTGCAAGTTTTATTTTCATAATAGCTAAAGTCTTCCTTGAATAATTGTTCGCAAAGGTAAGAAATAGTCGAAACTACATTAATAACTATAATGCCAGTTACATTTTCGCTTACAAAATGTTTTATTTCTCGTAATAACTCTGCTCTCTTCTTGTAAATTAATTTACTTGAACCAGTTTTTAGGAACAATTTTAAAAATTCGAAGACGTTTGTGGAATTTGATTCAATCACTTGACAGAACGAATTATGTATACTTGCAGAAGCTAAAATATGAAAAATACTATCGAACCCACATGTGTTTTGTATGACATATTTTATATTTTTGTCCGCAATTGCAGGACATAAATTTTCATTTTTAAGCATACCAATGCCAACTACATTTTTTTTATTAAGTTCCGTGATATTCCAATCGCGCCAAGCACTGAAATACGTGCGTTTAACTTTTTTAGGAGCATTTTTATTTCGCCAATTTTGTCCTAATAACAAATCGTGAGGTTCGTCAAATGAAGAGTTCGGTGTTTCTAGATTGGAAGTATATTTTATATTATATATATTTTCATTATTTTTTATAATGTCCTCAGAGAGATATGTGGCTTCGCTTTTATTTAAGTCAAAATTCTCGAGTTCAAATGAAATGTTTGACGATTCTTTGTCATTAATATTTGTCTCACAAGCGCTTTTCTCATCTTCTTTTGTTTCACAAATTATGTGTCTTTTATTTAAATCCACATCAACTTCTTTTTCGGCTACAGCTAATTTTGCTTTTCCTGAAAATGATTTTAGATAGATGCTTAAAAATTTATCAATGCGCATCAATCGACATTCATTTCTTAATATACGATGCTTAAGATCATTAAATTCTGATTCCACTGCGGATGAACTGACATGTATTTTTTCAAGTTTAAACGCATTTATCATAGTACCCGTATATAATGGAAAATAATGCAATAGATTTTTAATTTTGGAGGTTATAGCAGGAGCATAATATGAACTAATGGCTTCACCTTGAGGAGCAGAAGTAACTGCATTTGTACATTCTTTGAATAAGACATTTAACCAGTTACCAATAGTATCTTTCTCAAAATTTTGAGTATCTTTGTCATTAAAAAGTAACGCCTATGTTGCTGAAATATCTTTAATATTGTTACAATTTTCTATCATATTATTTATATCTGTATTACCTTTAATTATATCGTGCAAATGTTTTAAAGCTTTCTCAGCTGAACTTTCTAATTTATTTTGCATTAATCCACAGCCTTCACTGTTGCAAAGTATTATAACAGATCTAATAATATTTACAAATTCCCGGAAATCAGTTATTTTTGTTAAATATCCCATGATTAACATATAAAATGTCTTTGCTCGTAGATGTATGTTTTTAAATTCATTCCACCGGGAAATTAAATGTACATAGTGCGAGATATCTAAACGAATAAAGTGTTGTGCCTCTCGACGCAACAAAAAAATTTCGGGATTCGTTTCGCCTTAAGAGTTAGAACTCAAGGAGTGCAGATAGGAAATCTTCCAGGTTTCAGCATCGACACGTTAGCTAGATATCACTTACACTTATATTTCGAGGGTTCGTTACAATTCTTCTTACAGAACTCGTCCGCGTTCGACGATAATTTCCGTGTCGCAATTGACACAGTAATAATTTTGACTTTGATATTCGTGATAGTTTCGTTATAGATTTCTTTATGGATTCTCCCGTTAAGGATCTGTTATAAATTCATCTTAGATTCTCTCGATATAGATCTGTTATTAGTTCGTTAATGATTCTCTCGATTCTCTCGCGAGTGGCGATTAGGTGGGCGCTTTTATAGTGCCATTTGTCAGGAATTTAGGTGATACTTCTTAATAGAAGCATATTTAATTAATGCTGTGTCAGTCGTGCACGGTCTCACGGATTAATCTCAACAATCTTGCATTTTCGCTCGCCCATGGCGTGATCGTTGTTATGCAGTCGAAAATGCAAGCTTGCACTGTGGCAGCTTCTGAGCTACAACAAAAGCATGATGGTAAATTGTAAGGTAATCCAATAAGGTAAGAAAAACATTGTTGTAAATAATCTTTTAAATTCCTACATCCTCCGAACGATTTTGCTACAGCGCCCATCAATGCTTTGTCGAAGTCGCAAACTACTTGATTTGGATACCGGAAATTTTGTTTGTGAGTGCAACCTATTCTAATTATTCTCATTAAACCAATACATAATCGCAGTATTTTGAATCGCGCTTAACATTTGAAATACGGACATTTTTTATGTAGGTGTTCTACCATTATCTGATATAAATATATGTGCGATGATAATTCATTAGTTAGTAACTTCAATTTTTTACTAATGATCCCATAGCATCAACATAAATGAAATTTGGATACTGAAGATAAATTGCCATTTGTTCTTGTGTCCAATAGTGGACGAAAAATGGATCCAACCCAATGAATGAATATGTTCTGCATGAATATCATATTTCATTCGTTTTATACTTTCTATTGGATTACTAATAGATACTCCTAAATCTATATTATGTCTTTGTTCTTTTGCTTTACGCAATACATTAAGATTTGAGCTGGCAAATGAGCTACCTTGTTGTCACCAAAACTCATAAGTTTATCGGCTTCTTTTCTACGCCACACACACATGGCAAAATATTTACGTCGATCATTTCTTTTGAAACTTTCAGTCTTCTATTACCTTTTAATTGTCGTTTTTTTTATGTGTAATTGAATCATCAAAATTTTCAATCACACATTCCATTGTTATATCACTTTGCGTTAAAGGTTTGTTAATAACGCAACCTTTGAAAATACAATCACATTCTGGACAGCGACCTGACACAACTAAAAAAATGCCAGTTTCAGATATCTTACAGTGTTTAAAAGTTAGAGGACATGGTAATTTCGTTACAGCATATATTTCTGCATATAATTCGTCAGTCCGTACCTTGCGTAATAAAATATTATATTTTCTTTCTTTTAAAATACTATCCACATAGAATACTTCTTTAGGGGCTATTTTTAATCAAAGTTTATAAAATAAATTTAAGTTGAAAGTAATAAGTTTACTATTGGAGTCATTTAAAATAATATTCTCATCTGATTCAATAATTGATGAATCAATCTCAAAATTGAAAAGTTTTAAAATTTTGTCCCAAATGCCGTATCTATTTTTCTGCAAAATAACGTAAATATATTTTGGCTTTAAGTGTTGACTAATATCGGGATTTTGTTTAGTGAGTCACTAATTTTCATATATATTTCAGAACTGGGAGCAACTGGTTTGCCGTAAGGATTTGCTATGTCATAAAAATCTAGGGATGAAATAATATCCAAGAGATTTTCGACGTGCGCAACCATATCAAATGAAAAGCGAAGGCAATATCTTACACAAAATGTCGAAAAACTTTTTTTCTAATAATTATAATTTCCGAACGATCTTAAGACCGGTTACTTAAGATAGTTTATGATACGAAGTGTTGAATCCCTTGATACAAATGTTTGGAATCGAAAAGCTAACGAAAACAGAAAACCATCCGTTCATGAATGCACGGAAAGAACAAATGCATATCATATAGCTAAGTTCCTATAAAAAGTTCTCGAGATATCGTGTAGTGAGCAGAGTACCGCGGGGTGTGAGTGAGATCGCGTGCCATAGTCGAGAGCCGACGATGTCAGCTCGGTCTCCGATCAGTGATGCCGTTCGGCAGATGCGGCAGCACACCAGCAGCGGTGGTGGGGGATGGCTGGCAGCGTACACACCGAAGCGACGTATGCTCTCGGCGCTCGGCAACGCTCGGCTAGCTTCGGGCAGACGAGAACAGCTATATGTTCTCTCTCTGTCTCTCGCACTACTGTTCGTCAAGCTGGCAAAACGCCGCTGGCGGACTTAATGCTAAGGCGAAAGCAACACAAAAATATGAAAAATATTTATATTAAATTACTCTAAATTTAATATAAATATAATTAATAATAATATATAAAAATCCACTCTTAACCAATATGTATGTTTTTTTAGTTAGAAAATTTCTTATATTGAAAAACTTTAGCATAATAATGATTAAATGTAAATTGAAAAAATTACAGTTTATAGACTATTTTTTTGCACTTATTTAATTTATGTTTGCTTACATACATATTGTTGCTCAACGGAAACCGCGAGAGGGTGGTGGTCTCTTCCATCAGGAAGAAAATGTAAAAAATTGTCAATTTATTATTTGTTATAAATTGTTAGTAACTAAAAAAATAAGTATTATAATAGTTAGAAGTATAAAAATTAAAGAATACAAACAATATCAATATTAAAATGATTAAACTGTAATATTTGCAGTTATATTTATCTGTAATAATTAAAAAGCAATTTTTTACATTTTCTTTTGTTTGTTTGTTTGTGCGTGCGTGCGTGCGTGCGTGCGTGCGTGCGTGCGTGCGTGCGTGCGTGCGTGCGTGCGTGCGTGCGTGCGTGCGTGCGTGTGTGTTATTACACTTTTTTCTCATACTTTTACTAACTTTTTACACGCTTAATTTTTACAAGCGTGATGTCATTTACAGACAAGATTTTTTACACGCTTAACTTTATAAGCGTGATGTCATTGGCAGACAAGATTTTTTACACGGTCGATTTTTTCGACCGTGATGTCTTTTATAGACAAGATTTTTTATAAGCTTAATTTTTACAAATATATTATTTACAGATGTTCTGAAAATCAAATATTTTACATTTTCATTATGCAAACGAGGGTCCAGCTATATCATCCGCAGCATATAATCTTAAAGCACTACGACGTTTTTTAATAGTGTGTTCTTTTTCATTGATAGAAGAGACAAATATTTTTCCTCAATTTTCATATTTATGGCTGTTTCTCCTCTCGTTTTGAATGCCGATTTTACAACACAAATTGCATTAACAGTGGCTGGCGAGAGTTTATTCCTTTTTTTTTGTTTTTATATCACTTAAGAGGGAAAACACTCTCTCTGGATCGGCATTGGAATTTGGAAGTGATCGAACAGCATTCAGAACATTTGTTAGATTTGGATATCTAATAGTATTATTGGGGTATCGATATTGCAAAATTTCTTTCCACATGTTGTCAAAATTTAATTTAGAGAGGTTTTGTTTCTCCTCCATTGTAAAATTTCATGGTAATGCAAACCATTCTTTTTTTAAGGCATCTTCATCAATATCACCAATAGTTTTAGCTACTAAAGAAACATCTAACATCTACTAAAGAAACAGCGTTGACATCATGTTTTCAGTCGAAAAAAGCAACATGGAGTGTCTATATTCAAGAGTAAAGTGTCCTTTGTACGTTTGTTCCGGCAAAAATGAGAGTTGTTCCGGGTTGTTCTACGTCTATCTGCCATTGTTCCACATTTTGATAGCGTTGACATCATGTTATTAGTCAAAAAGGCAACATAAAATGTCTACCTTCAAGAGTAAAGTGCCCTTTGTACATTTGTTCCAACGAAATTGAGAGTTGTTCCGCGTTTTTTTATGTCTATTTGCCATTGTTTTACATTTTGATAGCGTTGACGTCACGTTTTCAGTCGAAAAAAGCAACATGAAGTGTTTATCTTCAAGAGTAAAGTGCTCTTTGTACGTTTGTTCCGGCGAAAATGAGAGTTGTTCTGGATTGTTCTATGCATAGTTGCCATTGTTTTACATTTTGATAGCGTTGACATCACGTTTTCAGTCGAAAAAAGCAACATGAAGTGTCTACATTCAAAAGTAAAGTATCCTTTGTACGTTTGTTCCGACGAAAATGAGAGTTGTTCCGAGTTGTTCTACGTTTAGTTGCTATTTTTCCACATTTTGATAGCGTTGACATCACGTTTTCAGTCGAAAAAAGCAACATGAAGTGTCCACCTTCAAGAGTAAAGTGCTCTTTGTATGTTTGTTCTGGCGAAAATGAGAGTTGTTCCGGATTGTTTTATGTGTTTGAAGGTAGAATATATAATTTTGTACAAAAAAAATAATTGCTGTAGCTTTAGAGATGTAAATACTATTTGACCCCGCCATACAGTTCTTTTGTTATATCTTCTGAAATTCTTCTTTTGGAAAATCAATACTTTGGAACAATGTTTAGAACAACTAGAACAATTCAAAATAACAAAGAAAGTTGAACTTTTTGAAAAATGGGGGGCCACTAAAAAAAATCATTTTTTCGTTTTTCCGTTCTATTTTTCTCTTTCTTGACTTATAACTTTGGAACAATGTAGAACGAACGTAGAACAACCTGGAACAACTAAAGAAATATTCAAAATCGAAAAATGGGGAGCTAACTTTATAGACGTGAAGTGGCACGCATCCACCTGGCTCGAGCCTTCCAAAAACAAAAAAGGCACTATAACCTCCGACGGCGGGAGTGGAGACCACGGGTGGGAGACGTAGTCTGGAAAAGGGACCGGCCGCTATCAAACAAAGGCGAGGCATTTAACGCGAAACTGGCACCGAGATACACCGGCCCCATGATGATTCGAAATATCGTCTCACCCGTCATCGTCGATCTACGAGACGAACGGGGCAAGTGGCATCGCCACATACACATCCGCGACCTGAAGTCCGATACCGCGGACACTAGCAAGAATAAAAACGAAGAGAATAATCCGACACCCAGCGAGTAGGCCAGGGGTAGCCTAGCCACGACCATCCGGCAGAACACAAGCCATACGACGGCTACCGTCGGCTCACGCCCTTTAAAAGGAGGGGGTGATGTGACGACCCGTTAAGGTGTCGTCATTAAATCTCTGCGACCGAACGCTGATCACGGGGACCCGACGTGCGCGATCCCTACGGCAAACCGCGACCCCATCACGGGCCGACGCGTGGAAGAGGCCGCCGAACCAGTATATAAGCCGGCTCGCGCGAAAAGCCGGCACCAGTTCCTGACCCGATATTCTTCCCGATATCGGCCTCAGGGGCTCCCGAGGACTCCTAGCAGATCCTACACCAGCTTCCGAAATTCATTTTATTTGTATGACATGTAATCAACATAGACATTATAATAAAATAAATGTTTACAAAACATTGTCTTTGCGTATCCACGAATAGTGCGATTTATCGAGTCCCAATCATTTCACTTAAACCTCATCCCCTCTTTTCCGTAACACTTTCTCAACGAGATACACATCGGGATTAGCTACGCGATGCAGCTCATGTTCATAGAATCCTCCAGCGATGGGTTTTCCAATGGAATCCTCCAGTATATACATCACGGGGTTAGTTTTCTGCACTTTGCCGACTTTAAATACCTCCGTCGACCAATTTGGTGTGTAACCTTTTTCAAAGACGGTCTTATATTTGCTCACAGGCACCGAATCACCTACTTTGCCGGTCCCGCAATCTTTATCGCACAGTACACCGTCGTTAAGAATTTATCAGCGATAGCGTGGGCGTAACATCAACGGATCACATACCGATAGTTCGATGCTTTCGCGCGTTGTAATCTGATACGAGACGCGACAGCGCGTCGATCCATCTATAGTTTCCGTTGAACGTAAACAGTTTCCACATTTCGTTCTTTAACGTGCGATTGAATCGTTCGACGACCGATGCCTTCATCACGGAATAAGTAGAATAGTGGTTAATGTTGTGTTTCTTCAAAAGTTTTTGCATGTTCGCATTGTAAAATTCCTTTCCCCATCGGTTTGTAAATTTTTCGGGCATCTTCCATCGATTCGAATTATTTTTGCGATTGCCGCAGTAACTTCACATCCGCTCTTGGCCTTGAGCGGTACGGCCCATGCATGCTTGTTCAGCACATCGATAATAGTAAGTATGTAGTGGTAGCCTCTGTTGAATCGCGTGTAAGGACGCATCTCGCAACATCAGTTTGCCACAGATCGTCGTATCCATGCACTATGACACGCCTTCGCGGAAAATTTCTTCTCGCTGGAGCGTGCAGTTCCTTCACTAACTGTCACTTCTCAGAGGTTTTCTTCTCAGCCATGAGCGAATATTCATTATGACGTTAATGAAACGGGAACGCACGTTCGTGTAACGTATGTCGAACGGGAACTGAACGGAAATCGATCGGGAACGGAACGGGAACGCACGTTCGTCGATCGGGAACGCGGCGGTGTCACGTTCACGTAACGGAGGGATTTTACTCAGCGCGATAAATCATATGCTGAATCATCTCGTGAAGATCGTTTATCTTAATCTGTACGCTATTTTGGTACGTTAATATCTTCCTCTCCAATTCATCCTGCCGATCTTTCAAAATTTGTATGTTCTGTTGAACGTACCGTTTGTTGACAGCATCGCCATCATCCACAGGCGGTGCTACACGTCGAATCTTGCGTGACTTTGCATCAAAGTCTGTGGTAGCTACACAAAGAGCGTTATCGCGAACTAATTAATCCGTTATATTGATAATACGGATTCGTTCCGCTTCTTCCAAGCGATATTCCAAACTTGTTGATCGGCATTTCGATGTCGATTGGTTGAATCACTCACGCGCAATTTAATTTATAATAAGTCCAGCCTCGCGGATTTCCTCGATGATCGACATGATTTCGTTATAGTGAGCATTGTGACCGGCTTGACGTGAGGCCTCAAGCAATCGAAAACGATCTTTTTTTAGTTATTTTTATACGAGGTTTATTACCTCGTATACAATATGATGAATTAATATATTTATGTTGGAAAATTATTTTACCTATGGTTTTAAATTATATGATTTTAGTTGTTAGGTTTAAGTTTATATTTATTTTAATTAGTTAATTATTATGAATAAATAAATTAATAGCTCGTTGGGATCATCCCAATGAACATAATCGATCTTGTTGTTGTTTAATGTCACGGCATACCTTTTCGATCTCCAATAGATTTTATTGAAGGAGAGTCTGAATTAGTATCTGGGTTTAATGTTGAATATTTTAGAGGGGGGTTTGCTTTGATTTTTATGGCTGAATATGGTATAATTATTTTTTGAAGATATTTAATGATAATAATATTTATAGGGTTAAGTGGGATTATGTGGTATTCTAGTATTTTCTTAGGGTTTATAGTTTTTTTTAGTTATTTTTATACGAGGTTTATTACCTCGTATACGATATGATGAATTAATATATTTATGTTGGAAAATTATTTTACTTATGGTTTTAAATTATATAATTTTAGTTGTTAGGTTTAAGTTTATATTTATTTTAATTAGTTAATTATTATGAATAAATAAATTAATAGCTCGTTGGGATCATCCCAATGAACATAATCGATCTTGTTGTTGTTTAATGTCACGGCATACCTTTTCCAACACCTGCTAGCAAGGGTGCATTATATTTTTATACTTGTGTCCTTTGTTACTCTTTATAGGATTATGCACGTTATGATCACGCTTATGTGCGTTTATTGCCTAGAGCATACTTTTGTAGTTGCATTTATCAGAATTCGTGTAACTATTTTTCTCCGGATATTTTTTGAAAATCAGTTCGTAAAGACCTTGTGTACCTGGATACCTTTTTCCATCTATGAATATATCATCGTTCTTGCTCAAGTCGATACGTTTGTTACCAATCATCGTCCTGCCGCTGTTGAAATAAACTCAGTAAACTTTATTTATATTGACCGTTTTTTTACATCTTAAGACAGCTCCTAAATATTTTACTCCCAACGGACCGTCTTGTTTTGGTAATCTTCGACCGCCGAGGGAATTGATGCGATATCAAGAGGCACGGTAGTGTCTCGCGCGCCAAGTTACGCGAACGGGCGCCGAGACACGGCCGTGCCTCTTTTACGCGAGAAGTCGTTATGAGAAATCCTTCGATTATCGGATCTCATTAACGATGGAACCGATCAATTTCTAAGTAGGTTTAATCGAAAGCTTGGGGTCGAATTATATAATGAAAGTGTTTTTATTTTTATTTTACGTGAACTATGAGCGGAGATATCGCGATGTAAAGTTTAAAATTATATAAAATGGGCAATTTTCACTTAAGAAACGTCATCGTCGCCCCAGCGAAAAATGTCCAGTTCGCTTTTTCGACGTAAGAGCCCACTGTTATGCGGCGTTTGCACTGACTGAGCTGCACTGCTGAACTAGTGCATCTCCCTCAATGTGTCAAGATATTATTAGTAGATATGTGTAGGTTAACCGTGATAGGTGTGCGTACCGTGTGTGTTACGTATTTCACGAGGAGATTTGCACGTGGCCGTTGTCCGACCGTGACGTACCATCACGTGATCTTTTGATAACGCACTTTTAGTTTGAGCGTGTATGTAAATTAATTTATATATTATATATTGATATTAAAATATTGGCTGCTGTGCGCCGATATAAGGCTGCTATGCGCCGATATAAGGCTGCTATGTGCCGATACAAGGCTGCTGAGCGCCGATATAAGGCTGCTATGCGCCTATAAAAAGCGATTAATAATTACTATAAAATGTTTAAGATATTAATTGCTAAAAATGTTTAAGATATTAATTGCTATTAAATGTTTAAGATATTAATTGGTGCAATGGAAGTGTATGTATCTGCGGTGAAAACACCCAGCTAGTTCTGAATTCAAGTGATTGGTCGTGCAAACGTTTATTTACAGCACTTAGTAGACGAGATGACGGAGTATTACAATAACGAAAAAAATTGCGAGCTACATACTTTGAAAAATGTAAGCGACAGGTATGATTCATCATTTAATTTTATAATACTGCTATAGCAAGGTGTTAAAAATAATATAAACAAAAGATAGAGTTGTACACACACAATATTGTTATTAATAAAATAATGTAGGTCTAATTATAACGGTAGGCCAAATGGTAGCAGCCAAATTTCAATTTCATCATTCAATTTGACGAGAAGTGGTATCATGCAGAAGTGATATCTATTGTAAACTCCACTATGTACGAAGTGTTTTTTGTGGAAATTTGGATATCCTTTGGTTATTTCACAATATCGTTACGTGCTAAACGAGTTATCTTAAGGTAAGTTTTATCTTATTTGCATGGATTACATTTTTATAAATTCATACAAATGGGAATAGCTCAAATCGAGTTGAAAAATTGGCACAAAGTTGGACAACTTCTTCCGCAAATATCGTCGGCGAAAATTAAGATACAATATGCTAAAGCCAAAGAATCTGAGGGGAAATATGAAGAAGCTGCTAAAGCGTATGAAACCGCTAAAGATTACGATAACATAATCAGAGTTAATCTAGAACATTTAAATAATCCCGGTAAATATATTTTGTATCGCATTTTATTACTCCACAAGAAGATATATTAATAATATTTAAATAATATGCTTGACTGAATTATTTTATTGCACAGCTCGTAGCGTTGAAGTTGTTCAACAGACTAAAAGCATAGAAGGTGCAAAGATGGTTGCAAAATATTTCCAAAAGATGAATGACTATAATTCAGCTATCAAATTTCTGATTCTATCAAATTGTCACGATGAAGCCTTTCAATTGGCCAATCAGCACGGTAAAATGGAATTGTACGGGGAGATCTTGGTGAACACGATCGATGATACTAATGTCCGGAAAGAAGATTTTAGAAGTCTCGCGATGCATTTCGAATCTCAGAAAAATAATCTTTTAGCTGGAAATACTATTTCCATTCTATGGAATATTAGAAGGTGAATTTGCAATATCTTTGCAATCTGAAATTTGCTCATTTAAATAACCGTTTTAACAGAGTTTCTTTTTTAGTCTTTACGACATTTATTGAAAGCTGCGCAGCTGGTTCCAGACGATGATAGAGCGATTACCTATGCCATAGATACTGTCGCATCTTCTAAGGATGATAAATTAGCTAATCAATTGATAGATTTCTTATTAGGAAGCGATGGATTACCGAAGGTTATTATTACATCAATATCTATATATGGATATTGCTTAAAAAACAAGAGATTCTAATATGTTCATATTTCCCATTAGGATCCGAAATATCTGTTTCGATTATACATGGCTAGAAAACAATATAAAGAAGCGGCTAAGACAGCGATTATAATTGCAAATGAAGAGCAAGTTAATGGTGCGTATTTATATCCATGTTAAAAATAGTGTAACGCTACAGCGATGGATCTTTTTTATTTCAGGTAATTATAGAAACGCTCACGATGTCCTGTTTTGCATGTATCAAGAATTGAAGAGAAATAAGATTACCATTCCCTTGGAGATGCAGACCAATTTAAGACTTCTGCATTCCTATATCTTAGTGAGATTGCACGTGAAGAGAAGCGATCATTTACGAGGTGCTCGGATGCTTATAAGAGTAGCCAACAACATATCGAAATTTCCCTCACGTTAGTACAACAAAAACCGCTCTTCGCGACAATTGATACGAATAAATTACTTGAAAAATGATTAATGCTCAACTTAATAATACAATGGTATATTTTACATTTTAGATATCGTAACGATATTAACTTCAACCGTGATAGAATGCCATAGAGCGGGCTTGAAAAATGCGGCTTTCAATTTCGCCGCTATGCTGATGCGCCCCGAGTATCGGGGACAGGTCGACGCGAAGTACAGCAAGAAGATCGAGGCTATCGTCAGGAAACTACCAAGAGCAAAGGATATTGAGAACGAGGATGAATCTCTTACCCCGTGCCCATATTGTAAGAGCCGAGTCCCCGAGACTGAAGTAACCTGTGATAAGTGTAAAAACACCGTACCTTTTTGTATCGCAACGGTAAGTCCCTTATTATTTAAAAACGAGAAGAAAAATGCGCTAATAAAGTTCTTTCGTTTCTATCTTATTTATGTTTATATTCTATACTTATAGGGACGACATATCGTGGAAGATGACTTTACTGTATGCCCGCAGTGTGATTTTCCAGCCATCAGAAGTGAATTTCTAAGATAAATATCACAAGAAGAGTGTGCGAGTATTATTTAAGGTTACAATGTAAAGATAAAACTTAACTCGTTTAGCACGTAACGAAATTGTGAAATAACCAAAGGATATTATTAAAAAACTTAATTATTAACTTATAATTCGGATACATTATAGTAGGATAGAATACATTATGTAGTAGGAAATATATAAATAAATTCGTATTAAAAATCTTTAAACAATTTATTTAATTCAAAACAATATAATATCATTAATTATTAATATAAAAATTTTGAATTTTATATTGGCCACGGCCATAGGCACGGCCACGGCCACGGCCACGGCCACGGCCACGGCCACGGCCACGGCCACGACCACGGCCATGACCGCGGCCGCGATTGGCCTCACGCCACTGTCGCCACATTTCTTCATTTCGGCCTGCCCTTGCCCAGCGACGTGCTGAAAAAAAGAAAAAATTATTAATATATTAATTTTTAATAATCAAGAGGCACGGTAGTGTCTCGAGCGCCAAGTTACGCGAACTGAGCGCCGAGACACTGCCTGTGCCTCTTTAACGCGAGACGTCGTATGAGAAATCCATCGATTATCGGATCATCATTATTATTAATACATAATTATATATATATATATATATATATATATTTGTTTTTTATACTTACGCCTTTCAATTCTATTCCGCAGCTCCTGCGGCCGCTGCTGCTGCTGCGGCCCCGGCTGCTGCTGTTGCTGCTGCTGCTGCGGCGGCGGCGGCGGCGGCGGCGGCGGCGACGGCGGCGACGGTCCCGGCTGTTGCTGCTGCGAGGGCGGCGGCGGCGGCGGCGGTCCCGGCTGCTGCTGCTGCGATGCTATCGGCAGCGGCGGTGGCGGCGGCAGTGCCATCGACGTCGATGGCACTGCCTCATTCCTCGACCGTTGATGAAGACGAGTAAAATTATACTCGTCTTCATCCTCGACGGAATAATCCATCTGGGAACTGAAAAAGTTACAAATTTTATTAATTTTTTAAATAATACTTTATATAATAACCTTTTCTAATAGACTTTATACTTACGCATGATCTTCTCGTGTCGCCATATTTATTCTTTATGATCGTCTTCTTAAGGTCGCACTTTTCTTCGTCATTGGCATTGATCAATTATTGATACGCGACTATTGTAATGTTTGATTCATGACCATTACACAGACAGTTATTGTGTTGTGCAGATTATTGCGGATACATTGTAAGTACGGAGGATAGATACGCTAAAAAAGATTTGAAGTTCTTTAGGTAAGTATAATAATTAATCAAAATGAAAAATATCAATATATACATGTATATCAGGTTATTATTGAGTTAATCAACTTTTGATATATTCATGACCGTTCAATAGAGGTTATTGTGTCGTGTAATGCGTAATTGATATTCGATCGATATCGTATAATTGTTAGTTATTTTAGTGGCACCTCGTTGTCTCTAATCAAATCAAATCGATTGCTATTTTAATTAGTGAAAATAATAGTCTGTATACTTTTTTCTTCTTTAAATTTAGACTTTTAACGATGCAAATAAAGTCGCTGAAAATTATATTAGAAATGCGTCCGTTTGGACGTTAGTGGGTTAAGATAAGAACAGACTATGAATACTGGCTATAGACTATAATTTTCAGTAATTTTATATTAGACATTTTAATGTCATTATATATAAAATGTTATTTTTTGTTCCAGAATCAGATTATACAGGTATATTGTTAGGATCACACTATATAGGTATATTTCTGTACTTCTATTTCTTTTATCTTTTTCTCTATTTCTGTACTTCTATTTCTTTTATCTTTTTCTCTATTTCTGTACTTCTATTTCTTTTATCTTTTTCTCTATTTCTGTACTTCTATTTCTTTTATCTTTTTCTCTATTTCTGTACTTCTATTTCTTTTATCTTTTTCTCTATTTCTGTACTTCTATTTCTTTTATCTTTTTCTCTATTCTTTTTTCTTTTCTTTTGATATTTCAAAAGGTCGCTGTGCGCCAATACAAGGTTGCTGTGCGCCAATACAAGGTTGCTGTGCGCCAATAAAAAGGTTGCTGTGCGCCAATAAAAGATTGCTGTGCGCCAATCACAATTACAATTTCAGATTTTAGATTTAAGAAATAGTATATAATAAGGTTGTTGTGTTCCAATACAAGGTTGCTGTGCGCCAATAAAAAGGTTGCTGTGTGCCAATAAAAAGGTTGCTGTGCGCCAATAAAAAGGTTGCTGTGCGCCAAGAAAAAGGTTGCTGTGCTCCTATAAAAAGGTCGCTGTGCGCCAATACAAGGTTGCTGTGCGCCAATACAAGGTTGCTGTGCGCCAATAAAAAGGTTGTTGTGCGCCAATACAAAGTTGCTGTGTGTCAATAAAAAGGTTGTTGTGTTCCAATACAAGGTTGCTGTGCGCCAATAAAAAGGTTGCTGTGCGCCAATAAAAAGGTTGCTGTGCGCCAATAAAAAGGTTGCTGTGCGCCAAGAAAAAGGTTGCTGTGCTCCTATAAAAAGGTTGCTGTGCGCCAAGAAAAAGGTTGCTGTGCGCCAAGAAAAAGGTTGCTGTGCGCCAAGAAAAAGGTTGCTGTGCGCCAAGAAAAAGGTTGCTGTGCGCCAAGAAAAAAGTTGCTGTGCGCCAATAAAAAGGTTGCTGTGCGCCAATAAAAGATTGCTGTGCGCCAATCACAATTACAATTTCAGATTTTAGATTTAAGAAATAGTATATAATAAAAATGTCTATAAAAACAAAAGTAATATTTCCGATAGAAGAAAAAAATATTATTGCTCAAGGTAGATGGTTAGAAGACATGCATATAGAGCATTTTTATCGTCTTTTAGAAAGTTGCTCAGACTATAGACCAGTTAGTACATTGTAAAGTTATATTCTTGATGATACAATACCGTCTATGTCAGAAAGTAAAAAACATATACAGATTTTACATAGTTCTGATTTTGAGTTACACAGTTATAAATCTGGTTCACTGGATTTGTGTAAGTTAAATAAGTTATTGAATGTGAATGGACATTGGGTGTGTAGTTACTATGATACAAAAAATATATGTATTTACGATTCATCTAATAAAAGGAAGTTGCATAAACATCATGAACAATTTTTGAAACGATTATTTCCATTTTATCCCTTCGATAAAAAACCTATTAAATTTCCTACTGTGCAACAACAACCAAATTGTACTGATTGCGGTGTTTTTGCAATAGTTTTCGCTATTTCATTACTATTTAACATTAAGCCTGAAAAAGTAAGATTTGACGTCAGCTTAATGCGTTCGCATTTAATAAAAATTTTTGAATTCAATATTATTGAGCATTTTCCCCAAGATTTAAAATATGGTGTGCCTCAGAAAGTGTTTCCATTGGCAGTAATAAGAGCAAGAGAGGCTGATGCGGTTCGTAAACGTATAGCCCGTCAATGTGAAAAGAAACAACAGAAATCGTCAAATAAACAAAAAGATTATGCGTCTCAACAAACTAAAAAAGAATTAAATAACAATTCTTTTATAAGTACATCAGAAAAGTACGTACAATCAGAAACGAGTAATATTCTTATTACGCAATTTAATGAACAATTTCAAAATGTGTCGTGTATTGAAAATATCGTTTATGATAACAAGGAGGAAAATAACGTCAACATTCACGATATAAGCAAAGATATAGAAAATCGAGACGCTGCTAAACATGTGCAATACAGAAATAATTTTATTAAAAAGAAACGTCAACGAGAAATGTCACTGTCAGTAGAACAAAAAAGTATTATTGCTGAAGGCGAATGGTTAAATGATTTGCATATGGATCATTTTAATTATCTTTTAGAAACGTACTCAAATTATAGACCTGTTGGTACATGGCGAGTACAATTAATAGACACAATACAACCCATACCAAGGAATAAAAAGCATATACAGATATTACCTACTGAGTCATTGGGAATCCATTGGGTGTGCAGTTATTACGATACAAAAAATATATTTATTTATGATTCTTTTAATGCAAAAAGATTAACCAAGCGTCAGAAACAATTTTTGGAAAAATTATTTCCAACGTACAACTTTACTAAGTGTCCTATTCAATTTCCTGATGTGCAACAACAACCGAATTTAAATGATTGCGGTGTTTTTGCAATAGCCTTTGGTATTTCTCTATTATTTGATATTAAACCAGATAAAGTAAGATATAACATTAACTTAATGCGTTTGCATTTAATAAAAATTTTTGAATTTAATGTAATTGAGCACTTTCCTCAAGATTTATCAATCTACAATGTTCCTGTAGAAGTATTTCTATTGGAAGTAGTAAAAGTTACTCGAGAGGATAATGATTTATGTAGTGGCAACAAGGAAAAAAAAATGAAAGTTCAAGATACGAACAATGAAAATAAAAACAAATATCCAGAACATATTAATTCTGAAGTAGAACATAAATATAAAAATGAAAGTTATCGTGCTAAAAAACGATATAGATATCAACAGGATCTAGAGAATAATCGTGCTAAAAAACGATGTCGGTATCAACAAGATCAAGAAAATAATCTTGCTAAACAACGATATCGATATCAACAAGATTTAAAAAATAAGCGTGCTGAAAAGCGTCGTCGATATGAAAAGAATAGTCAGCATGAACGAGAGAGACAAAAAGAAGTACCTTCTGATCGTAAGTGGGTATATAATAAGCGATATTATCAGAAAAGAAGTACTAACTGTATACTTGAAAAGAAAAATAATATTGTTACAAATATTGCTAAAAATATTACCAAAAAGTACGTAAAGTCGGTTCGGTCAAAAGACTTTATAAAAATTCACGGTAATTCGGTAATATTTGTTGAAAATATTTTACGAAAACTTAATATTACAGACAGCAATAAAAGTTATATTGAAAAACGATTAGAAGCTGAAAAAATAGTACGTTGGTGCATGAATATCAGAGACAATTATATTAGTAAAATATACAAAACGTTATCTGAGCTTAAAAAGATATCAGAAGTATGTTCGACTCTTGCTGAAGAATGTTCTATATTTGACGATAAACTACGTGCGTTGTGTGGTACATCTAGACATACAGCTTCGTCTGAAAATTACTTTTTTGACACTACATACGCCAACGTTATTTCATCTAAATCCAGTATAACTAAGCCTTTCATAAAGGATAAAACACGTATTGAGAACGTTTCTATATGTTATGATATAGCTTTGCCTGAAGTGAATATAACTGAATCTTTCAAAATGAATGTAAAAGGGCAAGTTGTTAATATATTATCTTTGATACAAGCACGAGCAAAAAGTGCATGGTTGTGCAATAGTTTATGTAAAATTAATCCTCTTTTAATTGATCGATATCAAAAACTTTTGAAAATTATAAATACATGTAGTGTGAAGAATGTATCGAAACTATTACAAAAAGTTTTCGAATGTACTGTGAAAACTTCGAATGATAAGTTAAGCCATCCGAATAGCTGTTATATTGATCTGAATCTTTGTAAAGCAATGTTCGTTTCAATGCAATTGTTAGCACCTCATTTCCCAAAAATAAGGTATATCAGGCCTTTGATTTATCGACTTAAAGATTTCCACGAAAAGACGTCAAAAGTCGGTGAGGCATTAACTTCTGCTGATCTAGATACTTTAAATGAAATAGTAACTTCAGCACAAGAAAAAGTAGATATGTACAAACATGAGCAAACTGGTACAATTTTAAGTGATGACAATATTATTTCTAAATATCATAATGCGTTTAAGGCTTTGACTAAACGTTCTGTAGATACGCCACGGTATATTTGCGTGTCATGTGAAAGACTTTGTTTTAAAAAGAACGTTTCTAAAATTAGTCAACTTCAAGCACAGAGAGATATTCCAATTTGGAGAGACTTAATGGCGTATGTAGAGCAACGTAAAATAAATCCAGAATATATATGTAATTATTGTGAAGGAAAGTTTTGTAGCGGCTTCATGCCTGCGTATTGTATTCTAAATAATCTTTTTGTTAACGATGTGCCCGAGGTAATATCGTCTCTTAACACATTTGAAAAAGTGCTTATACAGAGAGCTAAAGCCTTTCAAACTGTTCATAAAATGGGAACAGTTAGTAATAAAAAAATACCTGAAAGACAAAAGATACAAAAAGTTAAAGGTAGGACGTTTCATTTACCACTTCCTTTACAACAGACTTGGAATAAATTATGTTCTGACACTGATCCAATAAACGTAAATCACGAACTGTATATTATAGTTCGAAATATTCCGACTAAATCAAAAATTATCTGGGAAGATTTTGTCGATATTAAAAAAGTATTTGAGGCGTTAATGTGGTTGAAAAATAATAATCCTTTGTATTCTCACATTATACTACCCAATACTTATGATGAGATACGTTTGGAGAAGTTGAATAATCCTGAATTTCACATGGTGGAAGAAACGAAAAATGATACAAGAGATTCATTTAATGACGAATGTAATAATTCCGAACTGCAAATTCAAGAGATAAAAACTCATGCAGAAGTTACATTACACGATCAATGCGTGGCAATGTTAACGCAGAAAGATGAAAATGATAGTTATTACGAGCAATATACTGTATATTTGTATGAAAAAAAGGTTAATAAGACTGCGACTGCTTTGTATCAAATGTTAAAAATTCAAGATTCACCTTTGGATAATCGTGAAAGAAATTTGGATTTGATGTGTTTTCCAGATTTATTTCCATACGGTATTAATAGACAACATGATGAAACTAGAAACCGGTTAAACTTCAAGAGCATGAATTTATCAAATCTCGTTTGAAATCTAAGCATCCACAATATAGATTAAATCAACAATACTTGTTTTATTTATTAAATAATGCGAATATTCGCCAGTTAAGTCGTGGAATTTATCATAAAATAAATATAACTAACCCACGGATTCGTTACACGGCTGCCGAATATTTAGAAGCAATGTCGAAAGAATTGCTGGAGTCCAATTTAAATACAATATTTTCTGCACTTCGAAATACGGAACAATATTGGCGTAGACCGAGAAGTGATTTACGATGTATGGCACAACATTATGGACCTGCGACATGGTTTTTAACATTAAGTCCTACTGAATGGTTATGGGAAGATTTAGGTGAATATATTCGTGAAGTAAATGGATGGCACGACTCTTCGTTGAGCGTCAGTGCACTTGTTGCTGCAGATCCTGTATCAACGTCGAGATTTCTTGATAACAAATTTCAGGCAATGCTTGATTTTATTTGTTCTAAAGATCATCCAATTGGAGAAGTGACACATTACTTTTGGCGAAGAGAATATCAAGGTAGAGGTATACAACATTTTCATTTATTAATTTGGATTAAAGATGCACCTATATTTGGTGAATCCTCTATCGAAGAAGTCTCTCAATTTATTTTACAATATATAAGTTGCAAAATGCCAGACCAAAATATATCGCCATTATTGTACAGACGTGTCGATACGCATCAACGATATAAACATAACGATTATTGTCTTCGATCTAAAAAAGTAGGACGTAAAGTTATTCGTAGATGTCGTTTTGGATTTCCTCGTCCCATTACTGAAACATTGATTATGAGAGATGTGGCAACTTCGATAGCAGGTAGAAAACAATTGAAACATAAAAGCAGATTGTATGATATTCCTCGAGCGGATAATGAGGATTTTATTAATGATTATAATCCTGTTATTCTCACTGCATGGGAAGGAAATATGGATATACAATTTATTGGTGAAAAATCAACAGTACTCACTTGGTATGTTACTAAATATTTGAATAAAGCTGGAAAAAGTGAACTGTCTGATTTTGATCTTGAGAGTAAGGATAATAAAAACAAATCATTGGCAAGTTATCTTTGGAATTTTGCTTTACGTTCCATGACACAAAGAGAATGTGGTGCTCTCGAAGCTGCTGATACATTATTAGGAATTTCTTTATATGGGACTGATCGAAATACAACCATAAAATGGTTAGATGTTCATCCCATACGGCGTAGGAAATTAAAAAGTCGTAAAGAAATTGAAGCTCTTGACAGTGAATCTGTAAACATATTTTGTCCGTCTGTAATAGATAATTATTATCCGCAAAGACCGAAAGAATTGGAATCGAAGTCTCTTTATGAATTTATGCAATGGTACGACGTCACAACAATCAAACCGCGAAGTAAACATATTGAATATTATAAAATAGATAATAGTAATCGTTACATTAAACAACGACAACGTGGATGTCTTATAAATCATTATAAACCCAATGTTAATAAACAACCGGAAGACTATTTCTTTTCTTTACTGCTTATGTTTAAACCATGGCGGAAATTAGAGGATCTTAGAGATAATTGTGATACTTATGCACAATCATTTCATAACATAAAACTACATCTTACGAATGCATTGCAATATCACGAAAAACTAGAAGAATTACAAAAAGCATATGAAATTGTAAATGAATTAGTTCAACAACGTTTAGATGAAGATTCACAAAAAAATGTGTCTCAGGATGACCCTGACAATCCGATGGGTGTTTACAATATTGAAGCTGGTGAAGCGATGCAAGATTTTAGAGATCTTGGTAATAAAATGGATGAGAAGATCAATGTGTCTGAAATGATAGCAAAATTAAATACGGATCAAAGAAGAGTATTCGATAGAGTCATCGATACTGTAAGTTCAGATAATTCTTCAGTACTACGATTATATGTTAGCGGAGAAGGTGGTACTGGAAAGAGTTTCTTAATTAAAACAATTAAATGCTGGATAAGACAAAATCTCAATAAAGATACCGCTGTATCGGCACCTACTGGCATAGCAGCGTTTAATATAGATGGTTTGACAGTTCACAGATTGCTTCAGTTACTTGTTGAGCACGGTCAAACTCCTAAGTATACGCAATTGGCTGATCATGTGTTGAAAGTTTTACGAGCAGATCTTAAGGATGTTGTTCTTCTTGTAATTGATGAAGTGTCAATGATATCTAATTTGATTTTAATGTATATACATCTTCGAATGTCTGAAATATTTGACACTAGTGATTGTGAAGACGGTTGGTTCGGTCGAAGGCATATTCTTTTATTTGGTGATCTGCTTCAATTACCTCCTGTACGCGAAGATCCCGTTTTCGTGCAATTGTCAACTGACAAAATTAATAAATATATCGGTTCTCTAAATGCCATTAATTTGTGGACTACATTATTTGATTATGATGAATTGACGATCAATATGCGTCAACAAGGGGATGAGTCTTATAGACAGTTGTTGTCGAGAATTCGTATTGGTTTAGTGACAAAATCTGATTGTGAGATTCTTGATAGTAGAAAAATATCTTTCAAAGGTGATTCCTTTGAATCTAGATTGAACGAATTATGTAATTTTATTACTGATTTTCCGCCAGACGCTGTTTGTTTATTGCCTACTTGTCATATGTGTGATGTTCTTAATACTGCAATGTTAAGTCGCGTTACTGAGAAAGAGATAACATTAGTTGCCGAAGATATGATTGATTGTATTCCATATATAAAAAAGAAAGTATTAAAAGTATTGTCAAATAATGATGATGATAATTCTAAAACTGCTGGACTTTCAAAGGAAATTGTAATTAAGATTGGAGCAAAAGTGATGATAAGGCGTAATATTGATGCTACCTTGGGTCTTGTGAATGGTACAATAGCTAAAGTAATTTCTGTTGTACGAGATCCATCTACCGATCGTGTAGAAGAAATCAAACTTCTTTTGCCATCGGGATCAGAACATTCAATTGAAAGAGTGAGCGTTAAATTTGAAGTGGTAGATAGAGCGTACGTTATTAGAAAACAATTTCCACTGTGTCTGAGTTATGGAATCACTATTCATAAAAGTCAAGGTTTAAGCTTACAAAATGCTATTATGGATATAGGTAACTCTATATTTAATTGCGGTCAAGTTTACGTTGCATTATCACGAGTAACGTCTCTAGAAGGATTGTATTTGATTAACTACGATCCTTCGGCAGTAAAAGCTAACGAAGAAGCCATTATTGAATATAATCGGCTGAGACAAGTCCACAAACCAGAAGCAGAAATGATTACTGTTTCAAAAGAACGTTTTCGCAAAGTAAAAGATGCTCCATGGGCATTGTCAAAAGTAGTTGATTCTATTCAACAGACCTGTCAAGATAAAAAATCTCGGCAAAATATTACTTGGATTATAAATGGTTTTCAAAATATGGATAAAGTATCATGTTACGCAAATGCAGTATTACAATGTCTGTTAAATTTAAGTACCATTAGAGAAGCATTGCTTAAATGTGATAAATCAGATATTTTAAGGATGATAATGCATCGATATGAAAATAGAATGCGCGATTTGAATACATGTGCATTACGGCAATATTTAGGAGAACATTTCTCGATAAACATAAAACGAGATGCATTTGATTTTCTTACAGTTCTGTGCGCAAAATATGATTGTTTAAGACATTTGGTAGAGTGTAAAGTAACTTCTACTACACGATGTAAATCTTGTGAGAATACAAAAACAACGACTTATAATTATTTAATTCTTTCAATACCTATTAACAATTTAAAAAAGAAAAGTTATGATCTCAACGATATATTAAATGCTACATTGTCACATTGGTGTCAATCAGACAATAACGGATCATGTGTATATTGTAACGGAAATGAAATATTATTTAAAAATGAATTAACATTAGCAAAAGATATAATTATCATACATTTAGTATTATTTTCTTCACAAGATGATAAAGTAGTAAAAGAAATATGTAAATTTAATATAAGTGCTGTTCCAACGACTAAAGTATTAATAGCTGGACAATCGTATAGAGTAATGAATGCTATATTTCATAATGGTTTCAGTATTGAGGAAGAACATTACACAAGTATATGTAGAGAAGGAATGTCTAGTAGTTGGATTGAGGCTGATGATGCACAAATAAAGAAAAGACAATGGCCTAGAGGCGCTAAAGATCTTTACATACTTTTTTTACAAAAAGTAAAAAATAAATACACTGAACATATATTTGTATTAAAATAATTATTTGTATAAAAATATTTATTTGTTGGCTTTATATTATTTCCTTTATTTCTTACTTATATGGATGCACAACAACCGTTTTTTCTAAGTATTGTTTACATAATAATTACTACGAAATGTGTGAAATCACAACGAAATTACCTTTTGAAAAAAAGGTAAAAAAATGCACCAAGTATACGCGCTCAGAAAACGCCTAAAAATATTCTTGTACAAAATTACGTCTCAAAAAAGATAATAATTACTACAAAATGTGTGAAATCCTAACAAAATTACCTTTTCAAAAAAAGGTAAAAAAATGCGCCAAGTATACGCGTTCACACAACGCCTGAAAAATTACGCCTAAAAAAAAACTCTTCTACAAAACTAAGTAATTACTACAAAATGTGTGAAATCTTAACAAAATTACCTTTTCAAAAAAAAGGTAAAAAAATGCGCCAAGTATACGCGCTCACACAACGCCTAAAAAATAACGCTTCAAAAAAGAACTCTTCTACAAAACTGCGCCTAAAAGAAAATCTCTTCCAAACCTAAAAAAGAACTCTTGTATTAATTATCTACAAAATTATACCTAAAAAAAACTTTTGTTCAAAACATAAAAAAAGAACTCTTGTATTAATTATCTACAAAATTATACCTAAAAAAAACTTTTGTTCAAAACATAAAAAAAGAACTCTTGTATTAATTACCTTTCTACAAAAAAGGACATTTATTTTTCCTACAAAAAATGTGATATTAAGAAAGTGCGCCAACTATAAAAATGGATAGTTTCATAAACTAAAACACTTATTTTTTTCACTAGTAGTATTTTAGTAGTAGTATTTTATGTAGTAGTATTTTAATATCAATAGGCGGTATTCATAGTCTGATCTTATATATAAAATTGTCTTGAGTTTATCATCAAATACTAATTATTTCATTGATTACGAAGCATTTGAAGATGAATTCAAAACGATCTTAAAGATAAGATCCGACTATAAATACCGCCTATTGATATTAAAATATGGGCTGCTGTGCGCCGATATAAGGCTGCTGTGCGCCGATATAAAGCTGCTGTGCGCTTACAAAAAACGGTTGTTGTGCAACCATATAAGTAAGAAATAAAGGTGATAATATAAAGCAAATAAGTATTTTTATACAAATAATTATTTTAATACAAGTAAAGATTTTAATATATTTTACATATAAATATTTAAATACTACATACATATAAATAAATATTTTATCGCACGCACGCACGCAGTGAGAGAGAGAGAGAGAGAGAGAGTTAGGCAATTAAGATATTTATTCGGTATGAAAAATAATAATTTTAACACATAATTATTTGAATACAAATAAATTTTTTTCAAAATACTTGGCGCCGCCAAACCGAATTAATTGTCTAATCTTTTCTCTCTTAGTGCGTGCGCAGATGCGTGTGTGTGTGTGTGTGTGTGCGTGTGCGTGTGCGTGTGTGTGTGCGTGTGCGTGTGCGTGTGTGTGTGTGTGTGTGTGTGTGTGTGTGCGTGCGTGCGTGTGCGTGTGCGTGTGTGTGTGTGTCTTTCGTATTTTCTTTCTCCTGCGTATATATGTAAATTATTATTATCATAGTTGATAAGTTAGTATGTAATTTAGATTTATTAGTATGTAATTTAGATTTAGATTTATAAGAAATGATTGTTAACATATTAAAGCAATTAAGATATTTATTCGGTTTGGCGGCGCCAAGTATTTTGAAAAAAATTTATTTGTATTCAAATAATTATGTGTTAAAATTATTATTTTTCATACCGAATAAATATCTTAATTGCCTAACTCTCTCTCTCTCTCTCTCTCTCTCACTGCGTGCGTGCGTGCGATAAAATATTTATTTATATGTATGTAGTATTTAAATATTTATATGTAAAATATATTAAAATCTTTACTTGTATTAAAATAATTATTTGTATAAAAATACTTATTTGCTTTATATTATCACCTTTATTACTTATATGGTTGCACAACAACCGTTTTTTGTAAGCGCACAGCAGCTTTATATCGGCGCACAGCAGCCTTATATCGGCGCACAGCAGCCCATATTTTAATATCAATAGGCGGTATTTATAGTCGGATCTTATCTTTAAGATCGTTTTGAATTCATCTTCAAATGCTTCGTAATCAATGAAATAATTAGTATTTGATGATAAACTCAAGACAATTTTATATATAAGATCAGACTATGAATACCGCCTATTGATATTAAAATACTACTACATAAAATACTACTACTAAAATACTACTAGTGAAAAAAATAAGTGTTTTAGTTTATGAAACTATCCATTTTTATAGTTGCGCACTTTCTTAATATCACATTTTTTGTAGGAAAAATAAATGTCCTTTTTTGTAGAAAGGTAATTAATACAAGAGTTCTTTTTTTAGGTTTTGAACAAAAGTTTTTTTTAGGTATAATTTTGTAGATAATTAATACAAGAGTTCTTTTTTAGGTTTGGAAGAGGTTTTCTTTTAGGCGCAGTTTTGTAGAAGAGTTCTTTTTTGAAGCGTTATTTTTTAGGCGTTGTGTGAGCGCGTATACTTGGCGCATTTTTTTACCTTTTTTTTGAAAAGGTAATTTTGTTAGGTCTAATAAACGATACGAATCGAGTACAATTGCACGCTTTATCAGCGTTACGATCAGAGCAATTGTGGGCAACTTTGTCTACAGTTTCTCCAAAAGGTCGATGCTCAGTTTAAAGACTGATGTTGCACCATTTGAACTCACAGTATCAAACATGTCACTGACGTTTACACTCATCGGCAAGAGTAGCAGTCTCTCGATAAATTATTTTCCTGCTGTGGATTTGAGCGATGGTGATTACGAACGCGGCCTGACGGATTTTGAAACCTTACACGGTCCCGAATGTAAATTTATCGAAAAATAAATTCTACTTTGACGACGACAAAAAGATTGTCATTCCCGAAGGATCGTACGAACTGCGCGGCACTGACACATATTTGAAACGCACGCTATTACAATCTCGTCCCAAAGATGTGAGAAAAAAAGACATCGGGGAAGATGATGACGAGTACCCACTGACGATTCCAGCTAACAACAATACGATGAAAATTGAAATCAAGTGTGCTCACAGAATAAATTTTACAAAACCTAACAATTTTGGATCGCTGTTGGGATTTTCGGCGAATCGTGTGCTAGAGCCGCGACAGTGGCACGAATCGGATGTATCGATAAATATCAATAACGTAAACATTATTCTCATAGAGTGCAATGAGACCGCAGGTGCATACAGCAACGACAAGTGCATACGATACACGAGTTTTCACCGAGCGTTCCACCAGTATATAAGCTATCGGAAATACCCGCGCAGATTTATCTTCCGATCATCGTATGGAGCATCGTACGGATCTGACGATTCGTATCGTGGATCAGGACGGCCAACCGCTCGATTTTTGCGGAGATGAGATCACCGTCAGACTACATGTGCGGAGAAGACAATGATAACGGGAGATACTAGTACTGAACGAAGTGGAACAGGTGAAAAGTTTTATCAAAGGAAAACAAATCTCATCGCCCGATAAAAAGAAACTCACTGCATCAAACATTGAATTTTTGAGATCATTGGGTTTCATTGTACGAAATGGCTGATATCTTGAATATTGGAAGCGAGCCGATCTTTGACAACAGCATTGTCAAAATTGAAACTCATACATACAATCCGTATTGCCAATACGACATTTGGACATAGCGATGAGATAAGAATACCCATACAACTGCAGGATTTATATACGTTGCCATGTGAAAGCTTACTCTACATCGAAGGAAAATTGAAGAAGAAGAAGAAGAAGAATGATGCGGAAAAGAACGGTGATGCGGAGATTTTCTTGCAAATAATTGCGTGGCATTTATGTTTGACGAAATTCGATACGAACTCAACAGCGTGGAGATTGACCGCATCAGAAACGCTGGAATAACCAGCATTATCAAGAACTATGTATCGCTATCGTATGACAAAGCGCTGATGTTGCGGAATGCAGGATGGGACACTACATCTGCCATACCGGAAAGATACTTCAATTTTTGCGTACCGCTCAACATGCTTTTGGCTTTTGCGAGGATTACAAACGCGTGGTTGTTAACGCCCACCATGAACTGATTACGAGCGCGCAACGACAATAATTGTATCAATGGAGATTCGAAGACAAAATCAGAAATCGAGCTATTCAAAGTACAATGGCAAATGCCTCACGTTATGTTGAATGAGGTCAATAAACTATTCTTGTTACGAGCTTTGGAAAGCGGACGATATCTGAGTATGAGTTTCCGATCATGGGAATTCGTTGACAGAAACTCCTTCGTTGCGAAGGAGTTTGCCGCGCTTAGAGACGGATATATTCTTTCTCATTATATTTTCGAAAGCTCTGAGCCATGGTATTTTTTCAGCAAAGCGGACAGACAGCGGGCATCCTGGTTGACGATGAAACATCATGGATTGCAATGGGATGATGGAACGATTCGATACAGCATGGCTAAAGACATGATTGCAAAGGTGGTAACGGGTGTGACGGAGAATGAAACATTACCCATCGTGTACGTAAAGGGACACGAGAAACGAAAATGGCTGCAGGATTTGCTCATAGATGATGCGCGAGAGGATGTCTACATTGAGAGCATCGACGTGCACTATGAAGACATGGAATCTCTGCAGAAGTTGAACGCTACATATACTTTGCGTTGTCAGAAACATGTATCGAATTGCGCTTTGCAAAATGTATTAAAACTGTTCAATTGGTGGCACTACCATAAAAAATAAACGTATATTATCTATAAATATATCGTCGATTTTTTTTATTCCTCCCTCCCCATTACATATATAACATTTACGTTTCTTAACGTTGTTTCACGTTTTTCTTAATATTATTTAATATTTCATTAAAATAGAATGCGTTATTTTTTCCTTGGCAGTTTAGCCGCTGTAAGAGATAAAAAAATGCTAAGATGCCTTTTAATGTTGTGAAGAGTAATGGTCTTTCTTCGAAATGGTTTATAATTTAAAACGTAACCATTAGCTTTTATTATAATAGAAAATCGATTGGTATTGATAAATACCAACGAGTGCGCGAACAGGATCATGAACAGGAAGATGGTGGCGCGAGCGGAAGCGAGAGAGAACGCTAATGCGAGCGAGAGAGAGAACGCGAACGAAGATGGTAACGCGAACAAGAGCAAGAGAGAACACTAACACAAGCGAGTGGGAACGAGAAAGAGAATAGAGGCTCCTCTCCCCGCGACGTAGTACTCACGATCATAGAACCCCTCCCCTCGCGGGGGACTAGGGAGACTAACGATGCCAAGCGCTGAGCTAATTACTTGGAACCTCGAAATTTCTTTCCCTACAGGTTCGACTTTCCCATTCTTTATCGTTTAGAAGTGGCGTGCATTTCAAAATTTGCTCGGGTTACGGTAACCCAGATAGTACCCTGAGGGTTAAAGATACGTGAATCTACACTGCTTTTCTTAAACTTTAAAAAAATTTAAGAAATTCGCGGAATCGTTCGCTCCAAAACGCGCCGATTGTTTTAACCCGTATATTGATTTCTTTAATTTATATGCCATTTTTCACAATCGTGACTAATTTCAAGATCTTCTGGTGGCCTCATGTAAATATCTTCACTGAGCTTTCCGTATAAGAAAGCAGTACGTATATCGAATTGAACCAATTCCAGATCGCTGTACGCAACTAAAACCAAGAAAATTCACAAAGAAACATACTTTACAACAGGCGCAAAAGTTTCAGTATAATTTAGGCTATGTTTTTGCGTGAAGCCTTTAGCGCATAAATGAGCTTTATATTTCATGATATTTTTGTTTTCGTCCTCTGTCGTTTTGAAGACGCACTTAAAATTTAATGTGGGTTGATCGACTGACATTGGTACAAGCACCCAAGTTCCATTTTCGTTGTGAGTCGCTAGTTCTTCTGTAATCGCTTGTATCCATGTTTCTTTTCTGAACCGTTTATTGCTTCCTGAAACGTGGCAGGATTATTATATAAGACATGACTCAAAGTCCTATCTCTTAGAATTCTCGGTTCCTTTTAGATAGCTCCGCACTCATCTTGTTCCTCAACTTATTTTTGAATTCCCTCTTCGTTCTGGATCTGTCTTTCTTCCTCCAAATTCTCTGAGTCATCCTTTTTCTGAATTGAGACAGGTATATAGATCTTGCCTCCATTTGTCTCCTTCAGCATTACATCCGTGTTCTCATTGAAGACCACGTCTTGGGATATGGTGATGCGTTAGCCTTTTGGATCGTACAGTATATAATTTGTCGAGTCTGCTTGATATCTGACTAAGATCATTTTCTTGCACTTCTTGTTCATTTTCTTCCTAAATTATTTGTCTATGTGGACAAAAGCTTCAATCCCGAATGCTCTTAGATGATTCAAAACGGGTTTCTTTCCGCTCCACAGTTCATGTAGTGTAACCGAATTTTTGAAGCAACAAGTACAATTCAACATATACACGGCTGTTTACTGCCTGTCACGTCTGGGGTGGAGAGGTCCGGACGTGATTGAAGGGGGGGCGTGTTTGGAGAGAGAGGGGATAGAATTATCTGCCCCAATTATGATTCTGTTCCCCTCCCTAGTTACTGCAAACTTCATCGACTATATTGCCCGTATACGGGACCTCGGACCCGTATATTTCGAGAAGGCAAGGGTGTAGCTTCGACGTTGCGGTACCTGACCTGTGCAGTCACGGGTAAGGGCCTTGTAGGAAGCCTCGTAGGCGCCACCGTTGCGAGAGACGGAAGCAATTGCTTTACGGCTCTAGGTGTCGGCGCCGGCGCTTCTATTTTCGGTGGCACGGAGGGTCCGTTGGTCTCGGCGGCATGGAGGCCGGAAGTTTCGGGACGGGCGAGAGCTGATTGCCTTCCGAGGCATAAGTCCGACTATCGCTAATCCTCTCGAAGATAGAGGGATCGAATTCTTGGTGGCCGAAAAGGACCTTTTTAAGCCTCTTCAATTACCTTTGGCGGCCCGCAGGTCGACTTCGACATACCTGTTCTGCCGATCAAGAAATCATGTTTATCAACGCGGGAGATAAAAAAAGAAGGAAAATAATAAAAAGAAATTAATATAGAAAAGACTCTAAATTATGGTGGAACTTATGCGGATTAACGACGTGAACACGAAAGCTAAGATTATTGTGAACCGGAGCATTTTAATAGAACGGGTGCGAAGCAACGAAAAGGTTTTTCTTCCTTTGCGGAAACTTGTTAGGAGCGGAATTTGATGGAAGGCAAGAGTCAAAATTTGACAATCGTCAATGGTGGAGAAATCGGATGGTAGAATTCTTGTCGACGACAGCACGTGCGCCTCTGAGTTCTAAGCGCATTGCACTGCTCCGCCAGATTTCTTCCCGGCAGGTGTTAGAGAGTGCTTTTCAGTCAGCGAAAGCACTCAATCTCCTAGAAGATGGAGAGTGAACGTTGGTAAATAATAATGAAGGAAGAAAAGATGGAGCGAGGATCATGGCGCCTCTGTGTCAAAGCGCTCAGTCTCGCTAAGAAAAAAGGAGACGAAGAAGTTGAAGAAGCGAGGATCAGGGCGCCTCTGAGATCAAAACGCTCAATTTCACTAAGGGAAATGAGAAGGTGGAATTATAAGAGTCGTCGAATTTAGGTTGGGGTAGAAAGAAGTGGAAAAGGACGAGTAGAGAAGGAAAGAAAGAAAAGATTCCGTTCCAGAAAAGAACTATGTTTAAAAAGAAAGAAAAAGAAAAAAATATATATGCATATGTTAAAGTCGTGGACAAGTCATGGATTAATTTAAAACTAAATTAAAAATTTTTACGCAAAGACTAAGTCTGAAATTTGAGCGGAGACTAAGTCTGATAATCACCCGGCGACTAAGTTTAAATTATACGCTGATACTAAATCCGATCGTTCTCGCGGAAACTAAGTCCGATAATTGCGCGGCGACTAAGTTCGAATAATACGCGCAGAGACTAAGTCTTACATGTCTAACGAAGGAATTAAGTCCGAGAAAGTTTTCCGGTGATTACGGAGAGAGATTTCGTAATCGAAATCCGGAAATCTTCTGAATTTCGGTCCCGTTTCACGGGACTTTGCAGTGCCCGCCAAAAGTTCGGGGCCACCTAAATAATTTCTGAATGGTTTGAAATATAGGATTGAAATTTATAGGGATACAATGGGATCACAAAGTCTATCATTTAACCACAGAAAACACTTACCTCCACACTCCCGGGGGCCGGGGGAGGGGGGAACAAAAAAATCTTAAATGGCATGTGGGGTTGAGTGAGGGCTCGTTCGAAAGGGCGTTCCAAAACGAAAACAACGCGATGTCGTCGAGGTCTACGATTTTTTTCGCAGAGTTATGATCATTTGAACATTTCTATGAAGATTCTGCAATAGCGAGGGCCCACGGCGACCACAGAAGAAAGATAAGGCTTCACGTGGGCACGCGCGTTTCTGCGTGTGCGTGTGCGTGTGGGTGAGTGTGTTTGTGTCAGCAGAGATAAGGACCTCACGGTTCGTCACTCCCGCGGTAGTTAACGACTCCAAACCATCTCTGCTGTGTGTGTGCGTGCGTGCGTGCGTGCGTGTCCGGCCAACCAAGGCAAGACCGCTACTAGCGTGTCCGGCCAACTAAGGCAAGACCGGGATCGGAACACTGGTGTATGTGAAGGAATAAAAACACGAATTATTTTATCAAATGTTCAAATTGATGTCCTTCGACAACTTGGCAGTGTCCTAAGCGAACGAAAAACGTATTGATAACGTTAGTTAAAAAATCAGATGTGATTGAATTTGAAACGTTTACTATTTTTTCCCGCAGCTCTTCTAAATTTTCGGACCTAGTCTCATAGAGACTCACCTTTGTTTTCAAATACCCCCAGTAAAAAAAGTCTAATGGGGTCAGATTTAGTGATCTCGGTGGCCATTCTACCAATCCATCGATTAGTAAAAATCTCGTTGAGAATATTTCGAGCTTGCAGAGAAAAATGAGCCGAAGCCCCATCCTGCTGAAACCAAACATTGTGGAAAACTTCTCCAGCAATATTCTGAATAGCCGGGATCACTTGGTTTCTTAGCAAATTGCAATAATTTTGGGAATTTATGTTTCCTTCAATAAAAAACGGTCCTATATATTACGATTAAGCATTATTCCGGCCCAAACGTTAACCTTCTGAGGAAACTGCGTATGACTGTCTATCATCCAATACGGATTTTCATCTGCCCAATACATCATATTCTGTCGATTTACAGAACCGTTTAATTCAAATGTTGCTTCGTCAGACAAACAGATCCAGTTGAAAAACTGACGATTATCAGCAAGTCGTGTCATCATTGTTTCGCAAAATTCCACTCTTCTGTCATAATCGTCTTCGGATAGCTCCTGGACTAGATGTATTTTGTAAGGATGATAGTGATACTTCTTCAAAATTCGACGGATTGATGTTGTGCTAATATCATTTTCTTGAGCTGCTCTCGAGACTGATGTATGGGGATTATCGTATACAGTTAGCAGAACATCTAAAGCTTTTTCGCCATTACTAGCATTTTTGGGTCTTCCAGATCTAGGCGCATTTTTAATTACACCGGTTCTTCGGAAACGACCAACAGTTCTTTCAACAGTTGACTTTGAAATTGATTCATGGTCAGGATATGTAACATTGAATAAATCCGCTACTTCTCGATAGGACCTTATTCTGTTGCCATACCCTCTCATCATTAATACAGTGATCCTTTTCGTGTCAGTTAAATGCATTTTCTGACAATAGGAATGTACTAAAATGAAAAACACTAAAGCAAAAAAAAATGTTAGACAAGCGCTTTTAAAAATTCACAAGCAACCGCGTGAAATAATGAGTTTACAAGTGAGAACTTTCTGAGGAAACATATACATATAGACAAAAAGATGTTAGATCTTCGTTTGCACATTTCTGTTGTACCAACAACGTTTTGTAATTCATATCTGGCCGCTACTGTCATTATCGTTGGCTTGCAGGAAAAAGTGATCCAAGACATGTTTTATCAAGTGATTTGTTTCACTAAATTGGATTCTGAAGTTTACTTGTACAGACGGGGTCATTAATGCCTGGACATCGGGATTATACGGGTTTTGGAACACATCCGAAACGCGTGCAATTTCTAAGCACTCCGTGTATTATGACTTGGCCGGATTGAGTCTTATGAGACCAGGAGCCATTAAATTAAAGAAGAAAAAAGTGTATCATGACTCATGATACACGAATGCTTAGAAATTGCACGCGTTTCGGATGTGTTCCAAAACCTGTCAAATTTACGATGTCCAGGCATTAATGATGTCTGTACAATTTGACACCATGCAAATGGACACGATATTTTGTACACGGTTCAAATGGACACGGCTCATTTAGACACAGAAATTTTAAACACAGTGGCTTTTGGACACGTAGAAAATTAATTTTGTACACCATTCATACCGACATCGCTCATTTCGACACCGCTCATTTCGACACCGCTCATATCGACACCGCTCATATCGACACTGCTCATTTTGCTCACTATTGAGGTTAGGAAATCTATCACATCCATAGACTATCACAGATACTTGGTAGCATAAGGACGGAAAAGGGCTTCAATGAACCACGCAGAACAACAAGGGATACCGAAGGGAACAAAATCCCCTCGGTGAGAAGGAAGGCGCAGGCAGGAACGAGGGTTCGGGGGAAGGGGCTTGGCTTATGATAAAACTAAAGGTAATTGCAAAAATAAATAATTTGTATTAAAATACCGAAAAGGTTAGTAAGACTTCTATGCAAGAGTGAAGATTTAATGGCATACCGCATCTTGCGTAGGAGCCTTGATAATGCAAGATTTCTATGCAAGGGTTTAAGATTTAATGGCATACCACACCTCGCTAATCTTTTCCGCATCTATTATAAGTATATTGTAGATTCTTCCTATATTTAGTAAGGCGAAGATTTAGTTTGTAATGACAGATTTCCTAACCTCAATCGTAGTCAACTTTAACAATTAATATTTCGCTTCGCAGGCGAGAGCGACACTTAAATCTGGCAATAAAAATTTTTACTGCCAGATTCGTATTCGTACTAAAGTACACTAAATTTTATTCTGTGCGCATCTGGGCCTCATTCATATGCGGTGTCAAAATGAGCGGTGTCGATATGAACAATACAAAATTAATTTTCTATATGTCCAAATATCACTGTGTCTAAAATTTCTGTGTCTAAATGAGCCGTGTCCATTTAAACGTACAAAATATCGTGTCCATTTGTACTGTGTCCAAATGACCGGAGCATTTAAAAAAACATCTCGACATTTCACGAAACGGACCCTTTTACTGGACTTATCGTTGGCTTGCAGAAGAAAATGATTCAAGTTCAACACATGTTCTATCATGTGATTTGTTTGAATATAATTCTAAGGAATTGTCTTATGAGGTCTCACATATCGATCAATCGCGAGAATAAGAACTTGGATTTTCACGAAACGAGTTCGGAATGTGGAAAGAGATTAAAACCCACTACTTATTCCTATGGTATCGAATCCTTTTACTCACGAAGGATCTGTGTAATGGCTTCCTCTTTCTGGTAAATTATGTTTCAGCGTCCAGCAAAAGTCAGACATCATATTCACATCGGCCTTGATATCGTCGTTCCATTTCTTTAATGTCTTGATAGAATCTTTCTCCCTGCTTCTCATTATAATCACCTAGATTTTCTGGGAAATAGTCTATGTAAGAATCCAAGAAATGCAATTTCAGATTCATTGAGCAACCTAATGCTCTGAAGTTTTTCACCATTTCGATAGTACGTCTTTGTAATTTGGACTCTTGTTATTTCCCAGAAAATGTTCAACAACGCTTTTAAAACTCATATAGCTGTTGTCATAAAATGTTGCGAGGGAAACAAGACAAATCTAACAATGCTGGAACCTGCCATATGGAAGAAACCACAGATCCGGGAAAATAGTATTTTTGTATGAATCTGAGTGGAATAAAGAGTAAGATAAAGTTTACGATCTTTTATGCCGAAGTTTCAAGCTTAAAGAAACTAAAATTTTCGTCGGTAAGCGATGGAGAGGTTTCCTGTGGCAAATTGCGATATCTATGTTTCAAATTAGACGAAACCTATATCGACATTAGCAAACGATGGAGTGGATGATGAGATCATGGATACAAGTTTGACGTCACGTCTTGACAGAATAAACATTGATGGAGATTCTGAGAAAGAATAGGGAAGTGATGATGACATTAGCGAGATGAAAATAAATATAGCGAAGATGACTATTGTTATATCCGTCAAATTCGATTGGTTTATTTTAAGATTTCATAGGTTAATTGTTGTAGCTCAGAAGCTACCACAGTGCAAGCTTGCATTTTCGACGGCATAGCAACGATCACGCCATGGGCGAGCGGAAATGCAAGATTGCTGAGATATAGAAATTAATCCGTGAGACCGTGCACGACTGACACAGCATTAACCAAATATGGTTCTATTAAGAAGTATCACCCCACCTAAATTCCTGACAAATGGCACTATAAAAGCGCCCGCCTAATCGTCACTCGCGGGAGAATCGAGAGAATCATTAACGGACTAATAACAGATCCATATCAGGAGAATCCATAAAGAAATCTGTAGCGAAACTATCGCGAATATCAAAGTCAAAATTATTACTGTGTCAATCGCGACACGGAAATTATCGTCGAACGCGGACGAGTTCTGTAAGAAGAATTGTAACGAACCTTCGAAATATAAGTGTAAGTGATATCTAGCTAACGTGTTGATTGCTGAACCTAGAAGATTTCCTATCTGCACTTCTTGAGTTCTAACTCTTAAGGCAAAACGAATCCCAAAAAATTCCTTGTTGCGTCGAAAGGCACAACATAATGTTCAATCGTTTAGATGGCATTACTGTCGATGGATTCCGTTACATAGATCTCCTCCCTTTTTATATTTTTGTGTGTGTGTGTAATGGTGGAACAAAGAAGACGTAATGTACACGAGAGAATATATTAGAAATATATAAGCATTCATCAGGGTGAGATTCTGATTTCTGTCTTCCTAAGGTTGTAACAATTATACTTCATATTATATTATACTTCCGAAAAGAAAATCGAAGAAAAATTATGCAAGAGAACGTGAGTGATCTCATTCGAGATTTGAGATTACCTAAAAACGGAGTTGAGTATCTAGCTGTATGGTTGAAAGAGAATGCCGTGAGGGCGAAGAAAGTGAAAGCCTCTTATTATCGTGATAGAGACAAATAATTTCGGAAATATTTTACTGAAGATGAAGAGGATTCATCAGTTTATTATCACGATGTTATCGACTTGATAAATGAATTGAAACCTAGTTTTTACAATTCGGATGAATAGAGATTGTTCGTTGATTCTTCGAAAAGAAGCCTCAAAGCAATTTTGCTGCATAAAACCAATGTATATGCTCCCATTCCTGTAGCGCACTCAGTAGTGATGAAAGAAGAGTATGAGAATCTGAAGAAAGTTTGTGAGAGGACAAAATACACAGAACATAACTGGCAAATCTGTGGAGATTTAAAGATTTTCACCATTCTAATGGACCAACAATCAGGTTGTACGAAAAAACCGTGTTTCCTATGTAAATGGGATAATAGAAAACGAACAAACCATTACAAAAGAAAAGTATGTCCGGAAAGAACGTCTTTACAGCCAGGAGATATGAACATTATAAACAATCCATTAGTCAATTAGATCCTTTAAAAGTCCTTCTCCCATCTCTTTATAAATTAGGTCTGCTAAAACAGTGGATTAAGCTCTAAACAAAGAAGTTGAATGCTTCCAGTATCTACAAGAGAAATTTCCAAATGTCTTTGATGCAAAATTTAAGGAAGGAATTTTCGATGGACCTTAAATACGCACAATGTTGAGGGATAAAATTTTTATTACTAAAATGAATGATGAGGAAAAAGCTGCCTAGTTGAATTTCAAAAACGTTGTTGAACATTTTCTGGAAACTAACAAGAGTCCAAATTACAAAGACATACTATCTGAAATGGTGAAGAACTTAAGAATATGAGGTTGCTTGATGAATCTGAAATTGCATTTCTTGGATTCTCACATAGACTATTTTTATAATAGACCACTCAAAAAATCTAGGTGATTATAGTGAGGAACAGGGAGAACGATTCCATCAAGACATTAAGGAAATGGAACAACGATATCAAGGCCGGTGGGATGTGAATATGATGGCTGACTTTTGCTAGATGCTGAAACGAGATTTACCAGTGAGAAGGAAAAAGCATAAGAGGAAGCCATTAAACAGGGCCTTCGAGAGTAAAAGGATCCGATATCATAGGAATCAGTAGTGAGCTTTAATCTTTTTCCACATTCCGGATTTCCACATTCGTTTCGTGAAAATCCAAGTTTTTATTCTTGCGGTTGATCGATATGTGAGACCTCATAGGGCAATTCCTACCAGAATCCAATTTAGTGAAACAAATCACTTGATAGAACATGTCTTGAATCACTTTTTCCTGCAAGCCAACGATAAGTCCAGTAAAAGGGTCCGTTTCGTGAAATGTCGAGATAGTTTTTGAAATGCTCCGGTATTTGAAACCTCAGTAGGCAATTCTAACGTTAGATTTGAATTTAGTGAGTCAAAATACGTAAAAAAATATGTTTCAAATCATGTTTCCTTCTGCAGGCCGCGGATACATTCAATGAAAGTACGATTTTTATAAAATTTTATGTGTTTTTTTAGGTTTGGAATAAACTGAGAACTAATAGGGCAATTCTGAAACCAGATTCGGATTCAGCGAGTCAAAATACATAAGAATATACTAGTCAGTCCCGTCGGACCGACCACTTTTTCTTTTTTGTATGCCTGTGTAATCTTATCAGAATAAGTAAAACGAATTTTAGGCATTATTCGACACGAATACGTACAAGGTCTAACAGAGATACCTGATAGTATTCCTGAGGAACATGATGTACATGCATACGCAATGGATATTCGTACTAACTCCAAAAACGTATATATGTAGGATGTATTAAATCGGATATACAAATAGTGGACATCCGTAATATATCTTATATACATACACGTATGAATCTACATAGAAAATCTCAAAATGCACATACGTAAGATATACGAAAATGGATATATGATTATTGAATATCAGCAATGCATCTTATGTACTATGTGTCATATGTGATGTATAGTATACGTTTTCTGGATGTGCATAGGATATGCTAAAAGAAACTATGGATATACGAAAAGATATGTCCATAGTAGATGTGCAATGGATCTGCCTAGTACTATAGGATGTCTCACGGGAAGTCGCTGACACTAATCAGCTGTCAATTGCAAATACATTCAGTTGCTCAAAAAACAAAAATTACATTGAAAAGAGGATAGTCTGCAGTTTTTAATAGGTATAAATAAAATTTGACAATATGTTTGTATATTAGTTTATTTTATTGATGAAAACTATACTAATAATCAAGTGAACTAATGATAAATATTTTCGAAGTACGCACCATTTGAGAATTTGTACAAAACTCAATTCTTTTATGAAAATTCATAAAAACTATATCTAGCATGTCATCTGTAATGTTGTTGACGATCTTTTTAATAGCTGCTATTAAATTTAACACTTAGAAAGTACTTATCATTAGCTTACTTGATTATTAGTATATCTTTCATCAATAAAATAAATTAATATACAAACATATTGTTAAATTTTATTCAATTCATTAAAGACTGCAGACTTTCTTCCTTTCAATGTAATTTTTGTTTTTTCAATAACTGAATATATTTGCAAATGACAGTTGATTAGTTTTAGGAACTTCCATGGGACACCCTGTACATATGATGTCCCTATCATGTGATGTAACAGCGTATTATTCGAATGTTCTATATTTGTACTTTGAATATACGTCATGTACTAAAAAAAATTCCTATAATATCTCTTATAGTGTATTATTTCTTGTATAATCTTAAGATATACTTGTAATATCTGTTATAATATACAGGATGTCCCACAATGAATGGCCAACCCGTCGATGGTACATAGTTTGCAACACACTGAATAGAAAAGTCTTGTACCATTTTACGAATGGCGCCGTATTAATCGAGTTATTAATTGTTAAAAATCGGAATAAGGGATAGATAGCGCGGTGCGGGAGACGTGGGCGGGGGCTCATTGCTCCTGTTGCCATTGCCGCTCTCGCTTCTCCCGCACCGCGCTGTCTATCCCTTCTACTGATTTTTAACAATTAATATTGCGCCATTCGTAAAATGGTATAAGACTTTTCTCTTCAATGTGATGCAAACTATGTACCATCGATGGATTGGCCATTCATTGTGGGACACCCAGTATTATATGTTGTATATTTTCTTAAATTATATTTTTGAATTACGTAGAAATTGGTCATTAACAAATATATATGTAGCAATGTCAATGTGTGTAGCAAAATGAATAATATCATTCTAAAACTTTCCATACAAAATCACCGCATTGCAAGAAAGCACTCTTTCTTGGTTAGGTTAAATATTCGCAAATTCGCATAAGTTGCGTTCACGCCGCTAGGATTATACGCTTTCTCGTAAATAAAGTCTATTTGATGGATTAAATAAAGAAGCTTATAATGTATATCTTTCAATTGATCAAAACATGACTTTTTCGTACATGTACTTTAAATTTTTTCCTAGTCAGCACAGAAGATCCCTTGAATGTACATAAGTTTTACGGAAACGGATTTTGGATATTCTGTGTATATCATAACACATTCGAATGATGTCCATTGTGCTGTGTATCTCTCTACACGATGATTTAGGCAGGAATTAATAGAGTTCGATTCATACACGTTTATTCTCTTACACGAGTACAAGACAAGAAGCGACAAGACGGGGGGTGGGGGGGAAGTTCCCTAGCCCGCCAGACGAGAGAAGAGACATCCAATGAGAGCCTCGTTTGCTCGCATACACACATTGCGCATACCTATTGTAGCGCCATATTCAAACGCCTTATATCGATACATAGCACATTGCAGATCGTATGGATGTTTAAAAGCAATGCGCCGTAGGTCTTAAGTAGATTCACTATGATGTTGTAGCTCAGAAGCTACCACAGTGCAAGCTTGTATTTTCGACTGCATAGCAACGATCACGCCATGGGAGAGCGGAAATGCAAGATTGCTGAGATATAGAAATTAATCCGTGAGACCGTGCACGACTGACACAGCATTAACCAAATATGGTTCCATTAAGAAGTATCACCCCACCTAAATTCCTGACAAATGGCACTATAAAAGCGCCCGCCTAATCGCCACTCGCGGGAGAATCGGGAGAATCATTAACAAACTAATAACAGATCTATATCGAGAGAATCTAAGATGAATTTATAACAGATCCCTAACGGGAGAATCCATAAAGAAATCTATAATGAAACTATCACGAATATCAAAGTCAAAATTATTACTGTGTCAATTGCGACACGGAAATTATCGTCGAACGCGGACGAGTTCTGTAAGAATTGTAACGAAACTTCGAAATATAAGTGTAAGTGATATCTAGCTAACGTGTTGATTGCTGAACCTGGAAGATTTCCTATCTGCACTTCTTGAGTTCTAACTCCTAAGGCGAAACGAATCCCAAAAATTCCTTGTTGCGTCGAGAGGCACAACAAAATTGGTGGCAGCGGTGGGATTCACCGAAGCAAAATTAGCCAAGGGCCTGATTTGCATACAGAAAGGATTTCTAGAGAAATCCGATAAAACGAGCTTCACCGCCAGGAGAACAGCAGCGAAGACCTGTGAAACCGCGCAGTGGTAACAGGCAAGAAAAACAAATCTTTCTTTCGCTCTCTCAACCAAGAGGAGACGGTGACAACAGACAGATATCACCTTACAACGAAGGTCAGTACCCAGCAGCCAGTGTTATTTTATTGTGGAGCACGAGATACATATCAGCAGCGCAGTCAACGACCGTGATACCTGCCAATCGCCGACGACAACAGAACTCCGAGTCATCACCGGACCAAATGACGTGCAGGACAACATCGGGACAACACAACGACTGTAGCAGTCGCCCGCACGGAACGAGACACTTCGTGGGACCAGCAAGGAAAGCTGTGCGTCACCATGCAAACCGCTCTGATACTGTAAGTCGATCCATTTGTAAAATTTAGCGACGCGAATGTCCAATAATAATAACGTGAAAAGCGAACCGAATAAACCGTGGCTCTTAAGTGAATCGGCGCAACGCACGCTTGAAATAAGCCAGCGATCTCCCGTGCAAATCGCGACCGAAGCTCTCGAAGAAATATTAACAAATGTGAATAGAATCTTGTCAAAAAGCGACTCAACAGATAGTGATAGGCAATTACCGGCGTCATAAACGAGCGCGAATTCTTATTCACAGAAATTGACACTAGCTTGTTAGCACTTGACGTACCCGATCAGCGACAGACGAACGTACGCGACCTTATCTAAGCCGAACTCCCAGCTAGGCGAGTCTCAGGCGCGAATTCTCTCTTACGTCTTACGACAGTAGTATATTCGATCCCGAGGAAATATACCAATATCAAAGAGAAATGGAAAAAAATACCTCTGACCTTCCCGCAAGTATGTCAGCGAACAGAGAAGGAAACGAAAATTTAAATACACGAAATCGCGGAACGGCAGACGCCGAAGCGGCCGAATCTAGTGGAATCGTCACTCATACGGAGCAAGGAGAAGCCTCGTTATTATACGAGATCCTGCAAGAATTAAGAGAAATGCGAATACGCATAAATAATCTCGAAGAACGGCACGAAATTAATCGTGAAGGGCAAGGCAGATCATATCGCGAATCACATGGTAACGCTATGGACGTTACATACAGACGTACGCGCGATGACATACGATACCAACCTGGACTATCGCCTGTTTATCTACGAATGAAGGAAACTAGAGACATGATACCAGAGTTCGATGGCACGTCGCGAAGTCGCATCCGAGAATTTCTAAACGCGAGCAATTACGCGATAAAAAATATTAAACCTACGGAAGAGCAGACATTGTTAGAAGCAATTGTTTGTACTAAATTAAAAGGAAATGCGTTACTAGATTTTCATACTAGAGATGTCCGTAATTATGAAGAATTAAAAACCGCGCTAGAAAGAGAATATCTAAGTAAACGAAGTACTACTCATCTTCAGATCGAATTTAACTCGCTCAAACAGCGAAATGGCGAAAGTGCTCAAAATTTCAGTCGACGAGTGGATATATTAGCAATGGAACTATACGAATTTATGATAGAAGAAGGGAAACATTCCCTCGAACAGTAACGTGCTATACTAGAGACGATAAAAAGACAGGCATTACAAAATTATCAAATAGGATTGAGCGACGAAATAAGACTATTAGTTCGTACCCAAAAGTACAATACGCTACAAGAAGCAATCGCCGGTGTTGCGCAGAAGAAAAAGTTAAGGGATCGAGTCCGCGACATAATTATCAAAATCGCGGAAGAACCGATGCAAATAGACAATTTAAAAGTTCAACCCCGCAATGCCGAAAATGCGGAAAGATAGGTCATTACGAACGTGAATGTCGTAGTAACCAGCAAACGAATAAATTCGTTTTACCTAAAGCCAAAGGGCATCCACGAATTAATACCGTGAGCAAATTTTGCAAGTACTGCAAAAAGACCGGACACCTGCGCGATGTATGCTGGTCGCTGAACGGACGACCAAGCAAGGATGGCTCGACCCAACGAGGAATGAACATATAAATAAAATCACTAATAAATAATAATAATAATAAATAATAATAAATAAAAAATAATAATAAATAAAATCACTCGTAATAATCATAATAACCACAAAGGCGCTAGGAATGATAAGAGAAACTCAGCAACGATAGTGATAACGAAAGCGGAGAAGACGCAAGTACGAAGACTACGCGCACCGCGGCCGAGTATCGAATTACCCATATGAAAAGCAAAATAGACACCGGGTTAGATTTAATATCTTTACCCGTTCGAGAAGCCGAGAAAAAGCGAATTAATTTTTTATTTGATGCAGGAGCCACTATATCCTTCTTAAAATTAAAAACATTAAAAGGAGAAACGAAAATCTACGAGGAAAAAAATCGAATTAACGGGAATCACAGGACATTCCATCACTACCCTCGGAAAGACATATATAAATGTCACTTTACTAAATGGCATAATTAAACATCCGTTTTACGTGATTAACGATAACGCCATAGAATACGATGGAATTCTAGGAGCCGATTTTATTAAGCAACACAAGGCTACATGCGATTATCAATCGACAGAAGTAATAATCGGAGGCACAAATTTCAAACTCTATCCGTACAAACGAATAGCCTTAGAACCGCGCAGCGAAACAATCGTACAAGTAACCATTAATCGAAATGTAATCGGGGTAACAAAAGCCGAAGAAACCGCACCCGGAATTTTTATCGGGAATTGTTTAGTAAAACCTCGTGAGTTTACATGCCCCGTGAGGTATCTTAAATACTACGGAGGATACGGTAAAAATAAATGTACCGCAAGTAATAATAGAAGAAATAATAATAGACGAAATGACGGAAAAGTTACCCATTAACACTACGAAATCTTGCGAAAAAATTTTATCGGAAATTTCCCGTGAAGAGCAAATAAAAAATCTTCTAAGAACCGAGCATTTAAATGCAGAAAAAAAGAAAAGTTTAATGAATATATGCGAAGAATTCTGCGATGTATTTCATCTGGACGGAGAACTACTGATATGCACGGAAAGAATCGCGCATCAGATAACCACACGAACGGATTCATCCAGTGTGAATGTGAGGCCATACCGCCTCCCAGAAAAACATAAAGTAGAAGTAAATCGCCAAATACGTGAAATGCTGGATCACGGAATAATAAGCATCAGCCAATGGAACGCGCCGTTATTGGTAGTACCAAAGAAAACTGACGCGTCCGGCAAAGCAAAATTACGAATAGTAGTAGATTTTCAAAGATTAAATAATCTCACAATAGGCGACTCATTCCCATTACCAAATATAGGGTAAATCGGGGTATGATGGCCATACCAGAAAAGATGGCCATAGGTTGTAATTTTTCTAATACTTACTAATTAGTGCGTTTCTATTATCATTTTTAAAGATAATCGATATTTACAGTAGTTTACGTGCATATACTATTCGAAATGATAATATTGTAAATATTATACCATGTTTTTATTTGACTACCTGTAAAGTTTTTTATATGTCCGTTAAAAACTGCTATAATATGAAATAACATGCAATTAAGCTGTCATAATCAATAATAAACACATAATGAAGGTATGCAGATTATAATGTGAACTACAATTTTTGTTTTTATTTTCACTATTTTTTTATAAATACTATGGCTTTCTTTTCCTCACATTTTTGATAAGATGGCCTACGTTTTTCAAGGTAAGATGGCCAATATATGGGCGCCACAGAGCATGCGCACGGTTTACACTGCTGAATTTTGTCGGACAGATTTCATAACCTAAATTGTCATCATCGATTAATATCTTGCTTCGTGGGGCAGAGCGACGTTTATCGCTGCTAGATTCTTTTGTTTTGTGTAAAACGTATTGAAAGAGCCTCAATCTATTGATTTTCGGTAGCTCAACTGCTGTACAATAAGGTAAATAAATAATATTTTAACCTAACCTCATTAAAATACATAACGTTAAATTTTATTTTAAACTTTATTCAATTTGTTAAGAATATATGTAAAATAAAATGTTAATTGTTTTGTTATTTAAATTTTATTAATTGTGACGGTGTTTGCGTTTTTTAAAGATGCCAAATAAAAATAGGAATCTAAAACATATGCGAGGTCAATGGTCGCAGGATCAGTTAATTACAGCTCTAGAAGCTATTCAAAATGGCTCTTCTGTACGTCGTGCAAGCATTGAATATGGTATTCCTAGGAAGACTTTTGAGAGACGATTTAAATCTGGTAATGCATTAAAAAGTGGACTGGGTCCTACTTGCTCGCTTGGCAGCAAGAACGAAGAAAAAATGGTACAACATATCAAAATATTGCAAAAACATGGATTCCCGCTTACTCGAGATAATCTTCAAAGATTGGCTTACAACTTTGCTAGCCAACTTAAAATAAAACATAAATTCAATAATAAGATTCAAAAAGTTGGATATCAGTGGGTTAATTCATTTTTAACTAGACATCCTGAAATTTCTGTACGCAAAGCAGAAAGTTTATCTCTTGCCAGAAGTCTTTCTATGAATAGACAAAAAGTAAATATTTTAAATTTCTGGGTAAAATTTTAGAACAAAATGGGCTGCTTAATAAGCCAGGTTCAATTTTTAATATGGACGAAACTGGCCTTCAGCTAAATAATCATCCTGGTTATGTTATCGCTGAGAAAGGATCAAAATCTGTTTTTTCTGTAACTTTTGGAGAAAGATGAGAAACAATAACAGTATTAGCTTGCTGTAATGCAGAAGGCGTATTCCTTCCACCGCTTTGTATTGTAAGGCACAATCCAGTAAAGCTTGCCACTTTCGGCGCTGTATCACGCGGCGTGCGAGATATCCTTCCGCGGAACTATGCGCGCGCCGGCATGCTCGAGCGCGGCCCGGATCTCGGGACTTGAGTCCCGGCCGCGAGAGTGATAGCATCGTCTTCCCTTCGGTCGTTTTCCCGGGTTTTTCCCGTCTGTCCGTTCAAGTCATTATATACGCGTCCGATTTGCTTTAAGTTACGTTCCCCGGCGCTTTGTGATATTAAGTTAATTACCAGTAACACGCATTCGCATTCTGTTTATGACCACGTGCCCTGTGGTCACGTTGCTTATTAAATATACCTCTTTAACCCGATATCGTGTGTCGCCTTCATTCCCCACTCTCGACCCTCCTGACAATCCTCACAGCTCATCAGAAGTGGGATAAAGTGCGTTAAATCGCGGAGAAGGCTCGCGTGTCGGTTTCGGTCAGTTCAGTCATCGTGCGCATTAAAACACGTGTATTCGTGTCGGGCACCGCCATTTTGGCTTAGCGGTCCTTGTGCCTGTGTGCGCGGCAAGAAGGATCGTGTATCCTAGCCGTCCGTGTAAGTGTCGGTACGGTAGTGATTCTGAGTTAACGGTAGTGAACATTACCATCAGTCACAGTGTGATAGACATTACCGTCGGTTTGCGCGGTCGTGATCACACGTGCCCGCTAATTTTTCCCGCTGTTTTTTTTTTTCGGGCGGACAATTTATATATTTCGTTCGCGCTTTCAAGTGCTAAGTCTTAATCAGTCTCATCAAATAATTTTTGTCGTAACATTCGCTCTTGTAGTTATCGCTCATGTTGTAACTGCTCATATCGTAACTGCTAGTGTCGTTGTTACTTGATAACTTTTGTGGACATTTATTTGTGGAATCTTCAAAATGATTCGCAACGAGATTGAGAAGAAATTAGTGGAGGAGCTTCAAGTAATAATTGCAAAGCTTGGCTTCAAACCAAGAGCTGATAAATTCAAGTGTGTGGACATTATAATGGACTAGGCAACAATAAATAAAATATCCAGTTTGGAGGACATTTTACCTAGCGGTTCTCAAACAGAATCTCAGGGGGCAAGTACAGAAGAAATGGAGTCTACGTTCCAGCAGGCCGATCAACTCCAAGATAACTCATTAAGGCTTATTCTGTCACCGGAAACTTTGACAAGGCCGGTTCAGTCTCTTCCAGATACTTCGCTACTTCCCTCGACAGGTCCTCTTGGTACGATTAACCAATCAACCAATCCAAGTGTGCCTATGGCTAATACACAGCAAGTTTACACTGGTTTGCCGAATTGTGCCATGGACAGAGGTGCTCAGTCAACTACGCAGAGTGTACCTCAAGATTTCTACAGCATTATAAATCAAAATCAGCTGATGTTACAGCAGCTCATATCTGCGATGACCATTTCTCAAGTACAAATGAACAACGCTGCGAGGAATGTTCCCAGAAATACTGTCAATGATAGTGCATTGCATTCTTCAGTTAAGTTCCTGATGTCATTAATTCCGCAATTTGGTGGAACTGAAGAAGAAAACATTAAATTGTGGATTGAGAAAATCAACAGTTTGGCGGATATACATAACCTGTCTGATGCGGTAAAATTATCAGTTGCGTCAACCAAACTGACGAAGACTGCCCGTAAATGGTTTGATCTAAAACCTGGAGAGATCAACCGATCATGGACAACCTTCTCGGAAGCCATCACCAAGAGATTTTATCGAAGACCATTATTCAGCTCAGTTATACAAAAAGCTGAAGCTCGCAGATGGAACTTCTTGAATGAAACTTTTCAAGATTATGCAATGGAGAAGCTAGCCATTCTTCACTGCCTGAATCTCGAGGATGAAGACGTTATTCATTACCTCATTAATGGCATAAATAACATGGCCATTAGAGCAGCATCGATTCGATCTACATCGATTGACTGTTTCCTGGAAGAAATGCACCACATTACTGCATCGTGCACGGATCCTCTTAAGAAGTTTCAATCTTCAGCCAAATCGGAGAAACAAAAAGATTTGGGCATGAAAATGAATAAAACCAAGGAAAGTCTGCAGTCTGAAAATTCCCTTTCTCCAAAGAAGAGCAATTCTTTCAACAAACCCAAGAAGGATGTGGAGTGCAATTACTGCCACGCCAAGGGTCACATCAGAGCCGATTGTTTTAAATTGAAGAAGAAGAATTCTTCCCAGTCTACGAGTTCTCGACCGTCGTCTCCAGTCGCTGTGGTCAACGAGTCGCCGAAGGACAAGTCATCGAATAAGGACTTAGTTGCGTTTGTATCGAATCAACCAGGTATGGTTATTGAAACCTATGATACTACGTTAAGTGTAACTACGATTAATGGTGTTTCTTGTAAACTATCCGCTTACTAGACACAGGTAGTCCCGCATCTTTCGTCCGACTTGCAATTTTTAATCATTATTTCTCTGCCAATTCGTTGTCTCAGTCTAATCAAGCTTATAAAGCTTTGAATAATAAACCGATCTCAATTAACGGTTCAATTTCGACTTCCATTAAATTAGAAGTACTTCCTGATTGCGAACCTGAAATCAAGTTACATGTTTTGAATGGTGATTCTTTCACCACTGATTTAATTATTGGTCGCGATTTTCTGACTAAGAATAAAATTAAAGTCATTATTAATCCTGATAGCAGATTAATGAAAGATAAACTCGAATTGTTTTCTGAAGTCGCTTCCGCTGATATTTTAGACGATTCTTCAGATTTTCAGTTATCTGATATTAAAACAGATTTTGGTCAAAGTGTCAATAATCAATTGATATCTGTTATTAAAGAAGTCGAAGAAACAGAAACTTCCCCTTCGGAAGAAGAAGAGCATTTGGTAAAAGTTGCTTTAAAAGACGAATCTATCTTTGCATATGCTCCAAGACGTTTTGCTTGGTCCGAGAGATTGCAAATTCGAAAGATTACGGACGATCTGTTGGAAAAAAAAATTATAAAACTTAGCACATCTCCGTATTGCGCTAGGGTCGTTCTCGTGCGTAAGAAAAATGGTTCTCACCGTCTTTGCGTAGATTTGCGTCCTCTAAATAATAGAACGGTTAAACAAAAATATCCGTTCCCTCTAACTGAAGATTGCCTTGCTAAATTGAGCAATAAAACAATTTTTACACTTCTCGATTTGAAAGATGGATTTCATCAAATCAAAATCCATCCTGATTTTACTAAATTCTTTGCGTTCGCCACTCCAAACGGACAATTTGAATATTTGAAATTACCTTTTGGATTTTGTGATGCTCCCGCAGAATTTCAAAGATGCATCATACATATTCTGCAACCTCTAATTAGAGAGGATAAAATTATTATATATATGGATGATATATTAGTTCCTTCTGATTCCATTCAAGATAATTTAGAGACAATAAAAGAAATTCTTTTACTGCTCAAAAAATACAATTTCGAAGTAAACTTTAAAAAATGTCTTTTCTTAAAAACATCGTTAGAATATCTCGGTTATATATTGTCACCGTCGGTATAACTATATCGTCGAGACATATTGAGGCTGTTAAAAATTTTCCTCTGCCTAAGAGAACAACCGATATTCAAAAGTTTCTCGGTCTTACTAATTATTTCCGTAAGTTTATCAAGGATTACGCTACTAAAGCTAAACCCTTGACCAATCTGTTGAAAAAATCTTCTAAATTTGATTTTAATGCCAACTGTCGTTCTGCTTTTGATTCGTTAAAAAATGAGCTCGTATCGTCTCCTGTTTTACATTTATACAATCCTCAAGCCAAAACTGAGCTTCATACTGACGCCAGTTCGATTGCGTTAGCAAGTATTCTTTTGCAGAAGCAAAGATCGAATCACTGGGCTCCTATAGCGTATTTTAGTCAGACCACTAATCAGAATCAAGTTATCACAGTTTTGAGTTAGAGATGCTCGCAGTTGTACGATCGATAGAACGTTTTCATATCTATCTTTACGGCATTGATTTCACTATAGTGACTGATTGTCACGCTTTAGTTTTTGCACTTAGTAAAGCTAATTTAAATCCGCGCATAGCCAGGTGGACTTTACGTCTACAAAATTATACGTTTAACATTGTTCATAAAGCTGGTAAGCAAATGACGCATGTTGATGCGCTCAGCAGAATAGTTTGCCTAGTAGATACTATTCCTATTGATAAAGAACTTGAATTAAAACAACTTTTGGATTCTCGTTTAAAAGAAATTGCAGAAAAACTTGAGAATGAGGAGGATGAAAAATTCCAATTGATTGATGGTCTGGTCTTTAAGAAAGATCCCGATAAGTTACGTTTTGCTATTCCGTCCTCTATGTTAAATAATATTATATGAATTCATCACGATGAGTTAGCTCATTGCGGTGTCGAAAAGACTGTTCAGAGCATAAAAGAAAACTATTGGTATCCGTCGTTACACAAGAAAGTATCGGATTATATAGACAATTGTGTTACGTGCCTTATGGCAAATATTTCGTCAAACTCTCGTGAAGGTTCCATGCAGATTGTTGACTCTGCTCTAGTCCCTTTTGGTTCACTTCACATGGATCATTTTGGTCCTCTTACAAAAACTGTAGATGGATTTAAACACATCCTAGTCATTGTCGATTCATTCACTAGATATACTTGACTTTTTGCAGTTAAAACAACGAACTCAAAGGAAGTCATAAAGAATCTAACCTATTTGTTTCAAATTTGTGGTACTCCGCAAGAAATTAAGTCTGATAGAGGCACTGCCTTTACTTCACGTGAGTTTACCGAATTTGTTAAATCATACGGTATTAAACATACTCTTGTAGCGGTAGCCGCTCCGTGGGCTAATGGCCTAGTCGAACGTGTTAACAGATTTCTGAAATCTTCACTAAAGAAAATCACTGAAGATCAGGAACTCTGGAGTCAATATTTAGATTTGGTGCAATACACCATAAATAACACGTATCATTCGTCATTGAAGGCTACTCCTTCGAAACTTTTGTTTGGCTACGATCAGAGAAATCACTCTGATAGAAACTTCGCTCAATATCAAGAGGCACGGTAGTGTCTCGCGCGCCAAGTTACGCGAACGGAGCGCCGGGACACGGCCGTGCCTCTTTTACGCGAGACGTCGTTATGAGAAATCCTTCGATTATCGGATCTCATTAACGACGGAACCGATCAAATTCTAAGTAGGCTTAATCGAAAGCTTGGGGTCAAATCATATAATGAAAGTGTTTTTATTTTTATTTTACGTGAACCACGAGCGGAGATATCGCGATGTAAAGTTTAAAATCATATAAAATGGGCAATTTTCACTTAAGAAACGTCATCGTCGCCCCAGCGAAAAATGTCCAGTTCGCTTTTTCGACGTAAGAGCGCCACTGTTATGCGGCGTCTGCACTGACTGAGCTGCACTGCTGAACTAGTGCAACTCAGGATAGTTATAATAAAGAGAACCGACCCATAATCTCAATGTGTTATCCAACGGATTTGGCGGCACCGGAGCACGCGTAGGGACCGTGCCAGACGACTCCCGTCAACCGGGATGTCCGGGTCGCGAAGATCGCAACACAGATATGCGCCACGAGAACCAATGTGTTCGGCGGCACCGGGGTACGCGTAGGGACTGTGCCAGGCGATTCCCGTCAACCGGGATGTCCGGGTCGCGAAGATCACGACACAGAGGTGCGCCACGAGAACCGACGGGTTCGGCGGCACCGGGGCACGCGTAGGGACCGTGCTAGACGATTCCCGTCAACCGGGATGTCCGGGTCGCGAAGATCGCAACACAGAGATGCGCCACGAAAACCAATGGGTTTGGCGGCATCAGGATATGCGTACGGACCGTGCCAGACGACTCCCGTTAACCGAAATGTCCGGGTCGCGAAGATCGCAACACAGACATGCGCCACGAGAACCAATGTGTTCGGCGGCACCGCGGTACGCGTAGGGATCGTGCCAGGCGACTCCCGTCAACCGAGATGTCCGGGTCGCGAAGATCGCAACACAGATATGCGCCACGAGAACCAATGTGTTCGGCGGCACCGGGGTACGCGTAGGGACTGTGCCAGGCGATTCCCGTCAACCGGGATGTCCGGGTCGCGAAGATCACGACACAGAAGTGCGCCACGAGAACCGACGAGTTCGGCGGCACCGGGGCACGCGTAGGGACCGTGCTAGACGATTCCCGTCAACCGGGATGTCCGGGTCGCGAAGATCGCAACACAGAGATGCGCCACGAGAACCAATGGGTTTGGCGGCATCAGGACATGCGTACGGACCGTGCCAGACGACTCCCGTTAACCGAAATGTCCGGGTCGCGAAGATCGCAACACAGACATGCGCCACGAGAACCAATGTGTTCGGCGACACCGCGGTACGCGTAGGAATCGTGCCAGGCGACTCCCGTCAACCGGGATGTCCGGGTCGCGAAGATCGCAACACAGAGATGCGCCACAAGAACCAATGAGTTCGGCGGCACCGGGGCACGCATAGGGACCGTGCCAGACAACCCCCGTCTACCATAATACGGAACAGAATCAGAATCGTGCACATACGCGTTACCTTTCAGCCCAAACGTGTACGTTGGCTATGTAGTTCATGTGCACGTTTTCATGATATTAATGTTTTTGTCGCCAATTATCAGATTCATGAATTCATACTTTTTAAATAGAATTATTATTTATAATATTAACAAATCCCATTTTGACATGAAAAGTAGACGTAGCGAAATTTTTTTAAATAATATTTTGTAAAAACATAGAAACATCGAAATAATCGACGTCGAGATTCTTTCAAATCGCACGAAAAATCTACGTCTCAAAAAGGATATAATTATTACTACAAAATGTGTGAAATCCTAACAAAATTACCTTTTCAAAAAAAGGTACAAAAATGCGCCAAGTATACGCGCTCAAAAAACGCCTAAAAAATTACGCCTCAAAAAAGAATCCTTCTACAAAAGTACGCCTAAAAAAAGAACTCTTGTATTAATTACCTTTGTACAAAAAAGATTTTTCCTACAAAAAATGTGATATCAAGGAAATGCGCCAACTATAAAAATGGATAGTTCATAATACTCTTTGGTTAGTGTTTATAGTCTGTAAGAAATAAAAAAGATAATATAAAGCAAACAAATAAGTATTTTTATACAAATAATTATTTTAATACAAATAAATATTTTAATATATAAATATTTCAATACTATACATAAATCTTTTATAAATAATTATTTGATCGCACGCACGCACGCACGCACGCACGCAGTGAGAAAGAGAAAGAGAGAGTTAGGCAATTAAGATATTTATTCGGTATGAAAGATAATAATTTTAACACATAATTATTTGAGTACAAGTAATTTTGTTAGGATTTCACACATTTTGTAGTAATAATTATATCTTTTTTGAGACGTAGATTTTTCGTGCGATTTGAAGGAATCTCGACGTCGATTATTTCGATGTTTCTATGTTTTTACAAAATATTATTTTTAAAAAATTTCGCTACGTCTACTTTTCATGTCAAAATAAGATTTGTTAATATTATAAATAATAATTCTATTTAAAAAGTATGAATTCATGAATCTGATAATTGGCGACAAAAACATTACTATCACGAAAACGTGCACATGAACTACATAGCCAACGTACACGTTTGGGCTGAAAGATAACGCGTATGTGCACGATTCTGATTCTGTTCCGTATTATGGTAGACGGGGGTTGTCTGGCACGGTCCCTATGCGTGCCCCGGTGCCGTCGAACTCATTGGTTCTCGTGGCGCATCTCTGTGTTGCGATCTTCGCGACCCGGACATCCCGGTTGACGGGAGTCATCTAGCACGGTCCCTACGCGTACCGCGGTGCCGCCGAACGCATTGGTTCTCGTGGCGCACCTCTGTGTCGTGATCTTCGCGACCCGGACATCCCGGTTGACGGGAATCGCCTGGCATGGTCCCTACGCGTATCCCGGTCCCGCCGAACACATTGGTTCTCGTGGCGCATCTCTGTGTTGCGATCTTCGCGACCCGGACATCCCGGTTGACGGGAGTCGTTTGGCACGGTCCGTACGCGTGTCCCGGTGCCACCAAACCCATTGGTTCTCGTGGCGTATCTCTGTGTTGCGATCTTCGCGACCCGGACATCCCGGTTGACGGGAGTCGTCTGGCATGGTCCCTACGCGTGCTCCGGTGCCGCCAAATCCGTTGGATAACACATTGAGATTATGGGTCGGTACTCTTTATTATAACTATCCTGAGTTGCACTAGTTCAGCAGTGCAGCTGAGTCAGTGCAGACGCCGCATAACAGTGGCGCTCTTACGTCGAAAAAGCGAACTGGACATTTTTCGCTGGGGCGACGATGACGTTTCTTAAGTGAAAATTGCCCATTTTATATGATTTTAAATTTTACATCGCGATATCTCCGCTCGTGGTTCACGTAAAATAAAAATAAAAACACTTTTATTATATGATTCGACCCCAAGCTTTCGATTAAGCCTACTTAGAATTTGATCGGTTCCGTCGTTAATGAGATCCGATAATCGAAGGATTTCTCATAACGATGTCTCGCGTAAAAGAGGCACGGCCGTGTCTCGGCGCCCCGTTCGCGTAACTTGGCGCGCGAGACACTACCGTGCCTCTTGATTCTTGTAATATTTGTTTCCTTTAAAGGAAGTTTTTATTTCTAATGAGTTCTTATTTTTAATATTCTTGTGATATTCTTGTGATATCTCTTGTGATCTCATGTGATATATATCATTTATATGTATAATTTAATTTTATTATATTGTATTAAAACAATAAATAAAGAGAATAAAGTTACATATAATAAAGTAAAATTAAAAGTTTTTTTATTTTACCAATTTTCAAATGCATATATAACACGAAACATGTATGGTCAACTCTTCTATAATACTATGGCCATCTTTTCTTTAGAAGTCAGATAAGATGGCCAATGCTTATGTTGCAATATTATAATAATATAAAATTTCTATGAATTATTTTTTCTTATATCTCAATAGTATTATGTACCTTAAGGTTCAGTGAAACCATGTGCTGAATGGTATTAAAAAATATTAAAAATAAAGATATGTTTTTTGCATTTTAAAAAACTATGGCCATCTTACCCGGATTTACTCTAATCGACATACTAAACCAACTAGGGAATGCAAAATACTTTACTACGTTAGATCTCGCTTCAGGTTATCATCAGATACCGATGGCCGAACGCGATAAGCAAAAAACAGCTTTTTCTACGCCGCATGGTCATTTTGAATTTAGTAGAATGCCTTTTGGGTTAAAAAACGCGCTAGCCACATTCCAAAGACTCATGAATACAATTTTAACAGGCATTCAAGGATTAAAATGCTTAGTATATCTGGACGATATAGTAATTTACGGTCCGAGTTTAGAAGAGCATAATAAACGAATAATAGAAGTATTAAAAAGATTACGAGATAGCAATTTGAAACTGCAATCCGACAAATGCGAATTTTTGCGCAAGGAAGTAATTTACTTAGGACACATGATAACAGAAGATGGAATCCTACCCGATTCATCTAAACTAGAAGCAGTACGAAAATTTCCCACACCACAAAAAGTTAAAGATATCCAATCATTTATTGGATTAGCTGGATATTATAGAAGATTTATGGAAGACTTCTCCAAAATAGCCAGACCTCTAACAAAATTAACAAAGAAAGATGAAAAATTTATGTGGACCTCTGAACAACAACACGCTTTTGATACATTAAAAAATAAATTAACCACAGCGCCCGTGCTAAGATATCCCGACTTCACTCGTGAATTCATTATCACCACGGACGCATCGGATTACGCCATCGGCGCTATACTATCTCAAGATACGGTAGGTCAAGATCGCCCGATCGCCTATGTTAGCCGCGTATTATCGCGAGCCGAACGAAATTATAATACTGAATTTATATAACTGAAAAAGAATTACTTGCTATTGTATGGGCAGTAAAACATTTATATGGAACTAAATTTAAAATAGTTACCGACCATAAACTACTGATATGGTTATTTAACGTAAACGGATCAAGATTAATCCGCTGGAGATTAAAGCTCGAAGAATATGATTACGAAATAATCTACAAGTCTGGAAAAACTAACGTAAATGTCGATGCATTAAGCAGAAACGTTGCAGCCACTGTATGCATTTCAGAAAATACTAATAAAGAAAATGAAGAAATTAATAATCCACGAATTTATAGCGAAGATGAAAAACAAAAAATACTTTACAAATATCACGATGCTCCACCTGGTGGACATCAAGGAATAGAACGTACATTAAAGCGAATACGAATGAATCATACCTGGCCTGGTATAACTAAAGACGTGGAAAAATATATTGCTAAATGCGATTTTTGTCAAAAAAATAAATTAAAGCTTAAACCAAGGGCGCCCCTCGTACTGACAGACACGCCCGATAAGCCTTTTGAAAAATGCGCACTTGACACTGTAGGACCACTGACGATAACGAATGCAGGAAATAAATACATATTAACATTCCAAGACTGTCTAACGAAATTCAGTAAAGCAATATCGATATCGAATCAAGAAGCCACAACAATTGCCAAGGAATTTGTTACGAAAATAATATTTGAACATGGAATTCCAGAGAAAGTATTGACCGATCAAGGAAAAAATTTTGTAAGCGAAATGTTCAAAGACGTATGCAAGCTATTAAAAATCGAGAAGGTACAAACAACCTCTTATCACCCCGAAAGTAACGGAGCTCTCGAGCGTTCACACCGAACTTTAGCCGAATACCTCCGTCATTATATTAATGAAGATCAAACGGACTGGGACGAATGGATACCATATGCTATGTTTACCTCCAATACGACGCCACATACAGCTACGGGATATACATCGTTCGAACTCGTATATGGACATCCAGCTACTCTACCATCAGCCGTAGCACATCCACCAAAACCGTCGTATACTTACGACAACTACGCACAAGAATTGAAACAAAGGCTACGAGCAACGAATCAAATCGCCAAAGAACGATTAAAAGAAGAAAAGTGGAAATCAAAAGAATATCACGATAAAAAAATCCAAAGAAATTAAATTCAAAGTAGGGGACAAAGTTCTATTATACGACGAAACGCTTCGCCGCGGACGATCTAAAAAATTAGACGCCCTATGGACCGGCCCATATACAATATTACAAAAAAACTCAGATGTAAATTACACAATAAAAATGGGTCGAAGGAAATTATGTACGCACGCGAATAGACTTATAGCGTATATAAGCGCATAGAATTATAAAAATATGTGCAAATAAATAAAGAGAAAGTAAAAGTAATAAAGAAAGAAAACTCACCAGACGAAGAAAGAAAAAATCCAATCAGGCAAAACACTTAAATTATTTAAAAAGGCACTTAACTAGAAAAAACACTAAGCTACACTAAAACTAGAAGCACTTAAATAACTAAAACGGAGAAGCACTTAATCAACTTGATTGATGTCCTCATCATCAGAGTCGTGAGGAGCGCGACGCGACGTGACGGGAGGCCCGCGGACGAAGACCTCCCCCTCGTACTCAAATTCGGAGTCGTCAGAACCGTCGGAAAAATATTCGAACTCCCCGACATCAAAGTTATTGGCATTATCGCCGGTAACGAGTGCAGACCGAACAGCATCGGCAAGCGCCCGAACGAGGCCGTCCACTTCACGAGCGGGCTCAGCGTCGCCGGCATTGCCGGAATCAAGATCGGCGATAACTAAGCTAATTACCTCCCGGACAAGGTCGTCGAGGGTACCGGGAGACTCCTCACTTCCCGCAGAAATACCGTCGGAAACCACTTCGTTCCCCGCAGGAGGACCTCCAACATCATTATCTCCCACGGGAAGATCCGCAAAAAGAGAAGGGACAGCATCCTCCTCAGCACCGTCCTCCTCGAAATCCTGCACACTCTTCTCGACACCCCAAAGGTTTCCGAAAAAATCACAAGAACCAACCATAGCGAAAAATTACTAAAGAGCGCACGAACCGAACGAGTAGACAGACAGGGCACTACTAAAAACGCAATCGGCAACAGCAACGAAAAGAGATCTCAAAAACGTTGACAAATTAAAAAGTACACTTCAGAGAATTGCTCTATGATAAAAATAAGAACGAGAAGAACTGATACAAACTAATACCATAAGTGAAATACGAACAGGTGCGAGATAACCGCAGCGCAACGATGCACAGCATCCAGCTACTCTTAGAATAAAAAACTTTATAATGAAAACTTAACAGAACAAAAATAATAAAATAAATACTTTAAAAAGAATAAAAAAATAATAAATAATCTTGTATCACATTACGGAGTGATACTGTGGACAACATTATGTCTCGCAGAAGAACCTAATGAAACGAAAACGTTATATGAAATCGAAAATTTCACTCATCACCCAGGAATATATTTCGAAAAACTAGGAAAATTACATCAAGTGGAATCTTCCTGGAAATTAGTCATCAAAATAAATATTACAACGTTTACGAGAAGGTTAGCACAACTAGAAATATATATTCAAAACACAGAAAATCTATGCAAGATAATAGCAGTCGCGAAAAGAGAAACATGTGAAAATTTCAATGCTATTGTAGAAAAAGAATATCAGAGGACAAATCGTCTAATAAAAAGAATAATTTCTATATACACTGCTCAAAAGAAATATGGCATAGAAAAATTTTAGGCAAAAATTGGCCAACTTTGACTGACGGTAACTCCGCGAAAAATCATCGTAAAATTATGTTTTTTTTTTAAATTAAAGCTTGAAATCTCTACTTTAAGATACTATAGTTCAATTTTAGGTGTGATACATTCCTACCACTGTAACACCTTAAATGTGAGGGCATGTTTGTTATATTGAAAATTACAAAGTTTAACGGAATGCATGGACTTGCTACATTTTTTTTCAGGGATACTGTTTGCAGAAACATAAAATACGAACCTTCCTCTTCAATTAAAAAAAAAAAAGAAAAGTCGCTGCCATTTTTTTTCGCAAAGATACAGCACTTTAAAGTAACCCTTGTATTTTTGGCATATACCGCCTGTAAGTGTGTGTGTGTGTGTGTGTGTGTGTGTGTGTGTGTGTGTGTGTGTGTGTGTGTGTGTGTGTGTGTGTGCGCGTGTGCGTGTGCGTGTGCGTGTGCGTGTGCGTTTGCGTGCGCGTGTGCGTGCGCGTGCGCGTGCGCGTGCGCGTGCGCGTGCGCGTGCGCGTGCGTGTGTGTGTGTTTAAATTTTAATACCACGTGTTTCCTCCGCGTTGTTGAATTACTGCTTGCAGCCGATTTCTCATGTTAATGCAAGCCCTAATTTCTTCCTGTGGAATGTCATTCCAGATTTGAATTAAGACTTGTGACAAGTCTTGAAGATTGACAGGTTGTCTTGCTAAATTTCTCAATCTACGACCCATAATGTCCCATACGTGTTCTATGGGGTTCAAATCTGGACTTACTGCAGGATGTGGAAGCAGTCTAATTGAGGTTTCCGCCATAAATTCGCGAGTAATGCCTGCGGTATGCGGCCGTGCGTTATCCTGCATAAGGATGAAATTTCTTCCTATGCGACGACTCATTGGCAGCACATGAGGTCGCAAAATTTCTTCCACATATCGTACCGCTGTCATTCCTGGTGCTGGTAGAACAATAAGATTGGTACGATGATTCAAAGTGATTCCTGCCCATACCATTATGGAGCCGCTGTTGAATCCTCTTACAGGAGCGACGCATGCTCTGTCATACCGCTGACCTCGACGACGCCAAACTCGAATTCGTCCATCAGAACCGAATAATGAAAATCGTGATTCGTCGGTGAAGAGCACGTTTTGCCATTGCCTCACTGTCCAGCAAACATGAGCTCGCGCATAATCTAAGCGAGCACATCGATGCCCAACATTTAACATTGGTACACGGCAGCGACTCCGGGATCTTTGACCTGCCTCATGCAAACGGTTTCTCACCGTTTGATCACTAATTTGACGACCTGGCATGACTGCTTCTGCAATTCGTCGAGCTATGATCGTTGGATTTCGCATAGTAAAATTTACAATAGCGCGATCTTCTCGTGCAGTCGTAATGCGTGCTCGACCTTGTCCTCGTCGTGGCTGCAAATTTCCCATTTCTTGATAACGAAACCAAATGCGAGAAACTGCTGACTGGTTTATGCGAAGTTGTCTTGCAGTGTAGGATTGAGAGAAACCTTCTCTTATAAGCGCAATAATTTGCGCACGCAGAACTTGATTTAGTGGCCGCATTTTGTAAATCAACACTTTTCTCACTTTTCTAAAGGAAAACTGTACGTTCTCGGGACAGTACAACTCGAGAATGAATGAAAAATGCTTCCAAATGTAAACAAAACACTGGTCCGACTAGTGTACATACAATCACAACGTTGTTTACATTGAGTAATTTCCGTAAATACCGAAAGCCGCAAAATTACTGTAACAAGTCTTAATTCAAATCTGGAATGACATTCCACAGGAAGAAATTAGGGTTTGCATTAACATGAGAAATCGGCTGCAAGCAGTAATTCAACAACGCGGAGGAAACACGTGGTATTAAAATTTACACACACACACACACACACACACGCACACGCACACGCACACGCGCACGCGCACGCGCACGCGCACGCACACACGCACACACGCACACACGCACGCACACACGCACACACGCACACACGCACACACGCACACACGCACACACGCACACACGCACACACGCACACACGCACACACGCACACACGCACACACGCACACACGCACACACACACACACACACAAAAATACGGCTCTTTTCAGGGCCACATGATGTGCAAAATCCGACCGGCAACCTCCCCGTGGTGCACATCGGGTAATGCCAATGCCGGCGGTATATGCCAAAAATACAAGGGTTACTTTAAAGTGCTGTATCTTTGCGAAAAAAAATGGCAGCGATTTTTCTTTTTTTTTTAATTGAAGAGGAAGGTTCGTACTTTATGTTTCTGCAAACAGTATCCCTGAAAAGAAATGTAGCAAGTCCATGCATTCCGTTAAACTTTGTAATTTTCAATATAACAAACATGCCCTCACATTTAAGGTGTTACAGTGATAGGAATGCATCACACCTAAAATTGAACTATAGTATCTTAAAGTAGAGATTTCAAGCTTTAATTTAAAAAAAAAACATAATTTTACGATAATTTTTCGCGGAGTTACCGTCAGTCAAAGTTGGCCAATTTTTGCCTAAAATTTTTCTATGCCATATTTCTTTTGAGCAGTGTATAAACAACCAACAATACAGAAAAGAGGAATAATTGACGGAATAGGCTCAGTTGCCAAAGCATTATTTGGAACTATGGATGCTAATGACGAAAAACTAATAAACGAACAGTTGACGATGCTACATGATGCACAACAAGTAACGCAACATTCAATAAAAAATCAAATTAAAGTAATGCACGCAACTATAGCACACATTGACGAGACAGAAAAAACGATACAAAATAACGAATATCTCCTCGCAAGCACAACAAAAATTCTAAGAACACAATTATTAGAAAGCGAACGACAAAATAACATACACAAAAACTTTATAATAATCAATACGATATTAGCAGATTTAACACGCGATACCGAGGATATATTAGAATATCTAACTACAGTAAAAAAAGGAATTATGCACCCTCGATTAACGCCTATTAATCAGATAATAGAAGGCCTTAAAGATGCGAATTTTCAATTACCAGAGGGACTTTACTTTCCATTTACAGTAAAAAAAAAAGAATGCCCAACAATAGAAAAATCCGCGACCATAAGCGCGTATTGCGATACTGAAAATATTTATACCATTCTACGATTTCCTTTAACCTCACTACCAAAATATGAAATAATAAAAGTAATTCCATTACCCACTCCAAATCACGATAACATTTTTACCTTTATAGATGTCGTTAATCCCCTTATAGCTATCGATACGGAACGACATACATATATAATACTTAATAATAATGATTTGCGAAAATGTATAGAAATCAACAGCGAATACTTGTGTACACGAAACTATCCAATATATCGCGTGGATACAAATTCTATTTATGAAATAAAAACTTACTTAGAAATTAAGGATTATTATAAAGATTATAAGATTAAAAATATAACGTTAAATCATAGCATTTGGATAGGATTAAGCAATTCGTGGTTATATTCAGCAGCAAATAAGCAAATAATTACTATACATTGTAAAGACCACGGAAAAATAAAGGAAACGATTGAAAAAACTGGCAGAATCAAATTAAAAAATAACTGCAAACTTGTAACAGAAAATACTGTAATAAAATCGCAAAAGAGAACGTATGAAGCAAAGATAGAATCATACTTGCCTCAGTATAATATCTCATTACAACAAGATAAAATAAGTTACAAGAATAATACAAACGAAATACGAGAAATAAAATTAAAAGAGATTAGTCCTTCAAAAATGAAAGAATTAAACAAACAACTAGACGAAATAAAAGAAGATCTAGACAAAATCAAAACCCTAATTTTCAATCACCACACTTTATTTACCCAATGGCAACAAGCGGGACCATATTGTTAATAATAATATTGTTAATAATAATAACTATAATAATAGTTGGAATAATAATTTGGAAGAAAAAACAAAGCAAGCCAGTGAAACGTGTAACATTAAATGTAAACGCGGAAGATGAATTTCAATTATCTAGATCTATCCTTAGTCGTAGCAATAGTACACGTTTATAAAATGGGAATTTTATATATACATAAAGTAGAAAAACTCTGTACCTTCGTTTTTCTTTCCATCGAGGGAGGGATATTGTAGCTCAGAAGCTACCACAGTGCAAGCTTGCATTTTCGACTGCATAGCAACGATCACGCCATGGGCGAGCGGAAATGCAAGATTGCTGAGATATAGAAATTAATCCGTGAGACCGTGCACGACTGACACAGCATTAACCAAATATGGTTCTATTAAGAAGTATCACCCCATCTAAATTTCTGACAAATGGCACTATAAAAGCGCCCGCCTAATCGCCACTCGCGGAATCAGGAGAATCATTAACGAATTAATAACAGATCCATATCGAGAGAATCTAAGATGAATTTATAACAGATCCCTAACGGGAGAATCCATAAAGAAATTGTAATGTATTACAGGTTTGGGTAGAACAATAGGCGTATTATTTCAACTCAATATGTATTCCTACTAACTGCTAAAGTTACACGTAACCGGTGCGTGCCGCTGTACATACTCTATATCTCCGAACCGGTCGCCTCGCTCATGCGCAAGCTACGCTCCGCTCACACAGACACAGACGCATACATCCCAGAAATCTATAACGAAACTATCACGAATATCAAAGTCAAAATTATTACTGAGTCAATCGCGACACGGAAATTATCGTCGAACGCGGACGAGTTCTGTAAGAAGAAATGAAACGAACCTTCGAAATATAAGTGTAAGTGATATCTAGCTAACGTGTTGATTGCTGAACCTGGAAGATTTCCTATATGCACTCCTTGAGTTCTAACTCTTAAGGCGAAACAAATCCCAAAAATTCCTTGTTGCGTCGAAAGGCACAATAATATATTCATTTGTACATCCAATGTACATACTCGGAACATACATTTTTATATATCCATACAATCGCATTTTTAGTATATCTTTTGGATATACGAAAATATATGTTCCAAGTATGTACACTGGATGTACAAATGAATATACAGTGGATCTACCTAAGACCTACGGCGCATTGCTTTTGAACATCCATACGATTTGCAATGGACATCATTCAGATGTGTTACGATATACACAGAGTATCCAAAATCCGTTTCCGTATTACGTACATTCAAGGGATCTTCTGTGCTGACTGGGTATATGCATCGTTTTCTTTCAAGGAGCTGTTTCTATCCCTAAAATAAAAAACGAGCATCAACGAAAAATTATATCATTATTAGATTTATTTACTCTGTAATTCTGTAAAGTTTCAAAATTTTTTTTAATTTTCGCAAATGTCCCTTGTGAGTCTAATTTGTGAAGTCCTTTTATTTTTTAAGGATCAATGATTCTTTAAAAATTTAATCTCTTTTAAAAGCTATTCTATAAAGAATTAAGAGTTTATTGAAATATAAATATAATTATGATTAAATTCGATCATTGGACAAAGATTTAACTATAGAAAAGGCATTTCATAATTTTACAATATTCAATAAATATATAAATTAAATTCTTACCAGCATAAAATATAGTATATTGTTTGCCTCTTTTAGCATATTCTTCCATAATTTCTATTTCCTCTTTTGATTTTAGCATCTTCCATTCGGCAAACATTATTTCTAAGAGATTCTTCATCTATATACATACATTAAAATTTTTATAAGAATTTTTGATATTCATTTTTATTGTAGTGCATTTATAGTGTAATTATACTGTAATTATAGTGTAATTATACAGTCTCGATTTCCGTTTCCAGTGCATAGAAGGTAGATACATGGCGAATGAACGGAGTGAGATTGAGTGGAAAGAGTAGTAAAGCGAGTGAGAATCTGTGGTGAGAGTGTGAGAGAGAGTGAGTAAAGAGAGAGAAAGAGATGAAGAGAGGGGAGAAAGAGAGAGAGGGACGAGAGAGAGGGGGTGAAGTGGAGGGAGCAAGTGGAAAGATCGAGGTAGAGGATAGGGGGAGGGGGGGGGAGAGAGAGAGAGAAGAGTGGGTCAGTTGGGGCGAGTGACAATTAGATCGGGAGTAGAAAGACAGGAGAAAGGAAGCAGAGGCAAAAAAGAGAGAGGAGTAGATAAAAAGGGCGTGGGATAAGCAAGAGACAGAGAGCAGACGGAAGAGGGTAAAACAAGGGTGAGAAGCGGGAGTTTGGGATTGATTGATGAAATGTGGAGAAAGAAAAGGGAGAGAGAGAAGGAGGAAGGAGAGGAGGTAGAGGAAGCGATATTCCAAAGAAGCAGAAAACACCGAGATCACCGGTGGAAAGTAAAGGGCGGGATTTAGAGGGATTATTGAGGTTTTGGAGGAAGTGAAAAGAATAAAAGGATTGAAAGAGGAAATAAATAAAATAGGAGAGGAACTAAGGAAGCAGATTAGTAATTTTAGTAAAGAGATGGAGGAGCTGAAAAGAGAGGTGAGAAAATTGAGAGAGAAGGAAAAAAAGTGGCGGGAGGAGAAAGGGGAGATGAAGGGGAAGATGGATAATCTGGAAAGGAGGATGTGTGTGGAAAATGAAAGAGGAGGAGGGAGAGGAAGGAGGGAAGAGGGGACGGAAGGGATAATGGAAGGAAGACTGAGGGAGATAGAAGGGGGTATAGAGATAAGGAAAAGGAAAGAGAAAAAGAGAAATGCAATTTTTAGGAATGTGGAGGTAAAGGAAGAGAAGGAGAGAAAGATGGTGGAGTGATTGATTAAGGAAATAGGGGCGGAGGTGAGGATAAATGATTAACCCTTTCGTGTCTGAGTTTTTTCTAAGAATAGTTTGTTTTGAACTCGCATACTACTAGAGGTTTTGGAGGTTGTTGATGACAAAAATTCAGTTTAAATTTCAAAATTCAAAATGGCGGATTCGAGATAGTAAACCAAACCCAAATTTAAAGTTTGTTCACATTTGAATGAAAATCATTTATTAGAGGAGATTTTTGATAACGGGTTGCTGATAACGAATCTGTAGTCCAAATGTTAAAATTCAAAATGGCGGATCTAATGGTAAACCAAATTATAAAATTTACGTGCCTTGTCATCTTGAATCTGCCATTTTAAAACGAGATTTAACTTTTTTTTTATTTGGCCCTTATGTAAATTTTTAAAATAAGCCTAGAAAGAGCTCGGTATCTTAATTTTTATGAAAGTATATATTTTTAACTTCTAACTCATTTTACCAACATTTGAGGAAACATCTAGACAAAAGGATAAAACTTACAAAGATGTTGATTTTTTTTTCCTGAAAAGCCTACTCTTTATTCTTAAAATAAGCCTAGAAACATATCGTTATCTTAATTTTTGTAGAATTTTTAAAGTGCTGAGACATATATGTCCTACCAGGCACGAAAAAGTTAAAAAGAATAGGTACAAGTGGAGCGGAGAAGAATTTATGGTGGGTAAGGCTGGGAAGTGAGCAGCAGAAGAAGGAGCTAATGAGAAAGAAGAGTAGGTTAAAAGGAATGAAGGAGAGCATAGACGATAATTTGACGATGATGGAAAGGAAAATGAGATGAAAGTTAGAGGAAATAGCGAGGGAGCAAGAAAGAATGGGTAAAAGAATGTGGATAGAATATGGGAAAATAAAGATAGAAGAGAAGTGGTGATTCTGGGATGAGGAGAGAGAGATATTGAGAAACGGGAGAGGAAACAGGAAAAGGAATCAGGAACAGGGAAGAGGAGAGGGGGGATGAAGGATGGAAGGAAAGAGAAGAAAAGAAGAGAGAAGGGGTGGACGAAGGGGGAGAAGGGGTAAGAATGGGCTTTTGGAATGTGGCGGGTTTAAGAAATAAAGATAGAGTTTTGGTAAGGATTAAAGAAGTGGGAGGGGATAGTTTTGGTGGAAATGTGACTGGACATACAAGGGTGGAAGAAATGAAGGGGGAGATTACCTAGAGATTATAAGTAGGGAGTGCAATATGCAGAAAGGAGAAATAAAAAGGATAGAGCGAGGAGGAGAATGGTGATGGGAGTGAGACAAGAGATACTGGAGAGGGGAAGAAAGATGAATATGAGGACGGAAGAACTGATCGCAGGAAAGGTTAGGATAGGAAGAGAGAGTTGGAGAGTGGTAGGGGTGTACATAAGAAGAGATATGGAGAGGAAGTTGCAGGAATTAAGGAAGTGGACAGAGGAGAAGGAAGAGGAGATAAAGACAGTGATAGGGGAGGATTTTAATGCCAGGACGGGTGTGATATATCAAGATAGTAGTTAAGAGAACTGGGCGGCCGTTTGAGCTACACGATGTGTCCACCGTCAGTTGCGTACGCGTCTGCGCGTAGACGAAAGCACGTGTAAGGCGAGCGTCTGTTCAGTCGAGTACCTATATGCTGTATATAGTATCTGTATGATAATAAAACTATCACTAAGTTACTGTGGAGCTTGTCAATGTATAACATTAGTGTCAGACCACGAACAATAACGCGTATAATCGATGTTAGAGGAAAAAAAGAGTGCAACGAGTAAAAGCGATGTTAGCGATCTTACGCAGTTCGGAAGATTGGAGATTATCGAACGCCTGGAGGCAGCGGGTATCGCATTCAAAAAATTCAACAGACAGACTAACGAAGAAACTAGTAAAATACCGGAAATCTGAGAGGAATAAAACTGAAGAAGTTGAGTCAATGGTTAGTAATAGCGTAACAATACAAGTGAGTAAAAACACAACTACAACTACGGAATCTAGAATAAAATTAGAATTCGAGATGGACAAAGATGATTGGGAAACGTTTGTAGAGAGATTGGAACTCCTTTTCAAGGTCAACAAAGTAACCAAAGAGGCGAATAAAACCGCCTTATTATTGACAAAAATAAATGGGGATGAATACAAACTGGCGAAAAACCTCTGCCGAGTGATGGAGAGCGGGACCACGACACCACGTACGAGATATACAGCCTGAAGGCATACAGCGATGTCAACAAAACAAGCGGCGCGACACAGTCCGAGAAAGCGCTGTCACCTGCGTATTTCGATGTACAAATAAATTCAATAACATTGCGAATGGAAATTGACTCGGGATCCTACTGGACCGTGATATCAAACGATACGAGAATCAAACTTTTTCCGAAACTGGAAATCACCGACGTTTCATTCTCGATGAACGCGTACAACATGAAAGTTAAGCTGGTGGGCGTGTTACGTAACCTGAAGGTTTGTTTTAATAATCGTAAGATAGAATTAGAGGCGCTGGTGATGCTGGAAAAAGGAGCATCTTTGTTCAGCCGATCGTGGTTACATGCATTCGGGCTCTGGCCGCTATTCGAGTTGAACAATGTTAAGGTATAGAACAAACTTGACAAATAGAGTCGCGAGAGTTTCCTAAATTGTTCGGTCCTGGTACGGGTCAATTTAACGGAGGGACCACAAAGTTGATCTTGAAAGAAAATGCCGTACCGAAAGCATGCAAACTTAGACACGTACTGTATGCATTAAAAAGTTAAAATCGAGATAGAGCTAAAACGATTGAAGCAGTTAGGACACATTGAACGCGTCGAAACGAGCAAGTAGGCCACACTCATCGTGCCAATAATAAAAACAGATGGTAGTGTGCATATATGCGGCAATTTTAAACTGACAGTAAATCCGTGTTTAATAGTAAATAGACACCCGTTACCGACAATAAACTATGTTTTTGGGATATTACAAGGCGGCGAGAGAATTAGTCAGGTAGACTTAACACATGCGTATGTGCAGATTCCTGTAGAGAAAGCGTCGCGGGACATGTGAACAATAATTACACACGTTGGTCTGTACCGATAACAAAACTAACGGAAGAAGTGGCGTCAGGGCCGGGAGAATTTCAAAAATTATTAGAAAATTGTTTACGGAACATAGACGGTAGAGTTGCTGTTTATTTAGATAACGTATATGTAACGGGGAAAAATGATAAAGAACATATCAACACATTGTATAAAGTACTGCATCGCTTAAATAAGAACGGATTCAGAGCGAACGTTAAAAAATGCGACTTCATGAAAAAAGAAATAGAAATTTTGGGATTCGTTATCCGCAACGATGAACTATGTACTTCAAAGAAAAAAGTAGATGCAATCGTGAAGGCGCCAGTACCGGCAAATAAGAAGCAACTGTTATCATTCCTGGGACTTGTGACGTTTTACGAGAGATTCTTGCCGAACCGTACATCGCGGTTGAAACCGTTATATGACTTAACAAATATGACTTAACAAAAAATAGAGAGTTTGTGTGGAATGCGTAAAGTGATGAAACATATCGTTAGGCGAAAAACGAAATTGCGTCACCAAAAGTATTGACTAATTATGACCCAACGAAAGAACCTATACTTGCGTGTGATGCTTCAAAGTGCGGACTTTCAGCAACACTGTCGTACTGTTTCGCGAACGGGGTTAAAAAGCCAATCGCGTTCGCGTCTAAGATTATTCCAGATAAGGAGTTAAATAGAGCCATCATTGATAAGGAGGTTATAGTGTTCGGGTTCAAAAAATTTTATAATTACGTTTATGGGAAAGAAGTGACATTGAAAACAGACCATAAACCATTGGTACATATATTCGGACCCAACTAAGAAATTCCTTTAACTATAGCTAGCCGACTGCAACGATGGGCCTATTTTCTATCGCACTTCATGTACAAAATTGAGCATATCAATACAAAAAAGAATGGTAACTGTGACACGCTATCAAGGCTCCCGATTGAG